>VZTZ01049656.1:781833-830391 GCA_013400955.1 Drymodes brunneopygia
AGAAGAGCAGTAGGATGATCCACTTAGTTCTGCCCTTTCCAAACCAACATCTGTGTAATGTTCTTGTCTTTAATTTTACCATTAAATATATCACAAATTCTTTCATCTGCAATTGGTATATCACATCCAGCTGATTTTGCTAAAGGCTGGAAGTTATATCCATGACACAGGTATTTTATATTCTTCAAGCCAAGTCTCTATTTCATGACATGCATGACAAAATCCCTCACCAACTACTGTTATATTGAGCTCAGCAATGAGATCCCTGGAAATGCAGTGGAGCTGTTACCAGACAGGCTGAGCCATGCTGGGAGGTCCTGGAGGTATGAGGTGTAAACAACAAAGACTTTCTGTGTATTCATGGTTTTATCTTGCTACCTGATACTGACAAACTTTTTCTTTTTCTTTCTTTCTTTCTTCCTTTCTTTCTTTCTTTCTTTGCATTGGGAAGAACACAGATTCAAAACAATTTTCTTTGACGGAAGAAATTATGGAATTAAAACTTCCCTTGAAATATAAATGTGAGTCTATTTTTAAACTGTATGAAAGCGTTGATGTGGATGTGACATCAAAGGACAGAGACAAAAATAAGGGACGGCAGTAACATCTCATTAAAAAGTGGAGCAAAATATAAACTGAGAAAATTACCCAGGATTTAGGCAGATACCTACAAACAATTATCTCTTAAAGAAAATGCACCTTGTACACATGACATAGAGGGAACATTAATCTTAAGTAATGTGGGAATTAAAAGGAATTCACCTTTTCAGGGAAACAGAAGAAATGGGTTTTAGGTTGTTTAAATTAGTGGCATAGATGAAGGTAGATCTTGAAGTCCTTTGTTTTCAGTTGGTTTGTGGCTAGAAGACAGTTCCACTCAGGTTTAATTATATTTTTCCTTGGGTTGTGCTGCTCTTGAACAAATTCCTCATTATATCAGTCTTAAAAGAAGCACTAAACGAAATGAAGGGGGCAGCAGCAGGAACACGCACCTCTCGGACAACTGGGCTACAAGATCACGGAATCAAAGACTATGCCAAGTTGGAAAGGACACACAAGGATCATTCAGTCCAGCTCCTGGCTCTGCACAGGACATGACAACAGGCACACCATGTGCAAACACTTCTTGAGCTCTGTCAGGCTGGTGCTGTGACCTCTGCCCTGGGGAGCTGTTCCAGTGCCCACTCAGCCCCTGGCTGTGGATGGCCTGTCCTACAGCAAAGGAAAACTGCATAACATTTGGGTGATCCATGAAGAAAAATGTGCCTAGTATGTACTAAGCAGTTGTACGGGAGACACACGCAAATCCAGAAGTACTGCTGTCAGTGCTTTCTGAAGGAAAAAGCTGTGTGCTGAGAAGGCCTGGGACATCCCCTGCTGATCAGACATACATGCTCAGCACATCACTGGCAGTCTAGTGTGGAAACAAGAGGCCAGATGTAGCTGCCTTCAGGGACTGCTTCCTTGATCGAATCAGAGGAAATTTCCATGCGACATCAATGATCTTGACTGTGGAGACTTACTGCTGGCACATTTCAACCATGCTGTGGAAAGTCAGAGATATATTTTGTCAGAAGTCTCCCCCAAGTGCTAGAGGTTAGGCACTACATGGAGGCTGTTACGCAATATTTCCAATTACCCTGTACAAGTTTTTGTCCCTGCCATAATGTAGATTTTTTCGCAGCGCCAAAACAAACTAATGGCATTCCACAATTTTAAAATATGGGTTAATTCGAAAACCCTTCAAACACCTATGGTTTTCTGAAATATAATTGGAAAAATGGAAGAAAATAGAAATGAGGCTTCCAGGAATTAAGTACTCAGAATTAAATCTAACATTTTAGGTGACCGTGTTTCAAACTAAACATATTCCTATGATAGTACTAACACAGTGCTAGCGTTATCTCTACACCTTTCAGTTGAAAAGTTCACTTGTTTCATTCAGGGGCCCCTACAGCATACTGTACTTCATGCATGAGACCTGCACGTGTACAGGACCTAGTTTGACTGAAAAGATCAGCTACTTTATTATTTTACGCTTAGGAGAAAAATTATTGTGGACGAGCTCTACAAAAGAGTAAATGCCTGCTTTGACCCCTTCAATTAGGAGCAAATCTGTAATGGCCTCTTTCCTCCTCCTGTGCTTCTTCCGTCTCGGCATGCTCCTCTTTTCCCCACCTGCTGTGCTTTCAGCCCAGTGGGTCCCAGTGCCCCCCAGTCTCTGCCAGCACTACTGCCAGGGCCAGGACAGGAGGGTGAGGAGCAGCAAGCCCTGACACACAGGCTCCCCTCAGGAAGCCTGGAGATTTCTGTCCAAGCTCTAGCTCCCTGCTGGGAATTGCAGCTGCTTGGGAATCCTGTGGGGCAGTCAAGGAGACTTTACACAGAAGTCAAGCTGCTGCTGGAGGTGTTAGTTCAACAAACTGTGCAGCAAGCATTGCTTCAAGATTTGACATGGTTGGCAGAATTTGCTGAGGTGCTGTGCCAGCAGGAGCAGAAGAGATAACCCAGAGAGGAGGAGGTTCAGGTCACTGAGAGTAAATGGGATAGAGTCAATAATGCTTTCAGTATAAGATACAATCATCCTCAGCAATCAAAGTCCAGACCTTAAATAGTCTGATTTACCTGATTTGATCCTGCTGGGTTTGACACCTATTGGAGCAGCCTCCTTAAAAAACACTGTAAACATTGCTGGAAAATATTGTAAAGTAAGTTTTGAGGAGGGAAGGCACTGAGTACATCAGCCTTTTCCATGTCATCTGTTACCAGATCCCCCGAACCATTTGACAGCAGGCCCGTATTTTCTCCAGTCTTCCTTTGACCCTTGATTAAGTACCTGACCATACAGATTCCCTGATAATGGCTACTCAAAGAAGTACTCCTGCTCTGTGTCACAGAATGGAAACCCCCTGCAAAGTGCAGCAGGAAAAGATGCCATTCTGTCTATGTAGAATTGGCTGCTGAACTGAAATAATAAAAGTGCCAAGCATGATACCTTGCCCTCTCTTCTGGCTTCATATTGCTTCTGAGGTGGGATGTTCTCAGTGGCTTGGATGCACCCAGCAATGAAATGGTAAAAGATTGCTAATTTTTTTCATTATGTTAATCATCTGTATGCCTCATGTATTGTATAGCCAACACTGCTCTGGCCTTTCCTGTTTGTACCAGTGCCCTTTTTATGCAAAGAAACCCCCACACTGTGCCTGCAGTCACATGTATCTAATGAAAGGCTTTCAACTCCCTTCTGCTAAACTTCATCAGCTACAAATTAGGACATTCATCCCAAATGAAAGGATGAGAGAAGGATAATTCCCAAGCAGAGTAGATACAGCATGCCAAATCTTGCTGACTTCCCCATTTTGCTGCTCCTTCTCCGCCCTCCCTGGCTCACACCTCCTCACCCACATATGCAAAATACCCTGGAGGATATTTTTAATGCATGTGAATATAGAGGCTAGTTAACAGATGGATTTATTTCTGTGCCATTGAGTGAAAGCACTGTAGATGCAGGAGTCTATATTCTTCCTCCGGCTTCCTAAGTGCAAAATTCAACCCAGGAATTGCCAGTGGAGCTTCTTCTCTTGTACCTGTGTTGTGGACTGTTGTTTCTATTGAGACCCTCTATCCTCACTGCTGGCCTTAAAGCAGCCTCACAAAGAATGCATCCAGCAGGTGCTCTTCAACTGCTTTTCAGAAACAGAAAACATTTTGGAGTTTTGATGTTGCCAGTGTTTTCTGTTGCCAAGAGAATCATGCTGTGTGCCAGAGGTTCCCTTGCAAGTCCTTGCTTCTGATGAGGGACCTCCTCTAGCAGTGTCAGAACAGCAGAACTCCATAATGCATTGGAGTCACTTTGGCTCACTGCTATCCATTTAAATAATTTAACTGGGGCTAGGCTAGTGACAGGGATTGGTATTCTGCTCTGGACTCCCATCCCTTGTCTTCCAGTATTGCATTTCCTTTTGTGCTCCATCATGAGGTTTTAAGAATTCAACAACACCTCATGTAGTAAGACTTTTCTTTTTGTCATGATTTTTCACAGTCTCTTTATATTTCAGCCTGGGTACAAATAGTGATTGAGAACTGCCCAAGGCATTTAGGTGGATGTGGGACCAGAAGCTGCTGGGGAGCCCGGATTGCAGCAGTGACCTCCAGGCACAGGGGCATGCCGAATCTACTCATCAAGTCCCTACTCAGAAAGGAGGAACTGATTCCACAGTCTATCAGGAGCAGTTTTCTCATCACATCTCTCTCCAGCTGGAAGAATCTGATCAATTAAACTGAGGTTTGGGAAACAGGCTTTGAAGCAAACAAGCAGACCTGCCATGTTTGCGTGTTCTCTCACAGAGATGAGCATTGCTCATGATGAGGGTTAATAAAGTGCCCTGGTTTAAGCCCAGCTGGAGATTAAGCACCACGCAGCCACTTGCTCAATGTCCCCTCTAACCCCCACCCCACCCCAGTGCAATGGGGAGGAGAATCAAAATAAAACTTGTATATTGAGAATAGAACGGTTTAATAATAGAAAATAAAGTAAAATGGAGAAATAATGGTAGATAATAATGATAATAAAAAGGGAAAAAACAAGTGGTACACAAATCAGTTATTCACAACCCACTGACTGATGCTAGACCCTGTTCCTGAACCCCGATCAGCTCCTCTCCTTCTGGGTAACTCCCCCAGTTTGCATACTGGGCCTGACATTCTGTGGTGTGGAATATCCCTCTGGGGAGTTCTGGCCACCTGTCCCAGCTGTGCTTCCTCCCAGTTTCTTTTGTGTACATCCCCACTGGCAGAGAAAGGAAAAAGAAGTCCTTGACTCAGGATAAACACAGCTTAGCAAAACCCAAAACATCAGTGTGTTATCAACACCATCCTCATTCTGAGTCCAAAACACAGCATTTTAGCAGCTGCTGAGAAAAAGTTTATTCTACCCTGACTGAGACCAGGACATAAGGCAAGGTCAGATTTGCTTTTTCTGTATAAATTAATATCTATGACAAACATAATAAATGGTTTTTCATTTTATATGTTGTGAATTTACACCAGTTTTCATATTTTTGATAGACAATCTTTTTGGATGAGTTTAATATGAACACATAATGTCAGATCAAGAACATCCTGGGATAAGTTCCTTCCAAGAGACTGGTTAGCTGTTAGAGCCAAACACAAAATGAAAAAATTGAAACAGCTTTAGAAAATAGAAATGGATTAAAAGCTTGAGTTGCTGAAGTTAACTACAAAACATGTCCTGGGTAAATTAGGGGCTTTTTGTGTCTGTATCTAGATAAGCTTTTGCTACTCTGATGCAGTAAAAAGCATGGCTTACTGTTTGCCCTGTAGGAGTGAGTAACAGGTCTGACATAACACAACAGCCTGGGAAATGAATTATTCCTCCTCTTGCTGGCTCCTCTGGTTGGAGTGATGAAAGATGATGCTGGCAAAGTCAGAAAACACTGTATTTTTACTGAAGGAAATATAAACCATAGGCACAATGAGTCTTCTCCTGATAACTAACAAATTATTTTAACTTTAATCTTTCAAAATTTTCCAAATTTTATCCACTAACAATTCAAATTACCCTAGTAAGTCCCCTTTACCAAGGTAAAAAAAACAAGCAAGCAAACAAATGTATTTGAATTTCTATGATCTGTTACTATTTCACAGCTGATGTTTTTCTTATTTCAATTCCAATCTCATTTCTCTTTCCTCTTGGTCTTCAATTGTTATAGAAGAGAGAAAAAAACCCACAATAAACTGTTTTACATCTTTTCGTGTCCATGTTTTTAGTAGATAAACACTTCCTCTCACAATAATAGAAATTATTAAATCTATGTGGTTCTGTATAACATAGGCAGTATTGTGATTTAGCTGTAATACTTATATTTATTCAATGCCAGTTGATGAACAAACGGGGTATTCTGTTTCTTAGCTTCCTGCCCACATTTTGTTGGTGCTGCAGACTTGAGGGTTGTTGGCATAATATATTTAGCTAAAATGACTTCATGTTACATTCTCTGATTTTGCCGATTTTAGAAAGAAGGAAAAAAAGAATACAGTGTTGTGGAAGCAAAATAGTTAATGTCTCATAGTCCTCGACATGTCTCTCTACTTAAGACACATTTGCAGCTAAGGATCTTGCCAGTCAGCAGGATTTATTTGCAAAGCAGTGGTGCTTTCCAAATAAATACTCCTCATAAAAGGAGTAGATTATTTGTAAATGGATGTGCTGCATAGACCCTACTTATCTGAAGGGTTTAAATCTCTGTTGTTACCTGCCATATCCTGCTTATCTGACACAGTTTTGAGGAAGAAGGAGTTGTATAACCTGCATGTCAGGTATTACCAGCTCTGTGTCTGACTTCTTTGGACAGAGTTCCTATCAGCAGCAATGGTGACTCTGTCATTCTGTGTTCTCTCCTATAGCTGTAGTGATAAAATGCTTCTGTTCTGATCTGATCTAAATTGTATTCCAGTATTTTCTGCAACAGAGACCAAAGAAACCTAATTGGAAAAAATTACCTGCTCCTCTCAGCTCACAGGGCCACCAAGGCCACCATGACTTCAAATTCTCCTATCCGTGTATCCCCTTTTCTGAGCTGTTCTTTCATGCAGCCTAAAGCATTCCTTTGATTTTTGATAAGAATGCTTTACTTGATGTGAATTTTTAAATATACTTTACTGTGTATTTACTTTTTATGTATTAACTTACTTTATGTGTATTTACTTTGAGGTAAGGGAAGAGTGATCATTGAAATTACATGCTTCTTTGGCCTTTCTTGCTTTCTTGCTTTTCTTTGTGGTCATGTTGTTATAAATATACAATCAAGTTAGAGGATGGCTTTTGGTAATATAATGCATCCAAGAGTCTTTTTTTTCTTGATGGTATGAGTCAACATGTATTGAAAATCTCATGGAAATAAAGATCTTGGGGACATACAAATAGTAAGAGGCCTGTAATAGCAAGATTCCCTGTAGCACACTGAACTTGCTTATGAATGGAACAGCTTAACCTCTGAATAGCAATCTGCTCCCCATCCCATCCTATGCGAGCAAGGAGGATGGCCATGTGATATGGTAGGTAATCTTATCTTTACCTGTACAGATCATATTACACTGTTGGTCTCTAGGCAGAATTTAGAAGGCCTCCTGGGATGTTCTGAGCATCCCAAAATTTCTGCTGCAAACTGGATAAACAAATCACAATAACGTTGCAAAGTTCAAAGCAAGGAGGAAAGATTTTTTTTATTTTGACATAAAATTGATGCACCCATTTGCACATAAACTATCATACCCACCTGTTTGCAAGCTGCTAAATGTGTATTTCAGACTTAGTTTGGAGAGAATTACCTGAGTAAGACAGAGGGCAAGAGGCTCAGCCTTTAGCAGCCTCTTCACATTTCCAGAATTGTCACTGCCTGAGTGTTCTGAGAAGCTGCAAGTGGTTGTGAGCTTGATGAAGCTGTAGTGTGAGTGCCACCAGCAGCCGTCAGTCTCACAGCCATTTTACTGGCTTTGTCTTGCAGCCTTTCAGGGAGGCACAAGGTCTTACCCAGAGAGCCCTCTTGCCAGATATGCCTGGGAATGTCTGTCCTAGCCATAGAGACCCGATGGGGCTTTGGAACACAGAGATGAGGCCTCGGTGGCTGGTATGAAACACTGGTAAGAAGCACAAGACAAGAAACAGAGGGGTGGTGATGGCAGTGGCCCTACAGCAACCCCAGACGTGTTCTTGGGCCACAGTGCTCCTGGAGGGAGCACGGGGTGAGGATGGCCCATTGTGGTGCTACCTAGTGCTGGGTAGTGATGTCTCTGAGGTAACTGATGTCACCAAGGGATGTACTGATGCTACCATATGATAAATTGTCTACACCCAGTGAGCTAACACAATGCTTATTCATCGGAATCCTCTGGCCTGTGGAACTGCACAATGCCCATTGTGTAAGAAGGAGAACTGGAAGTCCACCAGCCCTGTGTTCTGCCAATTTCACCTGGTGTCAGTCAGCCAGCTATAACATTGGGGTCGCCCACCAGTAAGGACCACCAAAGAGACCCCTTGGACAGGAGAACACGTGCATAAAGGGGAAAGAAAATGTGTTCATGATTTTGGGGAAATTATTATCATATGTATGTTTATTCTGGAACAATCAGTGAATATGTATGTAAAATACAGCATGTAAACAGAAACTTTCCAGTATGCACGGTGTTTGGATGAGACATCCCCTCGTGCATCCAGGCAACTAGAGAATGCCTGCTTCTTTATGTATATTGGTGTTAAGGAGTTTTTTATTTTTACTGAATTTCTGGCAGCACTGAGACGTCCCTGAGTGACAGACTGATGTTGGCTAGTGACTTTCCCCAGGTGATGGATTGTGACCTTACTGCTCTATCCAGGCACCGAATCTCACCCAGCCAACTCGTGCCTGGACTCCAGCTGACTCAATTGTTGAGGTTTGGAGTGTTGAGTGAGGCCTTTGGTGCCAGTGTTGTTTAAGGGGAGTTTTTTTATTGCTGAACTTAGTGTCCAACACCAGATCCATCAAAGGAACTTTCTCAGCCTTGACAGGTTCAGGCAGCTGAGGTGCCCAGGAGTGCTCTCAGCAGCAGAGGTGAGCTGGAAGGAGAAATTACCTTGCAGAGCTGGGAGAGTTTATTTCTTGAGAGACCAGGGCACTTCCACCCTTCCCCAGTGCAGATGATGATTGCAACACCTCTTCCTTTTCTAGTGTGACAGCTACTGCTGCAGCACTCAACAGCTCCCCAGCACCTCACAGCTCCCACCATCCCACTCCATTGGAGAGCATGGCCATGGAGCTGGGCAGCTGCTGTCCCATGTGCCTGGACAGCTGGGACAATGCCTATCTACGCACCCTGCAGTGGGCTGAGAGCAAGCCCAAGAGCCCCCTCCGCAGGACGGAAATCCTCTCCATTGTGTGCTCGGTGCAGGTGACCATGACTTTGAGGAACATATTGTCACACCATCTGCAGTGTCATCAGTTGTTGGCCAACAGGCCATCCAGCTACCCACAGGCCTGCAGTAGCAGCACAGCCTCTGGAGTACCATCTGCCCAGGGCTCCTGCAGGTGGCATCCAGCTGCATACTTGGGCACCCCTTTCCATGACCACCTAGCTTTCCTCCAGTACTTTGTTCTCTGGGTATGTCAGAAACTGAGACTGACCTTTGAGAATCAACACTTGCACGGGCCAGAGGACTTTGTAATGCTCACCCTGTGCTGCTTTGGCCTGAACATAGATTTCTTGGTCCAGCATCTGAGGCTCAATCTCAAAAAACCACACGACAAGGTTTGCAGGGAGCCTCACTGAGGTCGCTGTGCAGCAGGGAGGCCACTGTCTGCTGGAGCTGGAGGATGGCCGTGCTGCTGAGGAGCAGGAGGGCAGCCCCTGCACGCCCCCCATCCTGCAGCCTCACCAAGGGGTCTCTCATACCTGGCCCAGCCCCCTCCAACAGCCCTGCTGG
The DNA here is from genome assembly GCA_013400955.1 of Drymodes brunneopygia. Classification (NCBI taxonomy): domain Eukaryota; kingdom Metazoa; phylum Chordata; class Aves; order Passeriformes; family Petroicidae; genus Drymodes; species Drymodes brunneopygia. Next base: position 791,312 of record VZTZ01049656.1, read on the forward strand.
AGCTGAAGAGGAGCACTGCAGGACCTTAACCACTACTCTTCAGAGGGGTGCCAGCAGTCCCCCCAGTGCCCCTGTTCCCATCTACAGGGAGAAGGAATTGCCTCATGAGGATCCAGGGCAGACCATGCCAGGTCCCTCCACTTCCAGCTGTGATAGAGACCACTCACCTGATGGGCCAGCAGCTCCCAAGACTCTTTCCAGTCCTGCAAGAGGCCAACTCGCCAGCAGTACTGGAAGAATGCCCCAAAAAATTATGAAAATATAGCTGGGAGCTGGTCTAGCAACTGGAATATTTGCCAGCCCAGAAGGAAATCAGAGAGCTCTCAAGTCTGTCAAGAAAATTAAATGGATGAAGAATACAGAACCTTAGTATTATTAACAATGCTATTGGCATTGCTATCCCTATCTGTGCTTTCTCCCCCTTTTCCTGGTGCATGGCCTCTGCTTCCTCATGTGTTGCTGGCCCCTGAGGATGAGTACATTGGGAGAAGGGGTGAGAGGATGCAGCCCCTGGCCAGGAGGAGTGGCGTGTTAATGCTGATGGGTCCTTCTACATATGCCAGTTACTATTTTATTCCAGGTACTAGTTTGTTGTTCCCCCAAAGGCAAATGCTCCTGCATCTCTGCAGCTGATCCCAGACAGCTGATCCCAGACAGAGGTCTTCAGGGCCAACCTGTGCTCCAGTGCTTATCACTCCAGGCCTGTCCTCATCCTCTCCACACCCTCTGCCTCCACATCCTGGGCCTCTGCTCTCCTACCAGCCTGCATTGCTTGGTGAAAATTTGCTCTAGCAGCAGCCAGATCACTCCTACCCAGAGTCATAACTTGGTGCTTCTCTCTGCATCCCCTAGGGCCATACTCTGTCAAGGAAGGAGCCCAAAAAGATCAGTAAGGGGGAAGCACAAAGTCCTACCCCTGAGGAAAGGCCTCCCCAGGCACCTGCACGTGCAGCCATCCAGCAAGGAACCAGCTTTGCTGACAAAGCCCTGGAGGTCGTGGCAGGCACCAAGTTGATCATAAGCCAGCAATGTGCCACTAATGGTGTCTTGGATTGCTTCAGGAGTTTTGCCAGCAGCACTAAGAAGCTGATCCTTTACCTGGAGCACTGCATCTAGTTCTGAGCTCCCCAGTACAAGAGAGCTGCACGTGCTGGACAGAGTCCAGCAAAGGGACAGTCCAACCCAGAGAATAGAAGGCTCAGAGAGGATCTTATCAATGTGCAAAAAGGCCTGAACCTAAAAGGTCCTAAAAAGGATGCTGCAAAGAAGATGGAGCCAGGCTCTTTCTAGCAGTATCTTGTGACAGGAGAGAGAATATTGAAGAGCAGATTGAACATGATTCTGGGTATGTGACTCTAGCTGTCTAAGCTGAACCAGACAACTTCAACAAGGTGACATCCAGACATCCCTTCCAAGGTCAACCTTCATGTGATTCGGTGAAAGAATTTAATTTAGGTAAAGAGTCTAGTCAAATAATTTCATTTTGGATATATTAAATAAGAAAGTAAGGAAAGTAGTACAATTTGGCTTTGCTTATACTTGTTAGTCATCTGCAGGGCACAAGCTGGGATGTATGATACAAGTCCAGTTTCTGCCATTGGGGAAATGACTGGAATCTAGGATTGCTAGGAAAGACTCAGAGCCAGTATGTTACAGAATAAATGTTTTCTTTCTCTTCTGCTGATCTTTACATTCTTTTTCTGCCAATATTCCTCCATCTTCTTGACCTTAATTTGTACTTCTCCTTATTGTCCTATGTTTTCAATGATAAAAACCATCACCTTTAAAATAATTTATTCACAAGAGAACAAGAACAGTAACAAAAACACTACTTCTATTATTAGAAAGAAACCAAATCTTCCCTCTACTTGACCCGTAGTCCAACCTATTTTCTTCATGTTCTTTTTCTCTAACAGAAGACTAATGTTTTCAGGCTATCTACTCCATGGTAATCTTCTTCCCTTTATAGTGTCTTTAAACTTTTTCTCCAGCCAGGATGATAGTCCAATCTTTCCATAAAGTGCTAGGGTACCATATGACAAAATTATGTCCCCTAAATGATGTAAACAAAATGAAATATTCAGTATGTGAATGTAACAAAGTCCATAACTTTAAATAATGCATTCTAACCTAATTAAATATTGTATGATATTATGTATTAAAAAACAGAGAGAGAAAAAAAAGTAATGACCTGCAGATTTTCTAATAACTGAATATCATAATTATGCCTCAGAAAATATTCATACATGTATAAAATATATGTCTTATATAAAATTTTAAAATACACAAACAGGAATCAGGCAAACTATGTGTATTTAACAACCTTTTAAAAAGCTGTTTAGCTTGTACTTTTGAGTTTCAGAAATTAGGGGGTTGGTCCACATGATTTAAAGTGTCAGTCGACAGTGTGTAGGAGTTTTCATTAATGTAACCTTATCTACTTCCTCAATCAAGTAGGCAGCCAGTGCCACATACTATAGTGTCCTTTTTCAGCATTTACATTGTATAACAAGAATGTTCCCTGACATTTGTGTGACTAAACTTAAAAGATGTGATAATCATAAAGGCTTTTGTTCCTGTTGCAGAGACTGCATGACAACGTCAGATAAATGTTGCAGACATTTGCTATGTGCTGCATAAACTGTATTTAGGAGCATGTGGAAACATCACTAAGTTGCTTCCATTGCACTGAAACAGGGATTTCAGAAGATTAGTCCTTTCCCTCAGTACAACCCTATGTCTTGCTGCTTATCATCCTTTTAAGCATAAAAACCAGCAGTGCATAACTGAGTTCTTCATCTTTTAACAATTAACTCTCAATACAGTCAGCAAATACACTTTGTTCCAAGATACAGTGTCCAGTTCCCTTTCACTCACACGCTTCAAGATAGCTGCAAATCAAGGAACTGCAGAACTGGGGACCTGTGATATCCATGAGACAGACAGGAGTCTTTACCTGTGTGTTTAGGCACACAGTCACCACTAACACACTATAGGTGTGGAGCTTCTAGAGAACAACTGCTTGGACAAAACAAACATTTCCAGACAACCCCTGCAACCTTCTTACAAGTGGTACACAGAGGCAGAAAGGATCTAATTGAATACAGGACATTAATCAAAATACACACAAAAAAAGGTTGGTAAGCAAATGTTTTCATTTATCATTCAGATGCTGGAAAAAGAACAGGGTATAAACTCAGCTAAATTATAATGTCTGGCTTTCTTTTACAGATAATTTTGTATTTTACATAAAATAATGTTCACTGTATGGATCTGAAATCAATTTAGAGATATTCCTTTGTTTGCTTGCATTAAAATTTTCTGAAGATCTGCTTCAATTAGAGAAACATCTCAGTCTATTCCTACTAATTGTATGTTATGCTGAACTTCAAAACGCAGATTTTGCTGCCTATTGGTTAGATTGCTTTTAGCAAAGGTAGTATGTTGTTTTACTGAAAAAGCTGACAGATTATTTGAAAAACAGATTTTTTACCTTAATTCTTGGTAAATGTTTGGGCTCCCTGTATTTAGAAGCCTTACCTGTTTGTCGTTATTCATGTGGTTGCCAGAAAATACTGCGAAATAGTCCACAGTGTATTTTGATAGCACTGACTGCTTCCTTTTGAATTTAATTTCAATTTCTAAAGAGATAGTTAAGAATACTAAATATGTACTTAAGAATATCAGTTTTCATTAAAAGGAAATGTTTTTAATCCTTGTGATTGCAGAGGAACAGCTGTAAAGAAAAAAAAAAGACGAACAAAGCAGAGAGAGTAAGTAAACAAAACCCTGTTTTTCCTTGATTTCTGACTCTACAGCACAAAGAAGCCATGACAAACCAAAACTAGTGAGTTTGGTGATCAATTAAGTAATTCATTAAACTGAAATTTGGTACTTCCAAATTTCAAAGCAGAGGTTATGTGGCAATTGCTCAAAACACTTAGTCTTTTAAAATGCTGTTTGTGCCTTGCAAAGCTTGTATGAGAGAGCGTCTTGTAAGTACCTTTAAGGTCACTGTAACTTTAACTATGAGGGCAGTTACAGGAGGTCTTTGTTTCTCAGGTATTTCAGAGACATCTCAGATGCCTTAGAGAATTAGGAATGAAGGCATGGAGGTCAACACATAGGGCTGTTTACTTTCCCCTGGGTCTGGAGAACATTTCTGGATAGTCTTGCTGGCTCTTTAACTGACTGAATGATCCTTGTGCTATTGCTCTCTGCTGTATATTCCTTGCCTCCCAGAGTTACCCTCCTTGGGCAAGCAGAGGTGCAGACATGCAGTAGCTCTGTGCCTGAGGTGCCAGCTCTGTTGTCCTGTTTTCCTTTTTTCTAAGGGAACAATGCCAGATCAGAGTCAGAGAAATAAAAAGGGAGTTCCAACTGAGAAGAGCTAGCAGTCAGTTCCCATTGAAATTATACTTCTTTGGCATTTGAGAATGCTCTCAACAGATAAACAAATTATTACTAAGGACTGGAAATTACCAGACTGCCCATTAATTAAAATGAGCCTTAAGGAATTACTCAGTTATTCCAAGATAATTGTTCAAATGCACTTTCCAAGACTTCAGAATAAGTTTACCAGAGAAAACATGAGAAAATATCCTAGAGCATCCAAGGCTGGATGGAGCTCTGAGTAACCTGGTCCAGTGGGAGGTGTCCCTATCCATGGCAGGGAGGTTGGAATTAAATGATGTTTAAGGTGCCTTCCAACCCAAACCATTCTATGATTCTGTAATTCTTTATGGGTTCATTGGAGTAAGTTTATTTCTGGCCATGAAGAGATAAAAATCTTAGTACACATGCAAAAGAATTCCACTTTCTGAAACTTGGTGTAAAGAATGCGAACAAGAAATAATCCAATCAGATTTCATACTTTGACAGAGAGCCTCTAAAAAAAACCAAATGCCACAAAACAACCAAACAACCAAACCCCAAACCATGCCAGAACTCAACAGTAGCTCAGTAGCTGATACTGTAAGAAGGAAACAAAGGATTTGCTTAGACTGTAAAATAAGAATGCAGTTGATACCTCATTGGAAGGAACTGGCTTGCATTTACAGCAAAATCAAGACCTATTTATCACAGTGTGTGAATATTTTTTTTCAAAGTGCTTTGGATTTGTCTAAATTTGAGAAAATATTTCATTATTCTGAGCAGCCTCTTTATTTGGAGTGTAATTTAAATTTTTGTGCATGTACTGTTTGAGAATGCTTTGGAGAAACCTTGTAAGCAATAATCAAAAGCAAGCTAGGTTGTATCGCCAGGATACTGCAGTCAAAAGCAAGTATCAGGTTTTTCATTCCAGGCATACAGTGGGTGACAACAGCATGGTTTCTGCACTGCAGCTGGCTGTAGGACTGTAGTCTCTCTCAGAGAGATGTATGCTCTTTCACAAGTCACTCTTTCCTAAAATTCACTCCTTCTCTATATAGTCCACATTTCCCCTTTAATTAATTTATTTATTTTCTGCTCCACAAACAGTATTTTGCTCAAACAGTTCTAAAACAAGGATTTGTGGGCCTTTACAATCAAATTCAAGTGTGAAAAGGGTGAACCAAAACTAATCCTGGCAGCTTTGAGGATTGAATTTCTTTTCCTGTAGCTGCTTATTCTTTTCTCTGTTTTATTCTACTTTGAATTCTCACTTATACACCATGGCTTTTTTTGACAATAGAAGTAATATAATAATGCTAAAAGAAAGCTAGGGCTGAAACCTAAGATCATCATCCCTTCTATTTATTTTCTCTTAAGATTATGTGGATGTGTTTATTGGTTCAGTTTATGAAGTCTGCCAATTAGACTTTGCCCAGAGCTAAATTTGCTGGTTGAATTTTTAGTGAATCTTGCATGCTTGCATGTGCCAAGGAAAGCTGAGTAAAGGTTTCCAAATCATAGACTAGGAGAACTTAACAGCCATGACACTCAGGAGGTCTTCTGTTTGTGCCCTTGGCCATTAAACAATAACATTCTGAGAAAGGCAGAAAGTCAGTAAGGGGGCCACATCAGCTGAAACACAGGGTCTTTTAATGGCACATCTGTTGGAAGACTAACCTTGCGGTTACTGCAATTTTTTTTAACATATAAAGATAAGACAATTGCCCTGATAGGTAACACAATGTCATTAAGAAGAATTGACAGATTTCAAGGTAACTAAGAATGTCTCTTTACAAGTTAAAGACTTCGGAAATTGATGGGTTTAAAACTTCTGTTTAGAACATGAAAACATTGTGCCTTACATGCTTTAACTTCATTTGTATGTTTATATGCAATTAATGCCACAATGATTTCATTTTTAAGCTGCTCTTTTACTGATACATTTCATATGCTTTATGGTACATACCAGATCTTGCTTTCTGCAAGAATTCCACTGAATTTTACAAGTATATTCACTGAATATTGTTAAAAATGTAAACAAGCTTGAGGAATATACCAAAAGTACAGCTTGTCAGTAAGATATTTTTAAACTACGGAGTGGAGGCCACCCCATTTAGAAAAGCCTCTCAGACTGCTGAAGTGTTCCTGAATCCTAGATTGTCTCAGGAGATGTTTAAAATCTTTGTAGTAATTGTGGCTGAAACTTTAAAAAGGAGACTAGTGAATACTACATATATTCTAGGGATCTTGCATGATCTTCACAATACTTCCACTGTGACCATTTGCAAATATGACAATTAATTTTTGCCTGAAATTCATTACAGAAGCTAATAATTGTTATGCTATAAGGTTGTTTTCCAAACCTCAGTATATGCTTGAGCATGATTTTGTTTGAGACTGCAGGATGCTATTGTAAATAATGTAAATAATATAAATATGGCAAAGTTATTAATCACTATTTACTGCAAATGCCAGAAAATCCTGTGTTGAAAACTGGATACTTCAGAAGATGCAGAAGCTTCACAGTATGTTGCCTGAAATTTGTGTCTGTTCATCAGACTGTTCAAACCTTTGGTCTCAAATGGTCTCAATTTCTATTGGACCAAAAAATACAACTTAGGCAGCAAAGAATAATGTTTGGTTCATCTTACAGATGCATCATACACAGCATACTTTCATATTATACATATGATTGTATATGCCTGATCTGTTTGTTTCCACCTTTTTTTAGGATTTGCCATGGTACAGTAAGAAATCTAGATATAGTTTTGATTACACATTAAAAATCCTGCACAATCCTTTTTTTACTCTTAACTCTCTCTTTTTTTACTCAGGTGGGTCATTTTATTCTAGTAAATGCCAGTAAGATGTTTTTGACAGTTCTCAAATTAATTGGTGGAACTGTAATTAGCTTATTACCTTCTAGTCTATGTCTTAAAACTCAGTGATAATTATTATAATGTATGTATTTTATATGTCTGAGATCTCTAAATCTATTATTGCCCCCCTCCAAGCATGCTATCCACGTGGCTCTCAACAATTGCCGGAGGAATAGTGGTGCTGTGTGTCTCTCTGAAGATATTTCTCCCCTATTTCTGGGAAGATCTCATCTATTTCTTGAGGCAGAAGAGGTCAAAGGCAAGAGTAAAAAAGTGGGCAAGAAATGGAATTCTCTCCATAATTGACCTTTTCCTGCAGAAAGTGGAAAAAAATCCCCACAAGCCATTCCTCATCTATGAGGGGACGGTGTACACTTATCAGGATGTGGACAGGAGGAGTAACAGGGTAGCACAGGTCTTCCTACAGTATGGGAATCTGAAAAAAGGCGACACTGTGGCCCTGCTGATGGGTAATGGACCTGACTTCATCCATGTCTGGTTTGGGCTGGCCAAGATGGGCTTCATCGTGGCCTTTCTCAACATCAATATCCACTCAAGGTCTCTCCTGCACTGCATTAACACATGTGCAGCAAAAGCACTGGTCATAGGCGAAGGTAAGTTCTGTGTTGTGTTTCACTTACTGATCACTTTCTACTGTTTCCTGCTTTTATCAAAAGTAGAAAATCAGAGCTCCTCAAAGCTGCAAGCTCTTTATATATACACACACTTAAAAGTAGGGAAGAAAAGGAGGGAGGAAAAGAAGGAAAGAGATAGTGTTGTCTAAAAAGGAGAGAAAAGAGATAATGTTTGAATTTCAAGGCTATAAGCACAAAATAAGCCTCATGCAATTAATTAGTAGAATAAAAAGCTTAAATCTGAAACTCTTCAAGTACGGAACAAAGTACCAGGAGCAATAATCATGCATCAGCAAGAAAACAGCCTTGGGAGATACTTCAGCATAGTTTCATTTCCATTTTTATTTATTGGTTTATGTAGCTTATATAAAACTTCACTGACTACAGGAAGACACAGATTCCCTTTGTAGTCGTGATTTCCTTCAACTCAAAATCCCTACATAAAAATTTGTTACTCTACAACTTCTTTAAAGTAGTGATCCCAAGCAGCATTGCCTAAAGCAAAGATTACAGCAGAATGAGCTGCAGTTTTGTCCCTGTTCATGGCATATTATGCAATACCGGGCAATTTATTTAACTTTCTACTCCTGCTTTCCCATCTTTTATACAGGTTTAGAATATGAATTCCATATCAGCCTGTGAGGGTTTGTTATTTGGTATGCGCACCAAGCTTAGAACAAATGTCATTAAATTAAATCCTATGTATTAGCATCACCAACTAAGTTCATCGTATGTTACCAATTACAATTAAATCTACATGAGAAATATAGAGAAATTAAACATCATGATGTTTTTCTTACTGTCCAGTACACACGTTAGCCCTCCTTCGGCTGAGGTAGGTTTATACACTGGTATGATATGTAATTTTAATGCTGGTAATCAGGCCTGTAGTTGTGCTTATTTTAATAATCAGCATTTTGATTTTTTTTAACTTGGCAGATTGTTTGGGATCAATAGAGAAAGAATTTATTTTGAATGTCTTGGAAAATAATGTTGATGTCTGGCTGATGAGCACCAGTTCTCCTTCCCAGCATGTTCACACTCTACCAGACAAACTAGACAAGGTGCCTGATAACCCAGTTCCATCTCATCTTAGAGCTGTCACTGACCCAAGAAACGCAGCTCTGTACATCTTCACATCAGGAAGTACAGGTGAGGATATGTACTAACAAAGTACAGCAGCACCTCTGAAAATTAAGGCAGTATAAATTTAACAAAAAGACACAAAAAGACAGAACTTGCATTTCTGAGTCAAGACAGGGAGGAATTTATTTAGAAGCACAGAACACTTTAAACCATTTTTTGCCATGGCATAACAGGGGTGTAATTTCAGTTACTGAACTTCTACATAGATACTCCATGGCTGAAATTAATTTATTGAAAATAAAGCAAATAAAGTCAGTATCTAAGAGTTGCTCAGAAAGGAAGAATGGTGTAACCTCAGCTTTTCATTCTGCAATGGGAGTTATTTGTAGAGTGGAAGAAAAGGGAAATCCATCCACTAGGCAATCCAAACAACTCTGTGGAAGTTATTTCTATTGCAAATAGAAGCTGAGAGAGATACAATGGCTCTTAGAAGTTTTCCCATTCTTGCTTTCTGGGAAGGGAACTCTGTCTGCAGAGCGGGACTGCACATGCTTGTGAAGGGCATGGACTTCATCCCCCAGACAAAACAGACACTGCAGGGGGGTTGGGACTACACTGTCTTTAAGGTCCCTTCCAACCCTAACCACTCTATAATTCTATGACTGAATAGCTTTACAGGTGGAAAGAATGAGGGAGCTGAGAGACTAAGGAGATATACCCTTGAGGTAAACAGTGAAGGACAGGACAAAGACTCAGAAGAAGAGGCAATTCTCCTTGTACATTCCCAACATAATTCTACTTACAGCTAAATTATTAATTTGTGCAATTCATTTACAGTTATTTGCTCTTTCCCTTTGACAGGTTTCCCAAAAGCTGCTATCATCACTCATCTAAGAACTCTGGTTTCCTCCTCAGGATTTAGTCAGTGTGGTGCTGTTTCTCAGGATATTATGTATCTAACTCTTCCCTTGTACCACAGCAGCGCTTGTCTTCTTGGCATCTGTGGATGCATTCAGTTGGGTAATATTTACCTTCTAGTGAAGTTCCATTAATGCGACAAGGCTATATAACATGTTAGTATTTGGTGAATAACTGCCTGGTAACTCAAATACTACGTTTACCAAAATCTTTTGTAATTTTATCGTTTTTATCACCTCTCCCTTTTCCAGACAATATCTAAGGTTAATGCATAGTTTTTGAAGCTTGGAAGAGTCACAAATTGTATTAATCCAGCATAAAATTACTTGAGGTCAGTGTGCATGTGCACCACTGCACATATTCTGTAGTTTTAACCTGAAATCATATTTGTACCCTATGCCAAAAGTCTGTAAAGGCATTCACACAGGCACCTGAGGCCTGACTTTTAGTGTCAGTTTGACACAGACAGTATAAATGCATTGTGGAATCCTAACCTTCAAAATAAGATTGACTAAATATGTTGCGGAGCTTTTTCAGTTTCTTACTTGAGTAAGACCTACAGAATCAGATTCATCATATTAAAGTGAAAAAAAAGGAAGAAGGACAAAACCTTCCCTTCTAAATTTGATAATGTCAGTTATTTATAGAGAGCTAGCAACCAGCTGTTTTCCAGGTATGTCCTTCTTTTCTGTCCTTAGAGTCTTGCACAGATGCTGGGTTTGGGCATGCTAAGTATATAAATGAAGTGTTTTAAAAGACATTTCAGTGTTTTGTTTAGTCAAGAACAAGACAGGCAGGCATGCTGGCTTACAGTAACTGCTGTCAAGACTGCTTTTGCCTAACAGAAACAAAAAGGGGATGGGGAAACGAATGTATGAAGAGGTTTGAGGCTATGAATTGTCTTAGAACAGAAAAAGTAGGGTAAGAGTTTTCTTAGGCATTGAGATAGAGACTTGGGAGTCTGGGGTTTGAATGACAAAGCTTTGAGGAGTGTGAGGCTGAAGAGTTCTGAGAGGTTTCAAGATCGGGGAGGAACAGGCAAGCTGGAAACAAGTGGACTAGAAGGGATTAAAAACTTGGGATGCCCTTGGAAACTTCACACGAGACAAACAGGACTTGGGCAAAAAGGAATTTTTGAAGGGATAGAAACAGGGAAATTTGTAAATTCTTGACTGACAACATTTAGAAAGGGATGGGGTGGTAGATATGAGAGATGTAGAATGAGGTGGTTTTTGGAATGGAAAACTCTGAAGGAACATCAGGGTCACAGAAAAAAAAGTGTTGATTCTCAGTTGTCAAGGAACAGAAAAAGGGGAGTGAAACGGAAACAACAGACTCAGCCAATTTGCTTTCTACCACCTGTCACACAAATAGAGAAGCTGTGAGCTACCATTTCCCCCATTACAAGCTCTTCTTTTTTCAGAGTTGCACAGAATTCACGATCTTGACAGAAGCAAAATGTTTAGACCTAAACATGATGATTAAAAGATTTGCTTCTGTTGCTTCTCCTACTCTAAGTTTTTAGTTACTACCCAGAAAAAGAAGCAAGGCTTAATTGTGCAAGTCACATTTAACAGAAAGGTCCTGTTGAAAACAGCTTACAATTTATTTAATTAGCTGAGTTTATGATTAATTGAATTAAGAGAATTACAATTTTTATTTTTTTGTTACAATAGTGGTAGAAGACAAGGGGTTTATTTTAAAGGTTATTTTGAATTTTCCTATCTGTTTTCATCAAATAGGAGCAACCTGTGTTCTGAAGAAGAAATTTTCTGCAAGTCAGTTTTGGAATGACTGTAGGAAATACAAGGTTACCATGTTCTTGTATATAGGAGAACTCTGCCGCTACCTCTGCAATCAGCCCTGCGTAAGTTCTGCTTGCAAATGCACCTTTAAGATACATCAAATCTGAAAGTCCAATAGATTCACCCATTTCTGAATGGTGTAGTATTTTCAATGTTTGATAGTTTTTTCCAGCATATACCGAATTTAGGTGTTGTGTTCCTTGCTGTTACCAATAGCAATCAAGTTTATCTCAGCAAATGAAGTGGTGACAAAGAACCAAGCCTGGCAGGACAGGAACACTTAAACCCTGACACTCACAGAAGTGCCTCTGCAAAGCCAAGTTTGTTAGCTTCTCATATGGGTGACCAGTAAGTCACAGGTCAGTCAGGAAAAGCTGCAAAAGCTTAACCATACTCAATGAACAAACCAGAGTCCAAACAAGAATAAATGATTAAACAATTCCAGTGCTCTGTTCCAAAGTAGTTATTTATCAAGAGAGGCCTGCTATGTTCAGCATTTAATGGACGATAATTAGTTTTTTACTTTGAAACTTATGAATGAGTTTTTTATTAGTTTAAATCTTTTTCTTAGAAGTGTTCCAAAGGCACATTCTGTTCCATGCTGGTATGTATGATGATGGATATGTATGTATAAAGCCAAAGTACTAATAGTGTAACGCAAAATCTTGGTTCCCCCCGGGATAACAATCCTAAAGATCATGACAGCTAAATCATTATAAGGTTTAGAACAAATTAAAATGTCACCAAACAGTGACAAAATAAAGCCTGAAAATGCTTATTAAGTTGCAGTTCTCATTTCTCAATGACAGTGGGAAAGCTTAGTTAATTTTTAAAATTTTATACTTGAGAGTTAGGATGTTACTGAAGGGAGATGACAAGAAGTATTCCTACCTACCTCAGAAAACATCATGTACAAGCACAAAGTTCAAATGATCTCCAACAGCAATGGTCAGATATTGATACAAGGACTAGGAACAAGGGAGCATCTGAAAGAATTCTCACCCAAGAAGAATCTTTTTATTGGGTGGTCTGGATGTAGTAGAGGGATCAAAGGCAATAAGTATTAAAGGGTACAAGACAGGATAGCTGTTGGCCAGAACTCAAGCCTGTACAAATATTTTATCAGTAGTCCATAGATCAAAAAACCACAAGGGAATAATTAGCCAGGCCAAACTAGTTGTGTAGAGGTTTCTCCTGCAGGGAAAAGCAGCGAGAACTTTCTTTCTTGACTTGATAACAAAAATTTAACAGAGAAGAAATAGATACTTAACTGGCAACTGGTAAGATGGAAAAACAGAGAGGTGAGCTAGATGAGTTGAGGAAGCTGAGGTTGCTAACAGTTGGATCAGGTGCATCAGGAGATCTGTCAAGATCACATATCTTACCAGAGTATGACCACGAATAACATATAACCAGATGTTATATACATATATACCATGTAACCTCTACATGTCATCTCTACTGCACTACACAAGTTCCTCCGTGGTGAAAGAAACCTGCGCAGGCCGATAGGTCTGGTGTGGCTCAGGACTAGGGCTGAACATGAGGGACCTGTTGGACTATGCTCTACATCATACACAGGGTGTCTGTCCTTCCCTCCTTTCACTGAGCATGCCCAGGTCTCACAAATGGAGAAAGAACATGGATTTGGAAGCTAGGAGGCACTCAGGGATTTCTTAGTGTGGACAGAAATTCTGTGACTAATTATGTCTACTGCAAGCTAACCAGGTTCACGTACCTGTCATAAGTAAATATTAAGCACAGTACTCCATAGAAGGTAATAAAATAATGAGAAAGTATGTCAAAGAATGTTTTTAAAGGGGAACATGTAACTTTCAAATAAAGACATTTAAGATTCAAGGTAGTCCAGGGAAATGCTGCAGATTGTTGTACCAGGCATGAAGCAAGGTAAGAGTAACAGTTTCTCCTATTGCTTGTAATCTCTCAAGCTCTTGATTTTTAATTCAAGTCTTACAATATCACAAGATACATTGGGGAAAAACCCAAAATCCTTCATTTCACCCTGAAGACAAAGTGCTGAAGAAGGGACAACATTACACATGAAGGAAGTCTCCCAGTCAGCCTCCCAACTGGTTTATAATTGGGTTGGATTACATACATGTGATCAAAACATTTATTCTTTCAGATTTTACTGTTAAAATTGCAAAAGAAAACACATCTGATTAGGCAGAAGCAGGGGATATCACACTGCTGTTTGACTCCTGTGTTTAACAAGTGGAATTTAGTCTGTATTTTGGTTGATCCTATCATGGCAAATAAATTAATCTGCCATAAAATGCAGCTCTGGATCAAATGAAGTTGTCTGTTAATACATAGTTCACAAAATAATTTTGTGTGAACATTTTTGAAAGTCAAAAATTTGAAGCACTGACTCTGCTAAAACATTTCAGTGTAATTTCAAGGCAAAGTTCCATTTTGAAATCACCTTAATATAATTTAGAAATCAAACCCATTTTTACAGCTTTAAAGATTAGAATAAGATTGCAACAAAACCAAAATGCATTTATTTGGTTTTAAGAAACCATTCCTGTTGACCTGAAATAATTTTTTTTTCTGCTGACATTTAGCCATAACAGTAACTTACTCAATCCCAACTACAACTCCAAAAAAGTGAGGGCTTTTCAGAGTCTTGACTACAGTCCTATAGACAGGGTGCTGAGCAGTCTGCTCCCATGAAGAAAGCATTTATGTAAGTAAACTTTTGAATAGTTTACTACAATAATTGCACAATTGACATGCAACAATGACACATTAGCAACTACATTTTGACTGCAGGTTTTATTATCATATTTTCTGAATCTGGATTTAAGATTAAAATCAAACCAAATCATATGAGAAATTTTAAGCAGCTTTGAGTTACTCTGCTGCTTTTTCAGGTTCCATAAGGAACATGGCAGATGTGCAAAATTTTCTACCAAGTATCATTACAAAAAAGAATCGACCATTGTGTATCAAAATTGTTTTCGAAGACACCATTTTATTGACACAGGAAAATTTCTTTCTTTGGTGGGAAAGGAACTTCCATTCTATGGGAAATGCCATTCCTTAAAATCTCTTTATTTACAGCTAAAATCTTTTAAACTTTGTAATATACATCCTAGTTATAGAATTCACAAGTGAAAATTCAAAGAACTACAGAAATAAAGTTTTCACCCAGCAAAAACCCCTCAGTCTCAGACCGAGATTTCTTATGCTTTTCTGTTTGATTAAGAAAAAATGCCATTCTGTGAAGTATCTTAGTCAAGGTGGCAGTTGATAAACGAAGTATTAGATCAATGTTAGGTATTTGGACCCACTTTTCTCAGCTACAGAATGTTTCTTTTTGTCTGTTCACAGAAAGAAGAGGACAGAGTTCATGAAGTCCGCATTGCTCTAGGAAATGGTATCAGACCTTCTGTATGGAAAGAATTTCTGATGAGGTTTGGCCCAATCAAAATATTTGAATTCTATGGGTCTACAGAAGGAACCCTTGGTTTCCTGAACTACACTAATAAAATAGGAGCTGTGGGCCGTGCTGGCATCTTCTCAAAGGTAAGGGTTAGCAAATCAACCAACCAACCAACCAACCAATTAACCATACAATAATTAAAAAACAAAATTTAAAAGGCTTGGGAAAGGCAGAAATTATAAAGAACAGGAAAATAAACAGGGAAAAAATTGCTTCCTTCTTTCTAGCTACAACAAAATCTGGTTCATGAAAACAGACACCTTATTCTTAGCCTCTTCCATGGCTCTAGTCTCTATACATATATTTTGAAGTCACAATAACCAAACACACAGAGTACACAGAAGCTTGTGTATCTCACATTTTCCCCAGAATGTATTAAAAAAAAACCCAAACTGACTGTGTAGACACAACAATCCACAGGACTGATTAATGAAGGTTTTTTTAATTATCATCCTGAAAACTCACATATATTAAATGATGAGGCCAGAAACTAGTTTTGATTTGACTTTTGGTATGAATCAGGAGATAGATATTCCAAAGCAAACTTCCACAAATTTGCTCTTTGACTGCATCTCCACTCATTAAAACTAGTGTCACACCTTCTTTGAAATCAGATTAGCAAGACAAAAAAAATCCAAATTCTCAGCAAATAAAGGAGAAAAATATTCATCTCAAAATATCTGAGTTATAAATTTACATATACAACTACTGTTGTAACTCTCAGTGTTTCTACCATATAAACACCCTGACAGGCCCAAATGCTTTTCCAATTTGTACAATTTCTGTGAATCATGCATATTATGCTACAATGAAATGCTGTTCAAGCAATACTAAAGATTCAGATCAGTTAAGAACAAGACCAGATTAATGACTTCCAAATGATTTCTGCTTTTAATCTGAGATGCCAAAAATGCCTTGGCATGACCATGATAACAACTCTGCAAGACTTTCAATCTTCTAGCAATTTTAGCCACGTGGATGGAGGACTGAGACAGGAAAGACTAATTAAGTCATTAAGTTGTAAGTTTCCACTTGGATCTGTCTAGAGTAATTTTTCAGATGTCTGTAAATTTATTTTGAAATTTTTTTTCAGACAATCATCTTAATTTGCATTCCAGTGATATTAAGCCTCTACTTAGAAATGGATAGTAGTTTTAAAGCAGAACTGATAATTTGATAAAATGCACTATTTTAATATCCTCCATATAAATGATTTGAATCTGGCTATACTCTAAGACAATGCACTTCTTTTTATCAATAAAGGAGATGAACACTGACCTATATACATATACTTAGTGTTGCTTATTATGATACACTTTCTGACAATTGCATCTCAGAATACTGTCAGTTTATTCCAGGCTGTCTCAAATCATCAAAAGTCAATAGGGACTATTCACTAATTCAAAGCAATTTTTATCAAAGCTAGAAAGTGGGTAAGAAAGTGATGTTTTAAAGGAGGCATATATGCTTTTTTTTTTTTTTTTNTTTTGAGTTGTTGAAATACGATATCTGGAAACAAGAAGTTATAAAAGATGAAAATGGAAGGTGCAAGAAAGCACCCAGAGGTAAGGAAAAATATTAGTTATCTAGTAACTTACAGACAACTCAATTTAGATGATATTTCTGTGAGAAACAGATTTTTGACACACACCTAGAATTTGAAAATAACACTGGACTCCTTAATAGCTCACTCTGTATGTGCTTCTTTGCATCCCTTTTTCATGGCCTGCAGGTAAACCTGGTCTTCTAGCTGTTCAAGTTACTGAGGATGCCCCATTTTCTGGATATGTTGGAAATAAAGATGCCTCAGAGAAGAAACTCCTGCATCATGTGTTTGTGGAAGGAGATGTGTACCTTGACACTGGAGACCTCCTAGTGATGGATGAGGAGGGGTTCCTCTACTTCAATGACCGGGTGGGAGACACTTTCAGGTACAGCACAAAGTTAAGAGTAAATCCAGGGAACTTGGAAGAAATCATACATACTTGGGACTGGATGACACAGGTCACACCCAAACCTGACAAATGCAAACTGTGTTTAAACAAAACCACTAAGGATTGGAATCAAGTGCACCAAAGTTCACTCCAATATAGTACAATTCTTCAAATTTGGCACTTCTTGTATCACTAGGATCTCAGATGAGATGGCACTAAACCAGAAAAGGATTTGTCTGTCTATTTCCATTCTTCAGTTAAGAATAATGGTAGCCCATATTATAAGTAGTCCTCCGTCACATATAGAATTAAAAATGTGTAAGTTAACATCTATATTAATATAAGAACTATTTTCAACAGGTGGAAAGGAGAAAATGTTGCCACTTTGGAAGTTGCAGAGATCATTAGTATGATGGATTTTGCCCAAGAAGTAAACGTTTATGGTGTAAGCGTAAAAAGTAAGACATTCCCTATAGTTTAAGAATATGAAAGTGAAGATAGTAATTTCTTACTGTAGCTTTTCTGTTCTCACAACTGAAAGCACAAATGCATGCAAGGATATAAGTGGTTTCAGCTTGGCAGTTCAATTTTCCACAGTGTTTTAAAATTTCAGTTTCAGTAAAATGCTGTATTTAATAAACATGACATACTGAAATTTTGTAATGAACAGAATAAACATTGGGATAAATTGAAAATTGTAACACAGAAGTGAGAAATACCAAATTGAGAAATACAAACACAAAATATGAACAACACAAGACTTCTCTTAGGCTACAGGCTCTCATTGAAAAATGATGAAACACAGTATATTAAAAGATGACATGTCTAAAACCATTATCTTATGAGTACTGTCCAAGAACATATATATTTTTTCATAATTGGAATTATGAATCAATCATATATGATGCTTCATAAAAATACACAATACCATGCTGAAAAAGTGTAGGAAACCAAATAACAAGATGAGGTAGAAAATTTCTCAGAAGATACATCCATTGAAAGAACAGGTTGAGGAAGACAAACTTTCTGTGGTGCTGAGTAACAGTTAATGGTTTCTTTTGAAGGCAAATAAAGGATAAATAAACTCTAGTATTAAAAGAAACTAGTCGCATGAAGAAGAAGCTGTCAAGAGACAGCACTGAGAGATGGAATACACAATGGATTCAAAGAAGGAGGATATATATAAAAAAAATTAAAAGGCCATCATCTGCATGGTTGATCAGCAGGTGGCAGTCATGCAGTGCATGCAAATAAAACCCTGGCCTGATATTCAAAGCATCTCTCATTATCATCTACAGTTGGAGCTGACAGGAGCTCCTCGAAAGTGTTATTGCTACCTCAGGCAGTAAATAGCACATAAAAAATGCCCCAAGAAACACATCAGTTTTTCATTGTACTGTCAATAAAATCTAGATAGCATAGTCTTTCATGTTTCTGTATTGTCTTGAGTCTCAAATATTGCCAAAACAAACTTTGCAGCATATCACCAGTTCAGTAACTCCAGATTCATTTTCAGGAAAAGTGATACCCACATTTTTCCTTTCCAGTGCTTTTAGGCACTTCTCAAGGCTGCTCTTCTTTTCTGAACCGATTTAACTGTGGCAGCTGATTTCTTCCAACTTAAGATATTTTCTCCACTTCAAATTTTTACTTGTGTTTCAATAAATAGAATGCAGGAACTATGTCTGTTATATATTTTTGAAAAAGGCTTTGTTTCTGTTTGCATGTCAAACATAATTCAATGCCTGCAATTTACTAGGAGCCACTTACCCTTTTTGTCACAAATTTGTCTGTGGAACAGAGTGCTAAAGCATTCAGCACTGCCTATGTGGTGTTCAATAGGCACTTGAATTTATATAGAACAAGTACAGTCTTGTACATGTCTATGTCCATCTATTGCATTAGTCTTTGTGTGAGTGCATTCAGGTTTTTTTTTAATTAATGGTCCCTCTGATTTAATTAGGCCACGAGGTTACCAGTGTTCAGGTAGGAATAAAACCTAGCAGGCAGTTTCCAGCTACAGAGAATTCCTAACAAAAAGACATCCATGACATTTTTAAATGGAATAAACCCACTGAAAGTAACTTTTAAAGTCTTCCAATACCATGTATTGTAAATAAAATATCATGTACCTCATAAATAAAATATCATATACTTTATACTCAGTGATGTCTGAGAAAACAGGAAAGATATTTCATAATATCAATTTATTTGTTCTGACTAATACTAAACCCCCCCAAAGTCATAAAACATTCACATACATTCTTATTTGTCATACTATTTTTCAATTTCTTTAGATTATGAAGGAAGAACAGGGATGGCAGCTATTGTGCTTAAACCTCACTATGCCTTTAATGGAGAAAGACTTTATAAGCATGTTGTGGACTTCCTTCCAAGTTACGCCCAGCCACGCTTCGTGAGAATCATGGTAAGACAATCAGTTGTCTGCCATTTGTATTTATCTTCTGTCTGACCTGAAAATTGGTCTCTGCAATCATGTAATGCAGAATGCATTTTACAAACAGTTCCAATAATTGAAAAGGTAGGAATAGCCTAAATTTCTGTTCCTATGATGGTTATTATGATGAATTTTAGCAAGTATATGATGAATTAAGCTTCTATTTTGCGTTAAGGATCCATCCGTACCTAAGAATCCAAGGAATTGATTAATAACTTGGCAGTTGGATTTTGCTTCAAAGTTCTTCATCTTTAGCTAGTGTTTTCTTCTAGTCAATAGAAGACTAAGCAAACACGTGTAGTCTTATACTCATAAGACTGTCTTCTTATCAGTCTTGCAAAATTCTCAGCAGTCCATATGTAGTTTTTATCTAATGCGACTTGCAATTACAGTTGGCTGATTTTGTGCAAATCAGACAGACTGAGAGCTGTTCTCAACATCTCTGACTTGACTCTAAAAGAATAGCAGAGGCACGGGGTCAAGGATGCAAAGAACCAGGGAACTCCATGGCTCTCTTATGCTTTGCACCTGAGTTTTTTTAATTTCCTTTCAACAAGAACTAAAAAGTGGTTCTTTTCAGCGTGGAAATAAAAGAAAATGTTCACTACATTGAAAACACCACATAAGTAATAACAATGCTTGAGAACAGTCTGTTTTAAACTTTTCTCTTAATGCAAACAACATTTGAAAGGAGATTTATTTATTTATATACCACTTCTGCTTGTATATGCCAACTATTGTGTGCAGAACAACTTGCTCGTGAATTGGCATTTGAATAATTGCTGTACCGCAACTACTTATACAGACAAATAAGACAAGAAGGCATTTAACATTGTCGGGCTTAATGTTTTAAATTAAGTTTAGCAGTAGGAAATCAGAAGAGAGCCAGTACCACAAATTCAGTCAGCTCTCTGCAGAGCATCACCACGTATTCCGTACTCTACTGATTTTTTGGTGAACTGCCCTAAGGAAAGTTAAAAGAAAATACATATTTTGAAACAGAAACTTGCAATCTTGTGTGTTGTTTTATTAGGCAAATGAATAAGAAATAAAATATTCATTTAGATTTAGATTTCACTGCACTTGTGAGTCTGATAACTGTTTAACTGAAGAAATAGTATAGTAAATTGTATGATCTGTTTTATTCAGTGAGTACATCATATTTTCACTGATATAGACTGAAATGGAATATTGCACTTTATTTGAATTATTTCTTTTGTAGGATGCTATGCAAATTACAGCAACTTTCAAGCATCAGAAAATGCATCTGGCAAATGAAGGATTTAATCCAGAAATTATATCTGAACCTCTGTATTTCATGTATGAACCTGCACATTCCTATGTTCCTTTGACAAGAGAGCTATACCAGAAGGTGATTTCTGGTGAAATACGTTTATAAAGCATAGAAATAAAATTAGTCTATAATGCAGAAAATTTCAGATATACTCCTGCAATCATTTCAGCAGGAGCTACTATGCAATATTTGTTTTAAAAATACAAGATATTCAAATTAATCTTATTGTGATAAAATCTGTTGCTTCCTAAGACACAGACACAATGGTTATGTGTACTGTGTAAGCTGCACTGCATCTGCTCATATTATTTCCTCCCACTTGTGCTCACATATGCAAATTTTTATTTTACGTTTCTCACCGATTCAAATTATTTTTGTCTAAGCGACCATAATCTTAACCTAGTTGAATATTTTACACTTTTACATTATTATTCTGACTCTGCTTTTAAAACAAATAAATAATTAGATAAATTATGTCCTAGGCATTAATTAAATGAGCCATCAGAAATATAAGCAAAATATGGCACAAGCACAGCATGTAGACCTCAGTTCAATGTTTGATAGTTATATGATCTAATATTTAATTGCAGTATTTTATATGATGCTCAACTTCAGACTTTAAGGAAAATAAACATTCAATGGTGAAATACACTTGTAGTATTTAGTGTACATTATTTTTCACAACTTACACCAGAACTAAGAACAGATTAAACTATTTGCCAAAATTCATGCTTGATGGCATATTATCTCTTCTTTTACTTACCAGTTGTCATATTCCTGAAACTGTGTTCTCATGAAAACAGGACAAAATTTACTATAACTTCTAACTTTTGCTGGAGGTGAACACCTAGAAACTGTTAAAAGGAGCTAGAAAGTCTCAAAGGCAAAATCAGATCAGAGAATATAACATTAACATACACTTGTTGGATGTACTTTTCTGGAATATACATTATCTGGTTTCATTTAAAAATCAGACAAGTCTGCACTGCTGTGAGGGAAAACCTCACTAATGTACAATTCCCAGAATTAATGTGACCTTTTGCCTGGATTAATAAAATATGTGTACTATAAAGCTAATGCTCGTCCTATTTAGAGCCTGACAGATTTGCATGATTTCCCCAAACATGAGACTTGCTTTTCCTTGGTTTTCAGTAGGTGCTATCACTACCACTGGTTCTTCTGCCATAGTGCAGTGACACATCTCTGGTGCCTTGTAGAGCACAGGGCACAAGCAGCCCCACACCACAAGAGCTCATCATCTCAGAAGTAAGGAACAATTTAACTAACAGAGAAACTCTGTTATGATCACAAGGGTCCAAAACCCTTGGTGACAGCATGTATCTCTCAAGGTCCTCTGCCACTGCAAGTCACAAGAAGTGTGTGTGACAGAAACAGACCCAGCTTGAGGTCTGGAAGGCAGTAAGTGTGTGCATGTGGAGAGCATGTGATACCAGCATTCCAGGTACACCTAGGGCACACTGACATCTCCTATGAGACAGGAGGTTTCTGAGCTCGGAGTGAGAGAAGCAGAACTGCAAATAAAAAACCTTTACTTTTAAGAATTGTCCATTTGTGCACTAGGAAGAGTACTGAACGTACTACAGGTTTGAGGAAGGCCCAAGGAATTTCAGCGGTTTGAATACATCATGTGACTGTATAGCACCCAAAAAATCTCCTTTGACTGAAGTAGTGAACTTCCTGTGTCTTGCCCAATTTCTGGGAATCCCATTATCAATAAAAAAAAAGGGATCAGTTATTCATGACTCTTGAATATAGTGGTTTCTCTAACTACTTCTACTGTGGTCTTCTAACACATGAAACAATAGTGTTCACCTAGAACCCATCTTATAAGCTGACACCTTATTTCCAAAATGTCAACAATTTTCAGAACATGACATAATATTGAGACAGCTCTGAACAGGCTACTAGAAATAAAATGCTTGTATTTTTCCTACTATCTAAAGTTTTTTATAAATATGCACACATATAACACTTAAACGTATAGAACATTAAACTTTATGAGGACTATCCCCGTATAACTGCTCTTACCAATACATTTAAGTTTGCAACATTTACAAAGCCCCAAAAACCTCAGAGAAAAGTGTCATCTTCTCCCTTTATTTGTATTAAGGAGATGTACAACAGACTACTGTCTTACTGTCTGTTATTCCTTCTTTTCTCCTTCACCTTTTTACTCTCCACATTTAATTCCTTCCCAACATTCATTCTTCAGAAAAGGCTAAAATAGAGCATAAGACAACAATCACATTTACCAGGATCTAAGGAGGAGATGGTTAAGGAATGAGTCTCTTACACTACAAAATTACTGTGGTTTCAGGATTCAGAAGAAATGTCCTATGCATGCACAGAGAAGGATGAGTGCCTATAACTCTTAAGCATCTAAATTCTTTTCTTCCTCACCTGTTGTTGTAAGTTGCTTTTTGGGCTTTCAATGAAGTCGTTTACCCTCTTCATTTCCACAGAAAAAGAGTATATGAGAACAAAACTAAAAAACTATTTTTGCTACAGAATTTAAATAAGCTAATATTTTAGAATTTAACCCAGTTGTACCAGTTAATAAAGTGATGTTCCATACAGAAGACACAACTGGAGAAATCAATGAGAGGGAAGACAAAGAGCAGCAACATTAAATGAAATCTGGCTTTAATGCTGATCATGTACTTACAAGGCTCTCCAAGTTTGCAACTCAATCCTGAGTGGCTACTCCTCTCTGGAACGTCAAAATTTTTAATGTGGAAGTCCTAGATCAAAGGTTCCACAAAGCAGAATACAGATTATGCCTGCCAGTCCCCTATAATGCTCTATTTTGAGCCAATACACAGAAGTAAGTTTTCATATTTGACATTTATTTAAAAATGAATTGGGATACTATTCTCTGCATAGTATTATAAGAATTATAATACTATATATTTATTATATACTGTATAAAAGTAAACTTAAATAAATAGCTGACACTTCAAAATTTAAAATAAAATAAACACAAACCACCAATGATCTCTCCAATGATCCCATCTAAAATGCTTTATTGAAGACAAGTTCTTTCTTTTCCCCAAAAAATTTGAAGTATTTCACTTCCCTGGTGCTTATGGTACTAAAATAGCATTGTAATTCCCTAAAGTATATTAGTCAGGTTCAGAGTTAATGCAAATAAACATATACATAATATTTTATGATCTGGATATTAAAAGGAGTAATGTCTCAAAGTTATCATGTCAAAATGACATTTTTTTGACACTAGCAAGGCATTTCAGTATTTGGTGTATGTTTCTTTGCTACTGTGAGATGTTATAGGGAAAATTTTCAGTTTTATCTGATCACATTTTTAAAAAAAACTTCACTCTGAATTTCACCAGAAGAAAATTAAACTCCTTTATATTTCCTTATTGGGTCATATCATACTCCAAGGAATTAAAATGTTTTGAAGGGAAATTGAACATAATAATTACAGCACAATAAATAATTCATAACACTGTAGTATGAATTTATGAGTTCTATATGTCAAGAATAAAATAGATTCCAGCTAATGGCATGTAACAATAAGCTAATTAATGAATACATTTCTTGTTATACTTTGGGGGTTTATTTACTTAAAAACAAGAATCACTACATTTAAAATATAAGAGGTTTCAGAGACTTTTTAGAGCTAACCTTTAGAACCACCTCATAAAGGTTATTTCACAATGTGAATTTGCCACTTGCAAGTATGTGTTATGTTAGAAATTTTAATCTCATAATAGCACATAATTTTCCCCAGACTTCTTGTCTTATTCAGATCATGTGGCAACTTGAACTTGCTTAACAGTTCAGTAGGCCTGTGTTCCACTTATTGACCCATGCATGCAGTTAATTTTATCTTCACTGACAATTACTTTACATGAACTTAAATTATTCATTTCTTTGTAAACCTTTCAAATCCCATGCTACTTACTTTAAAATATACATATACAGATACTTGTTTTCTTGTGTGCTGAAATTAGTTTTTTTCAGACTGGACTTCTAATTGTAACAGCCCAGAGTAATTCCACTGCATTTACCATGCCAGTGACTCACATGGTGATATAAGGCCAAGGATTTATTTCAGTGTTTTTCTTTGTTTCGTACTTCTGGGTGAGATAAATGCCACCCACAAGGAAAACAGTGGCATTTATCAAGTGTTTGTCTAACGAGAAAAGACCTTTATACAGAAAAAAAGAAACCCTTGCCTTGCTACCCTTGCTGGCTGCATTGTGTTGTTTTATGTAGGGGCCACTTATGAACTAAGCTCTTCGGAAGAAGAAATGTTGGGGCTACTAAAATTCTTTTGCTATTAATTCCCACTGCCCAGTCCAGTTTCATTCATTTCAATTTGAGCACTTCAAAGCAAATGGGGAGCGAAGGAAAGACTTTGGTCGGAGTGTCACAGGAGTGGGTACTTCTTTTTGCTGGTTATGGGAGATAAGTATATCATTGCCCTTTGGCTTCCTGAAAATTTCAGCCTTGAGACACATTTTGAAAGAGATTTATATACAGACCAAGATAAAACTGTTCATGTATGAACACTGATTTATTTCATAATATACTTTTTAGAGAGAATACTATTAAATACTGGAAATTATCAGTAAGGCAAAATTAACATGTAGTCCTCATATGCCGTTGAATAGCATCTCAGGAAGAAATAGTATTACATCAGAAGGGACAAATCTAGTAACTTACTACTTTCTCACATTTAAAAATAAGTTATAAGACTTATCCTATGAAATGTTTTGGACTGCCCTAACATTACTTTTTAATTATTAATTTATAATTTGCTAAATTACAAGGTATGTTACACTTCAGGCAGCTAAATAACCTCACAAAACAATCAGTCTGTTCTTACTTATTCCTAACAAAATAAATCTGAATTTTAAGACGTTGATGTTACTTAAAATAAGGTATTTGAAGCCATAAAATATACATCTATGTGAGATTAACAGTAGGGGATTTTTAAGAATGCCTAGAATGTCCAGGTGCATAAGCTATTGGACATCACTAAAACTATTTGAATGACCCTCAAAAAATATAAGTATTTCTATTGTTTCTACAATGTGAAAAATAGACACACAAAGAAACATCACTTAAAATGCTCACTGAATTGCTTGAAAGTGTGACAGGGCATGTGAATGTAGTTGACCATTCCAGAAGAAGTTATTTCAGTTTTTCTTTGTCCACTTAATTTCAAGTGTACTTTGTCCCACTAATATTTGGCACCAGTTGTGTAGATGTTTTTCATGGAGTGGAAATACTTTTCTTTCTTTTTGGATTCAAATGAATGCTATGTGCGAATCATGTGTTGAAGGTAAATGGGCCTCTCTCAATGTTATTAGTTTCACTACAACTTGGAGAAAGACAAAGCGTATTACAAATTCTTGTGTTGGCACATAGAAGTGCCCAGTGATTCTGCCTCCTTCCTATTCCAGCATGTATGTAGGTCAAACTCAACTGTGGTTCTACAGATTTGAACAAAAATGAAACCTTCTCATTTCAAACTTAATGACAAAATAGAAGAATTGATAGTATGTGGCTTTGTTGTTTTTCTATTCTATACATTCAAATCACAGAACAGTATCACATAAAAGCTTAGAAACTTGGTGGAATTAACTAGAAGAGTTTTAATTCTTTAGTTCCAGTCTTCATTATCTTAATTATAGTCTTCTTAGTGCAACAGGTGGTGAGGGTGAGTGAGTGAGTGAGTGAGTGAGTGAGTGAGTGAGTGAGTGAGTGAGTGAGTTTGGGCTGTAGTTTCTTATATTATTTTTGGCTAACAGTGGATTTTTAGAAGACTTTTCAGGTTAACTTCTATTTTTCTGACTTACAGTAAGGCAATCAAGATTATTTTAGCAGCACAACTGATGAACTGCATTAATCCTTCTGGTTCACTCCTGCTATAGTGAGGAAGTATTTTCTGATCTTTATTGTTGCTTCACACACCCAGTCATTCACTCATGTCATGTATCTCATTCTGAATTCTATTACTGTTCTGTTGTGCAGAATCTGAAAAAGAGCAGATGTTCCTCGTTGGTAGGGAAACCAACATTCATTCTCAAAACAGATGCGTAAAACCCATAAAGCAGCAGTACATGCTTGAAAGCTCTTTTATAAGTGAATGAATAACCTTGTGATCCTAGCAGAAAAGGTAAAAAAAATCTCATAAAATCTGGCTCTGCAGAAGATAGAAAATGTGGCAGTCCTAGCTTTAAAAAAACACTGCTGTAGGCACATGAAAGCATAAACGTTTACCCAAAACCACAGAAACACGACTACACTATTCTTTCTCTCCATGTGACTCACTCATTTGAGTTCTGTCTCAAATGTGCCTCTAGGCAGAATACCTCCAGCTGTAACATGGACAAATCTCTCCAGCCACTAGGAACCAACATTCCCTTAGGAGGCTTCAAAGAAAATCGCTGTTGCAGAAACAGAAGATGATTTCCTTTGCTGTGAATCTATTCTTAGCTTGAGCTGTAGTAGAGTATCAGGATATGACAGACCAGCACAATTTTTTTCTAGTATGAAATTGGAGTCATCGTGTAAGACACACTCCTGCACAAAGAAAAATCCCAAAACAACAAAACTAACAATTCTACAATATACAATACAAATATCTATGATCAGACCATGATATATCCCAGCAGAGTCCAGAAAAAATTCATAGCTGAGAAAACAGCACTGATTTAGCTAAGAAAACATGTTTCAACGAATAGAACATTAGCACAGGAAGTATGGGCATATTTGTAGACCGAGAACTCAATTTTTCAAGTTCAGAATTGCATTAAATTAGATTAGCTGTGTTTCCTTGTCACCCATTTTGTGTGTTTTCATAGAGGTATCTGAAAAAATAAAGAAGGTGTAAAAAAAGAATGCTTTCATACTGTCATCAGACCAAGTCACCTACACCTTGCAGTAATGAGACCTCTGTGACCATTTGGAAGGGTGTTACTGTCTTCCCATTAGCAAATTCTGTAGTAATTTTCAGGTTTTGTACCTAAAATATCCAAGAATTATGAAGAGTTTTAGTGCTGGAATAGACTGAATGGGCAGAACACATCAGTATCTTCTTAAATTAATTAAACTTCAGCTCAAGAAATGGCACAGTGTGATCATTTTCTTGGTTTCCAGAAATTGAGGAGATGAGCTGGATATATGACAAAGTACTCAATGTTCTCATAAAGATGCAAGAATCAATGTGACACTAAGGCAGAGCCTGGCCTGAACAGGATTTTTAAAAAGGTATTTAAGTTTAGGTGAAAGAAAAGCATATAGACATGCAAACAAACACCAAGAAACAAACACTCAAGAAACAAACACCAACCAACAAGGAAGTACACATATTGATAAAACCAGCTCAGTAGGTCTGACACAGTACATTTTTGTCTTTAAAAATCCATAAGAGCATAACAGTAATAAAATAGAGGTGTTCATCTGGAGTAAATGCTCCATTTATAGAATGTGGTTAGTTTACAGTAGCCTCTGATCCATGATTTCATAAAAATTTCAGATTCACACATCATGAACACAGGACTTTTACACATTTCACTTACAACCAGAAGAGCTACAGACTGAACTTTTTAAACATAGACTTACAGGATCCTCAAGTAAAGCATGGTAGTAGACATTGGAGCAGAAAAAAGTACAGCAAACAGTTCAACTACAAGACATGAGTAAGTATTTGTCTTTACATGAGACTTGTTTTTATGCAAGGATCAATGAATGATAGGCTGGAACAGGAGAGATGAAGTCTCCAAAGTGGCAGTCTTCCCATGAAGGCAAGAAACTTTAGTTTCTTAGTCCTCCTGCAGCATAATGCAACAACCTGTCATACTATTCTGAGTAAAATTTTAACCAACAAGTTAAAGATCTTTACATGACTAAATCCAAGCATTTGTTGTTTTCATTTAGCAGTAGTTCAAAGGCCAAGGATAAACATTTTACCTTTCCATGACTGATTTTCTCTGCAATTTTGTTATAGTTTTATTACTGGAAGTAATACCCTGCACAGGTTTCAGCAGAAAAATCTTCTGTATCACAACTGCCCATTATATGAAGTTTTAGACATGCAAAAAAATTTATTTTTTTAATAAAATAAAGTCTAGTTCCACTCTTGTTGGCAAGAGAAGTACACAAATCGAGGCATTTAAACATTTCTATCTGATTGTAATATTAAAGGCAGTCACTCGTGAAACATATTAAGATCACCTGCTGGTGTACGTTCCCCTCTGCAGG
The DNA here is from genome assembly GCA_013400955.1 of Drymodes brunneopygia. NCBI lineage: Eukaryota > Metazoa > Chordata > Aves > Passeriformes > Petroicidae > Drymodes > Drymodes brunneopygia. The sequence continues at coordinate 820,423 of VZTZ01049656.1, forward strand.
TGACTGGCAACAATTACAGAAAACAACTAGAAGTGCTGAAGGAGCAAATATTAAAGGCAGGGAACCTGAGTTACTGCTTTTCCTTCCTGCCCCACTACACCATCCTCCTTAAACCAGCATCTTCTGGCTCATCTTGCTCCACTACTTCTGCATGGATGTGACTCCACTGCTGGGGGGCTGCACAGAGGTGCAATCCGGCTCCTGGATGCTCTTGTTGCTCATTGAAACTGACTTCAAGTTTTGAGTGTCCCAGTCCTCTCACCTCACCATGAGAGGCAGACACCCGGTTTGCTTGCCCTTAAAGCTCACACCTGCACAATTAGCTGTGGGTGCCAGGGGAAACGAGCTGACAAGCAAAAATAAAAAAGCTGGGTAATCAGCTTAGAGGAGAGAATGGCCCTATGAACATAATTGGTTAGGGCTACGAAGAGTTTTTCACAATAAGTATCTGCCTTAATTTATTTCCCGAAACAAAGAGCAAAAGTCAATGAAGCACACCAAATACAAGTATTAAATGTTTAGTATAACTTATAGACCAAGAGAGTTCTATCCCTCCTGAGCTCCTTTGCCATTGCTCACTCTCCCTTTCAGACCCCCAATAATGCAGCACAGGCTGCAACAGGTGACACTTTGCTGGTGTCTGCCGAGGCTCAGCACTTCAGTCTGGGTTTCATGTCCCACATTTGCCCTGACAGTCTAGAGCTTTCTTCTGTTATGTGCATTATTATATGAAGGACCCTGCCAGGACTCTGCAAATTCTCATGGCAGATGATACAATGATGATAACAGAGAAAAAGAAAAAAGGCAAAAGTCAGTCACAACCCTTGCAGTTAAGAGCTTTTTCACAAACTTCAAAAATCTGTTTTGTGGGTACACAGAGTTTCAAGACCAGGCTCAGGATTCTTTTTTTTTTAATACTGACCTTCTCCTGGTGATCTCACATGTGACTTTGTGAAAACAAACAAAAGTGCTCAGTGTGTATTTGAAGGGAAGGTAGATGACTGTTTTTTGTGTTGTGATACTGCCCTAATTGTTTCTCCAGGAAATAGAGCATTTGGGTGCCTATCTTGTGCATACAGATAAAGTTTATTGGGTGAAATGCGCAACTCAGGCTATTTTGCAGATGAATACAAAGTCCAGGAGATACCAGGATAAGAGGTCCCCATTTGGAGGCTTTTTCTCCTGTGATTCATACACTGAACTTTTAACTATTGAACACAAAGTGAACAATGGAAAATATTCCTGTAAGGATAGGTTACCTTTTAATATTCTTATTTTTGCTCGTGTCCAGCTAACATGCCACTGTACAGTGAAGAAGGCTGCTGCCCACCCTGCTGCGGTGACTTCAAACTGGCAGACAGCCCAGGTTGCTTTGACTGTAGCAAAAATCCCAAGGTATGACCTCGCTGAAGACCAGTACTGGCATTTAAGGGCTTTATGACTGACTAGGCTCACATTTAAAAATGAAAAGCAGAAAAGAGCAAAAGCGTGATGCTGAGCTGAAGGCACACAACACAATGCCTCTGCTCCAGCCCCAGAATAGCCTGGGCTTACTTGCAGCTGATTCAGGATACGTCACCCTTTCGCCTACATTTTTTAAAACACCCACGCTTTTCATAAAACAGTTGACTAGAAAGCACCTATTGGACAGCAATTTGTGTCACCATGTCAAAGTCACCTCATTGGCTTTGAAACAGCTACAGCATCTTGAATGCAGTTTTGTGGAGTGGAAAAAATGTGATTAAACCAAATGAATGCAATTGGGAAAAGCAGGCCCAGGTCACTCAACCAGTCTTCAATTTTTTCTAGATACCAAAGTTAAAAATATTTCTGAATGTTTTATGTTTCTAGCCTAAGGCTAGAAGTGAGTTGTGTTTCTGTCCCTACCCTACAGCTGTCTTACCCACCTCCTCTTCTTTAGCCTTTTACCATCACAGCTACAAAAGTTCAACCGCAGTATTGGAAAGGAAAGACAGTATCTCCAACACATTAAAAATGGCACTCTAACCTACACTTCTACCACTTAAAACAAAGACCCCTCCTACTTGACCTCACGTAATTTCAGGTTTTTTAATTGCTGTTATCTGACTGTGTACTATAATCCATTCTACCATCAGAGAGCAAAATCCAAACCACTTACTTTCTTAGCAGCTGATCTGTTTTTTTTCTTTCCCTTGGAACCACTACATGCATCTGGAGAAGGCAGCAAGGCAAAGCCAAAATTGTTAACGGAGGAGGGTATGAGAGGCTGTAAATCAATTCAAAGCCTCTCCTTCCTACATAAGCAACTACTACAAGAACATCAAGTGATTGAGACTGGAGATGAAGATATAGCATACACGGGATGGGATAGCAATAGTTCAATGTGTATTTCAAAATGGACTTCTGGGGAACCAGGAACATGAGTGTGAATAGGACATAAGTCAGTGTTTTAGAGAAATCCTTACTACTTTATGGATATTCTGCTATGCTGACTTTCTTACAGAATTACTGCACAGTATTTAACGCTTTCCTAGCACAGTGAGCTCAAGACTTCAGACAACAAAGATCATGACAAGGCCATGGTTTCTAAAAGCAGTTTTTCTGAAGCTTTACCTAACTATTTTGTAGGCTTTTAGATGCACACTGCTTTAGGAGAATATAGTTCTGTCCACTCTTCAGAAAGCAAGTCCTTCGCCAGTATGTACGTATGTGCTTGTAACTACTACAACTATCCACTCAAAATGTGCCCTTACACTTTTACTAAGAACCATGCCAATCACTACCAAAACATGCAGAGATAAACAAGATGGGTGCCAGTCATTTACTACTATGGAATTACAGTTGGAAAGCAATTCATAATACAGTAACTCTTGTACCCAGACTCGTTGGTATCACCTGGTGCATCTGTGTTCCTCAAAGCTCATGTTTTTCATCGTTATCTTGTAGTATGTTTCCCAATGGAACTACATTTATGACATGACTTCTTCCACGAAGTACCTCCACAGTATTCCTCATTTGTATGAAAAATATCGGAAATATTCTATACATCATCAACACCTAATTAATCTAATTCCAGTGGTTTAAATAGTGCTTCATCACACACAGAGTTTGAATTTATTACAAAGTGAAATAAAGTCCAGAAGTACACTGGCAAAAAGGACTTCCTCTGTCTTCTTTACGATCTTCTCAGGCTACAGAGAGCTGAAATAAGCAGAGAGCATTTACAACAGAAATTTTCCACTTACCTTTCAAAGTGGTTCAGCACTTTCAAACTATGCCAAAGGGAATAAATAGCACTCAGCGGGTAATCTTAAAGGAACACAACAAAGCAATTTTTTTAGCACTGCCGAAACACATAACACTACAGAAGAGGATGCACCTTACAGCTCCTCGTGAAGACCAAAGTCTTTACATGCATGAAACATGCATGAAACTGCTGCTATTTGTTGCCAGTACAGTCAGATGGCTAAGATGAGCCTTAGAATACTTCCTTCACATTTCTGATAATAAACCACTCTAGAGCTGGTGATCACTTAAGACTTATCTTTACAAAGCAATTAATTGTGAGAATGACTAATTTTTAAGCCATAATTCTTAGGTGAGTATTTTGTGTTAGATACTCCTAAAGACCTCATGATTACCCTGTAACTTTGAAAGAGTTCAGTGGAACCCACTTGGGATTTAATCATTGCACCTTCAGTAATAAAGAGGACTACAAAATCACATAAAGATTAAAAAGTTCAAAATAAGGCAGTCACCCCCATAAAGCTTTGCCTAAAACTGAGACAACTAACATTGCTAGGAGTGGCAAAGGAAAGGAAATCAAAGACAAGAAGGATAACTTTGTTAATTACAGTTCCTTTAGTAATGGTACAGTGCAGCAACATCAACCAAAATACAGCTACTTGTACATAATACAAAAATATAACCCTTCATAAAGTTTATACAGTGCCAGGAATTATGTATTGAGCTTAAAGAGTGATGTCTAACATTTTCTCTTAAATAATATGGTCAGGTACACTCAGCCAAACGTATGTACTAACACACTCTCTAATTTGAAGACAGACACATGAGGAGCAGTTTCAGTGTATCCATATATCATACCTCAGCTAGGATCTGAGAGCAAATCAAGTCTTTCAAGTTTTCCCTTTTTTACCATTCTCTATCCATAGCACAGCAGTTCTATAACCAAATAGTGAATTGGATTTTTGATAGTGGCATTTATTAGCAGATACAGAAAAGTATTATTCAGAACCAGCTTAAGGCACCATAGTTTACAGAACAGACCCAAGACATTACAGGCAAAAATCAAATTTGAAGGCAGCTATGAGTGTTTAGCCACAGTACCATGATGAACAACCTATTGTTGACAACATACTATGTTGACTACTGTGGCTTCTGTTTATTCTCTAAAAGGAGTAGTAAAATATATAATTTTAACATTACTACAACCTGAAGAATGCATAAGCTCTTAGAAAAAAAAAAATCTCCTTTCACCTCTCCTTTTTAAAATTCCAATCATCAACCTTGCAAAACACTTCTTTTACAGACTTTTTAGAAATAGTTTACAACACATTATAGAGTAAAAAGCCCGCTAAATTATTTCTCTTCTCCTTTAAAAGAAAGTATACTGTCCCATGTCCCTCTCTCCCAAATGTATTGTATCTGCCTCTGCTATCAACAGCACTGGTGAACAATTCATTTAAGTAAAATCAAGTTTTCTCCTGAAGTCCTAAAAAGCAAACATGAGCCCTTGATTTCCTGAAGACCTCTTCCCAATTAATAGCCTGTGATACTGGCTATAATTTAAAGCAATATGAAGTGAAACCATCATCTTGACAGCACCTGCCACAAAGACCCAAACAGCTACCTTGCTAAAACTCTCTTAAACTCTAGAGTGAAAAGTAGGATTCGATTAGGATAGGACAAGGAGTAACTTCTTCAAATTTCACTACAGAAATTGTGCACTCCATATTGAACACTGTAGTTCAGGCAGAGAATCACAGCTGAGATACATTCGAAGAAGTACTTTCAATTTCAGAGTATGCCCCAAACACATCATAAGGTGGTGTCAAAAAGCTATGAATGTGACAGTCACGGTAGCTAATCCAAGTCCATTTATCAAGGGATAGAAAAATTTATCAGAGGAAAGTAAGAGTAAATACTGAATCACACATTACATACTTTGCTAAGTATTTTTCAAGTTACCATCAACTCTCACAGTACTCCTTACACTTAACTATCACAGAACAGTTAGGGTTGTAAGGGACGTTCAGAGATCATCTAGTCCAACCCTCACTTGTATCCCCACATTTCAAAGCAGGACTATCTGCAACTACTTGTAAAAAATAACCAATATTCACTATAGTGTTGATATGTTATGCAATAAATCCCCAAAGGTTTTCATTTGTCCCTTCATCTACTTGGTCTGCCAAAACCTTGGCTCTTACCTGCACTTAGTGCAGAGTGTTGATGAGATTTTTCTTTGCCTTACAATAATGCCAGCCTCGAAGTCAGACATTTTATTGCCAGTGCAGCAAACAACCTCAAGATTTTCCTATGAAAAATACCAGCAGCACATAAAATGCAAATATGTGTCTCACTACCTATTTTCCTTTAAGGTGCAATGAGCAGAAGTCTTGTAATATTGTTTCTGCATCTTTTGCAACTGAGCCTTAAAGTTAATCAACTTTCACACTTTTATTCATTTTTTGAAATCAAGTGAAACACCTCTTCAGAACTGAACTACACAAATCATGCATTATCATATGTTCAATCAGGTGTGAAGAAGTATAGCTCAGGTTCTAGCAATGCAATGAGCAACAGTAATTTCTTCCATTTCAAATAAACTTAAAATAAATAATTTCAATTAGAGTAACAGCTTCAAACACAACAGCTGTGTAGTTTATAAAAAACAAGAACTACAGAGAATTAATCTTGCTATTGTTATCATATCTAACCACAGGAATTTTCTGAGTCAATCAATAGCAACATTTTCTAAGCTAAAACCCAGATCTAAGAATGACATAAAAAATGGGAAAAGAAGCTGGAATAACATTATGTTGAAAACATACCTTCTTCATTAAATGATCTAACCACACCTTAGGGCTACGATTACCTTTGGTCATGTTCTCAATGTGCTCAGATCTCTAAAGACCTGGTAACTTTAGGACACATAGTTTATCTATTAGGACATAGTACAGCCTTCTAGTTCTTCTGTATGACTGGGCTAATCATGACTTAAACCAAGAAAACTGAAATCATCTTGAATGGTTGGTTGTGATCTCAGTCATCTAACAGACATATGACACATGAGTATCTATGAGAGCAGTGTGAACACAAAAGCTCCATGACAGGGGAGAAAATAAGAATAAGAAATTAAAAAAAAAAAGAAAAAAAAAGAAAACAGCCTGTATGGGTTTTCTCAGTGGTTGTTTACTATTTTGGCTTCCGGCAGATGAAAAAAGTTATCTTCTTTGAGTTTAAGATGTTCTGGTAAATCCAGCTGTCTTTTTGCTTCTTCAATGTCTTCCTGAATTGCGGAAATGAGCGCATCTGAAAAAGGTAAGAAGTACAGCTATATAGTATATAAATATACTACAGAAGTATAGTATATGTAAAAGCTGGTTTGTATTCTAAACACAGTAACAAGTGAAAATAAGGCACCACAAAATATCAAATAACAATCACAGAAGTAGAATATGAGGTTTTTTTGCTTTTAAAATGTCTTTTCTTTAACATGCTAAAGTTGTGTTTTTACCCATTACCAGCACTATCCTCTTCTTCTGCCAAAGACACATTAGCACACTGAAAATGTTAGTTTCAATACTAACAAAACTGCACTTTAAGAATACATTAGTACACTTGACTTCTATGACAAACCCATGGTTTTAAAATTCCTCCTCAGATAAGTGAAAGAAAAGTGCAGGTTTTTAGAGTGATACATCATCGGGTATGCTTTTTTGATTTTTAAATTACAAAAACGTTTAACTGAAATTTCAAAGATTCATCTCATGATGAAAGGAGATACAGTGAAGACACAGAACTTGCATGAGTAAGGCAAAGAAGAAACTAGCTTGAGGGAGACTTCCAATACTGACCTAAGGAATCAAAGTTTTTTTCCGGTCTAATGTATCCAGTGATGACTATACTAAGAATTTCTCCATAGAAGTCTTCTTTGAAGGTGTGGATAATGTGTGTTTCCTAAACGAAGAGAAGTAAGTGGACAATTATTATGAACTTAAGAATTTATTTCCCTCTCTGAAAGCATGTAGGTCTAATATCCAACATCCAAATTCTCCTCAACAGATAAAAACAAAAGGGACATTTAGTATAGCATGGACAATTTAAAATTAAAAGGCCAGGGCTTTAGTTGGTACTAGGAAGTAGAATTGCACATAGCATGGAATTTAAAAAAATTACACCCTTAGAGAGTAAAAAGCGTATAAAGAGAAAAAGAAAGAAAAAAAAAGACAAAAACCAACAAAAAGCCCCCAAACCACACAAAAAACCCCCAACAAACCAATTAAAAAAAAACAACAAACCCACACCCCCAGACATCAGGAGAAATGCTTCAGAACTTCTCACAGGTAAACTTTCCAAGGCAGGAAATGTTAATGTTTCATCAACAAGTGAATACATTCAAATAACTATGAAGATTTTGACAGAAATAGTTGGCTCAAGGAGAGCTTTTACAACTATCTCTAACTAAGGGAACGGAATGATAGAATTGCAGAGCAAGTCCAGACTAAGACACGGTTCCACCTTACGCTCAAAACCATTTTATGCACGTCTTCATCTCCACAATAGGCCAACCCACAGCATATACCAGCAGAGCTATCATTTGGGAAGCTCTTAACTATTTGTTCAGCAAAGTTATCTGACAAAAACTTTTAAAGTACACATTTGCCTAAGACAAACACTTAGATGCAGGGATACATGTACAAATAAAATTGTTTTCAACAAATAAAACAGAGCTCTGCAAGGCTCAGGAAAAGCACCTGCACCTGACAGCAAAAAAAACCCACAGCTGTCACAGCTCAGGATTTAACTTCTCCAGCCTTACATGCCTTCAAATATTTATTCTGTACATTAAGCTGCAGCATCTCATGTATGGATTCCATCATTTAAGAGAAGAATTAATAAAAAAATCATTACAAATTAAGCTCCCCAACATGTGCTATCTGAAATGCAGATATGTTGCAGAGAACAACAGATTATTACTATGCTCCAGCTTATGCTAGGGCTCTCATAACCAGTAAATTCAATGCATTTACCAAGTTTATGCTTAATTTGCTATCAGCAACTCAAGCAACCATCATTTCATGTATTGTTACGTTTTAATTTTGGAAGTAGTTAAGAAATGGTGGAATAGAAGAAAGAAAAATTTTCTTCCACTTCATCTGCAAACTCTTTGGTTACAAGAAGTATATTCTTTTCAGAATATAAATATTGCATAGATAACAAATGAATTTCTAATGGCGCACAAATTCCTAGATATCATTAATCAACCAAATTCTGGGTATCTTGTTAAAATTCATCTGGTCTTTTATTACAATAAAAATCCCACGAAAAGCAAAATTCTTACCACTGATTTCTTAATATTCTTATAGAAGGGATTCCATCCTATGCTCAAAACCATTTTATGCACATCTCCATTTCCAACACAGGCCCATCCATAGTATATACCAGTAGGGATATCAGATGGAAAGCTTTCAACTACTTGCTCAGAAAAGTTAGCTGTAAAAATTTTATAAAGTGTGAGTGACTTTGTGTAAGTCAAGTATATAACAGGATCTTCAAATACTTAAAAGCCAAACTCTGCCTACGTACTATTTACAAACATAACACTGGTGATGATAAGAATAATGCAACATACCATTTGGCAAAGTATAAAACAGCTTCATAAAATTCAGTCACTGTGGCAATACCAGAGTTATTACATCTCCTACATACACAAACAGATGGCACTGTACAGTTTTCTTTCTCTTCTGCAATAATAATTAATAAATATGTCATACATACAGCCAGAATACATTTAATTCTTAGGACAATTACCACAGCTTTACTATGATGAAAAATGAGAGGGAAAAAATCAACTTTCTTCGGCACTATAAAACAGCATCTTGGAACTATTTATTAGCAAAATATTTACTGATGACGTAAAATACGGAGAAGCAAATGCAATAATTGTTTAGTCATCTGCCAATTTTGCACAAGTTCTTTTTCAGAGGCATCTGTGGATTTGAGATGAAAACTACATAATTACAGTAAAATAAAATTTCCTTTTGACTGAATTTAGCCTTTTCTCAAAATTACTATCCCACCTGTACTTCCCAGCTGAACAGATCTCTTCATGCAAGATACCAAACTGATTTGAAAGAAGAGATGGTTACCAAATTTTTATCAAAGCTCACAGATAGTAACAGCTTCCTTTCCCTGTTCCCTAATATCAACACATAATTTACAAACATTCAAGAGAAAAGTGAAACGTTCTCAGAAACAGATGTCAGAAATCCAGCAGCACAAGAGTGGTCTTATAAAGTTTCATGTCTATTAGAAGTAGTGCAACATGACTACTGATTTCAATGTCTGTTTAAGGAAGGTCAAAATTCTTTTGCGGTATTCATCTGTCTGCATTTAGACAACTGAAACAGAGATGGGCAACAGGAAAATATATTCTCTGAAGGCCAAGCCCATCTGCTCTGTTTCAAATTCCGCTTTAGCCCCCTTAAACTTTCTTCGTTGCAGCAATTCCCAGCACCTACTCCCTTTCTTATTCCTATGGGAGGTTGATGTGAAGGGATATTTTCCCAAGCTGCCACAGCACTGCACCGAGAATGGGACACTTATCTACATGCTGCACACCATGACGATCACTAGGTGAAAAAGGAACAAACATCAAGATTCAGAGAAACCTCTTTACAGACTGGGGTGCACGGAATAACACAAGGGAGGGTGCAAGACTCTAAGCAGTGTAGGAGGAGG
>VZTZ01049656.1:838271-848955 GCA_013400955.1 Drymodes brunneopygia
CTTCCTCTTCTTCTTCTTCTTCTTCTCCTTCTTCTTCTTTTTCTTCTTCTTGTTCTTCTTCTTCTTCTTCTTCTTCTTCTTCTTCTTCTTCGTCAAGCCATGGAAGAGAATGTATAAATATCTGCGTTTTTTTGCCAAATATTTAATAAATGTTTACAGACTATAAACTAGAATATAATTTTCTCAACCTGTTGCTTTGTGAAAGAACTTTAGAATCACAGAATGGTTTGGGTTGAAAGGGACCTTAAAAATTCTCTAGTTCCAACCCCCAGCATGGGAGGGGACACCTTCCATTTGACCAGATTACTCAAGAGCCCCATCCAACCTGGCATTAAAAACTTCCACGGATGAAGCNTTCTTTGGGCAACCTTTTTCAGCATCTCACCAGCCTCACAGTAAAGAATTTCTTCCTTATATCTAATCTATATCAGCAGTTTAAAGCCATTACCCCCTGTCCTATCACTGAATATTCCTGTTAAAAGTCACTCTCACCCTTTTTATTGAAAGGCTGCTCTTAGGTGTCCCCAGAGTCTTCTCCAGCCTGATCAACACCACCTCTGTCAGCCTCTCATTCACAGGAGAGGTGCTGCAGCCCTTTGATCATCTTAGTGGCCCTCCCCTGCAGTTTGCTACAAAAGGTCCTTGATGCTGGGGGCCCCAGAGCTGATGCAGCGCTGCAAGTGGGGTCTCATAAGAGCAGAGCAGGGAGGCAGAATCCCTTCCCTCACCCTGCTGACCATGCTGCTTTGGATGTAGCCCAGGATACACCTGCCTTTCCAGGCTGCAAGCACACATGGCCATGTCACTTAAAGTTTCTTGTCAGACAACATGCCCAAGTTCTTCTCTGGGCTGCTTTCAATCCATTCTTCCCCCAGTCTGTATTTGTGCTTAGGACTGCCCAGATCCAAGTGCAGGACATTGTGTTTGGCCTTGTTGACTTCAAAAGGTTTGCATGGGCCCCCCTCTCAAGCCTATTGAAGTCCCCCTGGATGGCATCCCTGCCCCCTGGTGTGTTTACCACGCCACAAGGCTTGGTGTTGTCAGCAAACTTAATACCAAATGATTCAGAAGTTTTATATATTTTGAAAAATCTTTGAGAAGCTGAGAAATAACACACAGCATCAGCAAATGCAGTTACACTTTTTCTAGTCTTCCAGTTCACCACACTCCCCTGTTCCTGACATCTCACTCTCCACATCACTCCTCAATCAACAACTCATAATCCCCCAGAATGTTGAATTTCTAAACAAAGAAATAAGCAAATTTTGTAAAGCATGATGCTGTGACTATTTCCCTTGGGGAGCCTTTTCTAGAGTTTTCTTGATATCCAGCCTAAACCTCCCCTGACACAACTTTCAGGCCATTCCCTTGGATCCACAGAGAAGAGATCAGTGCCTGCCTCTCCTTGTCCCCTCATGAGTAAGTAGCTGCAATGAGGTCTCCCCTCAAGTCTCTTCCAGGCTGAACAGACCAAGTGACCTCAGCCACTCCTCATACACCTTCCCCTCAAGGCCCTTCAGCCATCTTTGTAACCCTTCTTTGGACACTCTCTAATAGTTTCATGTCTTTCTCATATTGGGCTACCCAAAACTGCCCCCAGCACTCAAGGTGAGGCTGCCCCAGCTCAAATCAGAGCAGGACAATCCCCTCCCTTGCCTGGCTTTGTGATGCTGTGCCTGATGCCCCCCAGGACAGGCTTGGCCCTCCTGGCTGCCAGGGCACTGCTGACTCATGGTCAGCTTGCCAGGACCCCCAGGTGCCTTTCCATGGCACTGCTTACAGCATCTCATTCCCCTGTCTGTCCATACATCCAGGATTGCCCCATCCCTGATGCAGAATCTGGCACTTTCTCTTGTTGAACTTCACATGGTTGGTGATTGCCCAGACCCCTGATTTGTCGAGGTCTCTCTGCAGGGCCTCCCTCCCCTCGAGGGAGTCAGCAGCCCCTACCAGTTCTGTATCATCTGGGAACTTGCTCAGTGTCCCTTCCAGTCCTGCATTCAAGGAATTTATGAAGATGTTGAAGAGCAGTGGCCCAAGGATGGAGCCCTGTGGAACCCCCCCAGTGAAAGTCTGGTCACAGGCACATCAGGTCCCCAGTCTGATGTCACCCCATTCACTGTAACTCCTTGTGCCTGAGCCGTGAGCCAGTTGTTCATCCATCACGTGATCTGTTTATCCAGCTGTGGGCTGGACATTTTGTCCAGAAGGATCCTCTAGGAGAAAGTATTGAAGCCTTTACTGAAATCCAAAAAGACTCCATCAGTGGCTGACTTAAGGGTACTTAAAGATCAAGCTAATTCTGATTTCAGATACCTCAGTTTAAATAATCAGTAGATCTTTTAAAAATCAATTGAACAATAATGGTTTAAATAAAAAAAAATTACACGAGAGCCTCCCTTTATACTTCACTTCTTCACAGTATAATGAAACAACATCCATTTTGCCCCTGTGGGCTAGTTGTCCATGTATGTGTTTCCCAGGAATATGGACTTTTCAGTTTGAAACTGGTAAAAAACTAAGTGATTTTTATTAATAGAAGCCAAAGTTAAGGTAATTATTTCCTGTGCATTATTTGGTATTATATAAAGTTATTTTTATTCAACCTTTGATCCTGAACCAATTTCTTAAGAATTCTGACTAATATAGAAAAGAGCCTATAATGCGTACTTCCTTTATTACCAAATCCTCAGTATGAACCATCCACTACTTCACTTTATGCCTCTTCACAATTAGGATGTGAAGCAGTATTTTGCTTGGGGGAGAATGAGGATTTTTAAAAATATTTTTGTCTTTGAACATAGCTGTTGCCATGCGTGTGTAGGAAAGGAGAAACAGGATCAATGATACATGGTTGTTTCTTTATTTTTGTGAGAACACCAGACCAGTTTCCCAGAACAGTCTGTCAATACACTACTTCATACAGAAACCTGCAGCACTGTGCCAAAGAAACAAAACTGTCAACGCTGGACCTCACTCTGAGATTTAAATGAATATTTATATGTTTTGTGTTCAGACTGTAAATTGTCTTGATTGTATCTTGAAATATTATTCAGGAGGTGGCTGCAAGAAGCAAAGGTTGCAAAAGATTTGGACAGTAATGTCAGTGACTGCAGCAATGCAATCTCTACATCTATGAAGAACATTTAATCAATAAACTAAAAGTACTTCACTAAAGAAATAACTGCCCTCTCTATTTAATTCAGAAACTACAGTTACAAAAAAATCCATACATCAAGTCCTCTTTTGCCTTGGTTTGCATTGGAAACATATTTTTGTTATTTTTTCATTCTTTTGAGGACTGAAAAACTTTCAGGATAACTGAGCTGCTACTGAGGACTTAGTACAGTGTTGATAACAAGAAATGAAACTCTTTCTAACAAGGTTGTTAACTGTAACTCATCATCAAGAGAAATACTTCCTGCTTTTTTGGTTGTTTCCTTTTTTAAAATACTTACTTCTACCACAAAACACCACCACTTATGTTTATCAGAGCACTACATGTAAGATAAGGCTTAGAAACAGAAGGATTGCTGGAAAAAGCCCAGAGAGATCCAGCAGGAATTCTGTCCCTCAGGAAGGTTTATGGAATCTGCCAGAAAAGAACCCCAACATATGAGAAGTGTGATTTTCCTTCATACTGGCACTGTGTTTTGGATTTGTGCTGGAAACACTGTTGGCAACTCGGGGGTGTTTTCATGAGCAGCACTTCCACAGTGTCAAGGTCTTTTCTGCTCCTCACCCCAAGAACAAATTCTTGGCTTTGCTTTGCTTTGCTTGTGTGCATAGTTTTTGTAGTACCTATTAAACTGTCCCTATCTCAACCCATGAGTTTTCTCACTTCTGCCCTTCTGATATTCTCCCCTATCCTGCTGTAAGGGAGTAAGCAAGCAGCTAGATGGGGTTTGGTTCCCAGCTGGGGTTAAACTACAATGAGAAGAAATTTGTTTTGTCCTGGATATTGAGATTACTTCACCAGTTGAAACAGAAGTGAAACTACATGTTCAGCAGACTGTACTAAGGAACGTTTCTATGTATTCTTGACTTGGAAAGTATGAAATTGTTAGAAGGTATAAGATATGAAGAAGAAATTTAGGAAGTTCTTACAATAGGCCTCTATTTTATAGGCAGTGTTAAAATCTTAGGGAAGCTCTTGTTCAGCATCTGTCTGTGACAGACATGAGACACGCAAGCCTCAATTAAATATATACATAAGACACAGATTTAAACTTAAGAAAACAAAAAAATAAAAGGAGTGGTGAATTGCAGAACATAAACTGACTAGTCTGTAATTAGGACCCCACATGTACCCTCCAGGGCAGAACAATAACCAAACCACTAACTCTTGGACACATAAAGAAACAAGGAAACTGGAGTCTGGAAAATCAACAGGACAATTTTGGAAAGGGCCCTGTGAATGACTGTTTAAAGGTACAATAAAATAACATATCCCAGCAATGTCCACCCTTTTGATAAAATTGCTCCATTTCCAAGAACTTACACCATCTTCAAAAGCCTATGGGCAAAGATGAAATTCCCAATGAAAATGAAATTACACTCTACGAACTACTCAGCAAGCAGCTGTAAGTAGCTATACCCCTTGTAATTTATGGTAATATGCAGTTTATATGATTGTATGATGAGCTTACAGTAAAGTCCCAAAAAGGAAATAATTGAATCACATACCAGGGAACAATTCTTATTATAGATTCAAGTTACTAAATATACAAGTGAAAGACTTAGGCTGCAGGAATTTTGCAGCTTCCACCTAGTCCATGTTAGTAATTTTACAGATGCCACCTCAACAGGGGCTCAGCCCTAGGTTCCTGCCTGAAGGAGACAGGAAACCAATCTGCTGAGTAAATAACTTCTTTCTTTATCTGACATACAGAGGAGCTTGAGCTGTGTGGTCCAAGGAGGGGCCCCCATTCCAGACCATACACCCCAACTATACTTTGCTGGGCTGACATTTGTCTGAAAAATTACCCCGTTCCCTTAGAAGTATTTCCTTGGTTTGTAGCTTCATTCTCATTTCATCTGCCTCTTTCAGCTAGTTTTGTGGTTGCACCATTATCTTTATCAAAAGGTTTACTCTCAGAGAGTTCTTGCACTCTAAGGCCTCAGGTACTTTAGCTTCAAGTGCAAAGCAAGGCTATTAATCCTAAAAAGTCTCAACACTTGGAAATACACATTTCATTATTTCCTTAGGGAATGGAGTACCTAGTCCAATGATGGAAAATATCAGCCTATGAATTTTATCCAGAGCTGACACGATACAAAAGAATTCCCATAGGAGTACTGGAAAATTCATGTGTTCAGATTTCATACTTTCATGCAGTTTCTAAGGAATCACATATACAGTACTTTTATGAACGTGTGACATGGAGACTGACTGCCCAGAGGGACAGAGAAGGACATTCTGTTTCCTGCACAACAAGTTTTGATAAAAAATTCCTTAGAAGTGAAATCTTGAAAAATTTTCAGCTGATGCCAGTAGATAAATCCTGCTATAAAAAAGGAACCCACAACAACAGATAACATACAGTGAAAGTCTAATTGAAAAAAAAAATCCAGAAATAACAAAAATACTGCCTTTTTTACAGAATTTACACAAAATGGCATAAGGAAAGCAATACAGGGAAATTATGAGTAGATGTTGAAAGCTTAATGCTAAAGATAGAACATCTTCAATAAAGTGAAGAAGGAGAAATGAAACAAATTTCACTGGGAAAGCTGACTTGTGAAACCGTCAGTAGACAAGCAAAGGAAGGGCTTGAGCACAGCATTGTGGATACACAGTCTGCAGTCCTTTCAGAAGTCTGGAGTTGGATCCCCTTTGAGTAATTGTGAAAACAAGCTCTGAAATTTGTGAAATGTTTCAAAAGTGTAGAGAACAAGTGAAACCAATTCAAACATTAGTTCAGAATTCCTGAGGTATACATACACGAAGATCTGCATATATGTATGTATTTATTTATTTATGGTAATATACACAATACTGATATGGGAGAGGGGACTTTCTAAGACAAATTATAATTTTCATAAATAAAATCTGAAATAGTTCAGAGGGTTGAAGTTTGTCTCATTTCTTAGTGTCTTAGGAGGACCTTGACTGATTCTCCTTGTGATGTCTTTGCCAGGCTACACCAGGCTGACCTTTCACTACTCTTGCCAAAGCAGTCAGCAGGAGGAGTTGTTCATTCCTCCAGCGGACATGGTAACATCAGGCTTGCCTCTCACCTTTTCGGTGCAATCAGCAAGTCATACTTCCTAACTGGATCAGAGTCACAAAAAATCATCTAAGTGGTTCAATTCTGTTTACTTGGCAAAGTCAGTGGGGTGAGGTGGGGGCTGTAGGGGAGGCCTGTGCAAGAAGAGTTCAGGGGATGCCTCGTATGGGACACAGCTTGTTCCAGGCAGTTCCAAGACAGACCCACCACTGGCCAAAGCTGAACCTGTCAGTGACACAGGTGGCATCTCAGTGATAGCATTTTTCAGGAAGTGTAACAACCACTCTACAGCAGCTGTGAGAGAGAAGAGTGAGAAAAATATGGAAAAAAATAGTCCTATGGACACCATTGCCAGTGGTGAAGGAGGGGGAGGAGGTGCTTCAGATGCTGGAGTAGAGAATGCTGAAGCAGAGATTCCTCTGCAGGCCCTCAAGAACACGGTGGAGCAGGTTGTCCCCATGTGCTCCACGGATGACCAGAGTTGAACAGATACCCACATGCAGCCCATGGAAGACCACATAAGGAGCAGCTGGGTGTAGGTTTTGAAGAAAGCTGCAGGCATTGGAAAGCTCATGCAGGAGGAGGCTCCTGGCAGGAGCAGCTACCCAGGGCAGGAACCCATGGTGGAGCTGTCTGTTCCTGATGGACAGCAGCCCATTGAAAGGACCCACACTAGAGCAGCTTGAGAAGGACATGGAAGGGACATGGAGGGACATGGAAGAAAACAGCACCAGGATGAAGGACTGGCAGAGAGGAGCAGTTATGGACTGATGACAACCATCATTCTTCATGCCCCTGCAGCACTCAGGAGGGAAGAAGCAGAAAGAGTCAGAAGTGAAGGGGTGAAGCTGAACCTGAGAAGAAGCCAGAGGAACTAAGGGGAAGGTGGTTTTAGTTTTGGTCTTTTTTTTTCTCTCACCATTGCACTCTATTTTTAATTGACAGTAAATTAATCTTTCCCAAATTGAGTCTATTTTGACCATCATGGTAATAGGTGAATAATCTCCCTGACTTTATTCCAATCCATGAGCTTTTCCATCTTATTTTCTCATCCTGTCCTGTGAAGGAAGCAAAGTAAGAGAGCTGGGTAGGCATCTGGCAGCAAGCCAAGGTCAAACCCACCACAGTGGCAGAACAAGAGGCCCCTATTTTACCCAGTATATATTTTACAGTATATGTTTTATATGTTTTGGCAACTCAAGGCTGCAATCCACTCCACATTATTTTTGGTTCTGTAATTAGTACTAACTGTCAGCCAGTGTCTTGGAAGAAATTTGTCCTAGCATGTCCTTGATCATACAGTACTGATACAGTTCATTCATATTAAACTTACTTTAAACTCACCTGAAAAATTTGCCTCTCAAACAGAATCAGAATTCTGTGTAAACACACAACAAGAAAAGTGAAAGAGTATCTTCAATATGTATTACACACAGTGTCAGGAAGAAAACAGGACCTTCCCTAATGAACTTTAGACAGGAGCCACTCTAGTCCCTACAAATTAATACTGACCCCTATCAGAAGACATTTTGTTCCAAAGAGAAGCACGCTACAATGTGCTTTAGATATGCTTTTCTTTATTTTCAAAAATGGTTGAGGTGTCTTCCTTCTGTCAATGTTTTGTGTTAAAATGGTTTTGGCAGCTGTGATCATCTTCTTTGGACCTTTTATTTCAGCACATGGTATTCGCATTTCTGGCACACTCCACCCCTCACCCACCCTGATTTATGTGGAGGCTCAGCCTTCAAGAGTTCATCTGCAAATTGAAGATTACTTTTTTCCCCTACTCAGGCACAGAGCAAGCAGGATTGAGAATCCAGGGCAAGAACATTAAGTTCCAAAAACTTTACAAGAAAGGTAAACGTTGCTAGGAATGTTTATGGACAAGATAATAAAAATTTCTGGATTGCAGCAACTCTTTCCTTAGAGAAGGCTAATGCTGTAAGATCACACTCTGTTTATGAAGAAACCTTCAAGCCCTAGCAGGATTCAAAACTGAGGTTAGGATCCTCTCTCTGTCTGAGGATAGATATCAGGACCTTCCATCCTTCTAATGTTAGGTCTGAATTATCAGAAAAAATAAATATTTGGGTTACACTTATGTGAGAGAAAAATTCAGACAAGTCATCTTCTACAAAGGTTAGCAGGGAAGCTTTTATTACAAAATGCTAGCCCACTGTCTGACTTTTCAGAAAAAAGAAATTTTTACTTCCTTAAAACTGGTACAATTACAAGAATTAGCATAAGCACGAGGTTTAAAAAATTCTCCACCACTTAAACTTTTGACATAGCATAAAGAACCTAAGGTATTTAGAAACATTTTGTATACTTTATGTTTTTCAAGAAAAAGTCTAAAAGCCTGGAGGCAGCTGTCAAATTTCAAATGAGATACTAATATCAAATTAGAGAAAGCATATCCATGAGACAGCTGTCCTCCTTATTGGAAATATATTTAAGCTGTGTTCTCCTGTACCATAACTATGTAAGTTTAGCCATGCACAGAAAACTCTTTTTGAAACTTTCTCCAAGTTGTTTGCATGTACTTGTTCTCACTGAATTTTTAGTCTTACCACATCTATCAAATATTCATGTACAAACTGATTTCATTCTAACCAATCAAAATTCGCAGCAAAATCATTTATATATTTTAAACTTCCCATATTTGTAACTTACTCTTTTTTCACTTTTGTCTTTATTTTGCCTCTAAGTTCCACTTTTTCTATTGTTTTGTCTGTCAGTAATTCCAAAATTGTGAACATTTCTCTTTTGTTTTACAGCTGCCATAGTCACACCTCTCACAGGCCTGTCACATGACAGAAAGGGCAGCTTGTGGACCCTCTCATCTCCATATTCCAGACTCAAGGTTAGAAGAGTAAAAACCAGGCACAAACCCATTTCATCCATTTTTTTCAGGAACAGCTAACAAAAACTACCTATGAACGGAACTGTAAGTGAAACACAGTCCTTGAACTGTCACAAAGCTGCTCTAAAAAAATTACAGGTCTCTGCCAGCATGGTCAGCCAAGGATCACAACCTCTGTAATCATTTCAGTCTATGAAGAACTCTATTTTTCACTTGTGCCAAAGTTAGAGAATAACAGACTTCTTAATTTCAGTCCTCTACCTGAAATAATTACACTCAGTAATGATTTTAATACCTTTTTTTTTCTCTCCAAAGGAAGTACTTGATAGAGGGTACTTTGTCAGTGCACCAATATGTATCAACTCTAGTTGGTGACTTTGCATTAGACATCTTTGCATCTGTAGCTTTGTAAGCAATTAGGGCAGAGTGGACAGAAAACAGTGAGAGCAAACATCTGCCCCTAAAGCTTACCCAATTCATTCTCTTAAGAATACTGGTGTTCAGCTCTACTACTTGTACTGCGATTACAATACGGCAATGTTTTGCATGTGGTTTAGCAAGGGAACAAATACTTAAATTTACGTTCTGATTTATTTTCCTAAATTACATAGGAGACCAAGAA
Source organism: Drymodes brunneopygia (assembly GCA_013400955.1). Classification (NCBI taxonomy): domain Eukaryota; kingdom Metazoa; phylum Chordata; class Aves; order Passeriformes; family Petroicidae; genus Drymodes; species Drymodes brunneopygia. Next base: position 847,987 of record VZTZ01049656.1, read on the forward strand.
GATACAATCACTGTCTGTAATGATAAATCATTAGTAATTATAAAACATTACTCTTCATGGGGAAAACTAATAGGAAATCTTGCCTGCTCCCCCAGATTTCTGTCTCCCACTGGAAACTTCTCTTAACAGCCTCTGCTGGGTTTACAGATGAAAGGTCTTTTTGGCATGGTGCTCCGTGAGCGATCAGAAGTGAACAAGAAGTTCAGCCCTATAAATAACAGACACACTAGAAAACCATCTTTTCCCCCCACATCTGTCAGGAAAACTGGAAAAGGGGAGAAAACGGAGGACTGCCAAGCTAGCATGCAGTTACACACTAATTCTTTACCCAGCATATGTATATATATACACACATTAAACATTTTCTTGACAACACAATGATGAAAATTTTAGGTCTTGCCATCCATTCCTAAAATAAGCTGTCTGATCCACGTGGTGATGTGTGGAGGCAATTCCCCCTTCTGCTGGCACTCTGTTCCAGTAAGAGCCTTGAAAGTTAATCTCATTTTCTTGTTCGCTTCCAGACTCTTGATCAGCGCAGGACCCCTCAGTACAAGCTCACGATTGGGATGAAGCTTGAAGAAGAAGAAGAAATGGCCAGGAGAGTCTATTAAGTGTGCCTCCAGCTGCCAATTCAAGCTGCATGCCAGATAATGCCGATGTGCAGGGATTTTTGGGGAATTCTGTAAGCACTGTTCAAACTGCTGCAGGCTGCAGCACTTGGGGTTTTTAATTGAGGCACACGCTCTCTTTGAACTTTCTATTTCCTTGAAAGTTAATTTTCTGGTTTTTTCTCTAAGTACTTTGCTACAATCTTTGCTTGCCCCTAAGCTCTACCTTCATGTTTCACAGCTCTCCAAACCCCGTGGACTACGTATATTGTCGGACAGTTATTTGAAGGGACAAAGTGAACGAGAAATCTGAGTCTTCTTCACACTCAGCCTAGACACGTTCTGCTCTTCACCGCTG
>VZTZ01049657.1:0-13400 GCA_013400955.1 Drymodes brunneopygia
GTAACCTAAGACAATGAGATACACACACCTCTAAGCAGAATAGCTAAGGAGATGATTCTCAGGCAAGAAGTATTACTCTGCTCCTGTTCTGCAGATTTTTTGGCGATCGCTTGTTGCCCACAGATAGAGTAGTAGGTTATCCTGCATTACAGTAGACACAGTAAACTAGATTTGCCAGAGGTTTTTTTGCTTTTTTAAAAATTAACCTTTACTAAAAAAATGAACCAAACAAAAATACTAGCATTGAATTAGAGATTTCAAAATTTCCCCCTAACACTCTGATTTCTTCAGACTTTACTGCTCAACAGAAAAAGTCATTCAAAGAGCAAAACACAGCACTGAATGTCAGGATTGTAAGGACATCCCACAGTTTGCAATCTCCCAGGTCCAGCTGCAAAGTCACAGCCAGGGCACACCTTGTGTGCCCCTGGCTGGTGGGCTTGCAGAGACACCCATGGGTGCTGCCACTACATCCTTGCTTGTGCCTTGGATGCTGAGTATGCCCAAGTGCAAAGCATTTTAGGGCCTTACATCAGATGCCATGATTTGGCATTTCCCATCCATCAAAAAAACCCCAAACAAGTAAGGCACAGCCACAGATTTAGGTTTTCCACTGGGAGAAGAAACAGAGTTCATGTGCTAGCTATTTCAGTTGCATTATTTTGAAGATGACATCAATAAAATGTTAGATTAATCTTACAGCTTTTGATTAACCCACTGCCTTATCACACCATGGCTCTGCAGGGAGTTCAGCTGCACACAGGGACTAAACAGAACCACCCTCACATGGTTTTCTATCATGGACGGAGATGTGTTCGAGAACATTTTGTTTTGACAAAACTGAGTCCAATCCATTTACATATTTGTAATTGCTGTCAATACAGTGGTAAAACCTGCAAAGGCACCAGGGCACCACCACATGAATGGATATCAAACTCACCTTCTGATGAGTTTAACAGGGTAAGAAAACAGACTTCTGAAGGTCTTTGCTCCTACCACTAACCTCTCGTTAAACAAGACTATAGAATCATGGAAGGGCCCTCAAGGCTCATCTCATCCCATATCCTGCCATGGGCAGGAACACCTTCCACAATGCAGGGTTGTTCCAAGCCCCATCCAATCTGGCCTTGAACACTCCCAGGGATGGGGAGTGTACACACATTTGTACACACCCCTCAAATTTTAGAAGTACCTTATGAAAACATTCTGGAAATAAGATATTCTGATTTTTTTTTTCTAAATCAACATAGGAATACAGAATTTTTCATGCAGGACCACTCATGTTTTCATCCTTAAGCATCAAGTGTCATCTGGTGGTTTGTCACAGAACTGCACCAAAGAACCTCTCACAAAAAATTGTACTAGGGAAGAAAAAATAAGTGAACTAAACAGAGACAATAGTTTCCTATGGCCTCAGAGATGCAAAAAATAGAAGCCCAAACCTCTGCCAGGTGCAGGTATTTAGAAGAAGATCAGCCATAAGACTCTTATTACACATCCAGGGATTTGGTGGACTTACCTCACAGAACTCTGGGAAATGCAAATTTTTTATGACATACAGCCTGAAAGCTACTAAAAAGCTGTATGCCTCCAACAAAGACATTGAAAAATCTCAGTCAAATATTTAGTTAGTTTTTAATCTTATCTGAGATCCATAAGTAACTACCTGAATCTAACTGGAACTGGAGCTTTAAAGGAAAACAGTCACCTGGGATGAAATGTTGAGCTGTTTTCCCTCACGAAGAAAAAAAGCCTAAAAAAGTAATAAAGAATCAGATGCCTTAATCAAGGCCAACAAGGATGCTGCAAACCTTAAAATAGAAAAGCAAATATTTAACTAGAAATCAAACTTCCTATTTCTTTCTGGCTTTGAAACACACATCCTGTACTCCTCTCTCAACCAACATTAATCAGCTCTGATACCATGATTTTAAAAAACAGACATCTCCTCTTTTATCACTAAAGAGAAGTGAGAGACTGAGCCAAGAAAAAAAAGATAAGATTTCAAGAATCTTCTACTAATGATGCTCCTGAAGACAAATAAAAATGGAATTTTAAAAACAAAGCAAACAAAACAAAACAAAACAAAACAAAACAAAAGATAAGGAGCCATTGCCAGGATCACCACAAAATGATTCTTTTCTATCAGTTTTAATGCTTCAATTTGAAAAGTAATCTCTCCTCCAATGAATGTATTACTTTAAGGACATTGATTTTGAAACATATTGAGCAATCTTGATAAGCAAACAATGAGGCACATACCTCCAGGAAACACTGCAGTTTATAAGAAGAAGACAAGTGTTGATCAACTTACAAAGCAGAAAAAACAGCAGCATCTTCCTGGCCTTTCAAACAATTTCATTGCTTATTGTGACACAGCTGCTGATGGCACTAAAGCGAGTTTCAATTGTTTGAAATCACAGCAAAAGCCAATTGCCAGAGAAGGCAGCCCAGCCTCCACAGCATGGCTCTGTTTGTCAAGGTCCTAGAATGATGATGCCATTTTAAAGATTGTCTCATTTCAACAAGACGTCCTGCCACAGACAAGGATGCCTTCCACTATCCCAGGGTGCTCCAAGCCCCATCGAACCTGTCCTTGGACACTTCCAGGGATGGGGCAGCCACAGCTTCTCTGGGCACCCTGTACCAGGGCCTCACTACTCTCACGGTAAAGAATTTCTTCCTAAAATCTAATCTAGCCCTGCCCTCTGGCAATGGAAAGCCATTCCCCCTTGTCCTGTCACTCCAGGCCCTTGTCCAAAGTCCCACTGTAATTCTTTCAGAGACTCTTTAGGCCCTGGAAGGGGCTCTGAGGTCTCCCAAGAGCTTTCTCTTCTCCAGGTTGAACGCCCCCAGCTCTCTTAGCCTGGCTCCAGCCCCAGCTAGTACAATCATAGGAATGCACGCTTTTAACTCCTCGTGTTTATTTCCCATGCTGTATTCATGTGCATAGAGGAATTTAAGCTGGGCCCTAATGAAGCCAATCTACTGGCTGGAGTGGTTGGAATTGCTTTTCACTGTCCTTCAGGTGCTCTCCTGCTGATCCCTGCTGAACCTGAGATCCCACTCCAGGTTCTGGGCATCTCTTGCTGTCATTGCCATCAAACCAGAAGGAGTGGGATGGATTGAGGTTCTCCTACTTCCAATTTTTGGGTCTAGTGCCTGAGTTCTGTGTTAGGTTGGGTTGTTCTTTGTTATGAAGTCAGACTCCATCAACTTCATCATTATCCAAAGTCAATTTGATGAGCAAAGGACACCTTACAGACACAGAAAAAAATCTGCGCTCTGACACTTCTTTCCTGTGTGGGATCAAAGAGAAGAGTGGCCAAGGCTCAATTTGAACCTTGAGCCGTGGCCACACCAAGCTGGCTGTCAAACTCCACTGCACAGGTTTTCCAGGGGCTGACAAAGGATGTGTCACCATCTTCATTTTAGTGTTAGCCGGAGAGCTCCTTTGAAGCTATCTCCCACCTCGCCTCATGCTACTGTGTTTTGGTTTGTAGCTAAGCACAGTCTCGGAGCGTATGATCTGTTCTCTCAAGGGGAGAGGCATTCAGTGAGTGCATCAAGCACACAACAGCAGCTGACAGGCACATGGTCTTTCAGGGCCTACCATGACCTGATCTAGTGTAAAAGCCCTTCACACTCACACCCAGGGCAGATGGTGGTCCTCAGCACCACCTTCCTTTCACAGATCCAGTTCTATAGGCTGCAGTAATTTCTGATGTAGACATAGCAAATACAAGATATTCTTCCTTTTTTGATATTTTTAACCTCAAAGTAAACGTTTTACCTAAGCAAATTCTACCACTAAATATTAAAAACTAAGAATACATTCTAAGTGGAACAATGTCAACTATAACTGCTTCCCACTCCTGAATCAGAAATAGAAATACCCCAAGAATTGTTTCTACTCCTCCCTTGCAAGCCAAATCCAGTCTTCCACCAAACCTGACACAAGAGAGAAGGCACCCACAAAGTCCAGTCTATCCAGCAGATGGTAGAGCAGATTTCTCAGCAGGAATTTCTAACAGGTAGCATCCACTGTGAAAAGGTTTGTAAGAGACTGTTAATTGCTGCATCCCAAGGCACAGTTGCCACTAATAAATGCCGATGCTATAGCTGGAGAGCAAGATCCATTTGGCTGCAAGGGAGACCACGTGTCTATGTACTCTGGATCAAGTTGAAACCTTAAAGGTTCTCCAAAACACCACCAGTTCTTCATGCAAAGAGCTGTCTTGCTGGCAACACACTAGCCTAGATCCAGCCCAAGCTTTTGGGCAGCCTTAAAACGGAACCAAGTCCAACAGTGTTTTCCACACAGCTCAAATAACCTAATCCTCTTTTTTACAGACTCCAAATAAAGTCCTCAGCTGACCAAGATGAAGTATGGAAGAGACAAAAAGCTTCAGGGGATCAGAGGAAACAAAGCCAATCCTCTTCTTGACTTTCTCAACTGCTGTCAGAAGTCCAACAGAACTGAAAAAGACCAAAAAGCATTACCTCAAACAAAGCTCAATTTAGAGGTAGCTGATTCAGTCAAAGTGTAAGCACTATATACTAACACCTAAAAGTTCAGTTGTTTCAATTATACAGTGTAAGTCAGTACTTGAAACAGGACAAGTTTCTGATTAGAAACCATCAAGCAACCAAGTGCAAAACATGGTCTGCCTAACTGCAGAGAAAGCTAGAATACTAGGGAAGCACCATACCTATCAGTAACCTCCTAGTTCCATGCCCAGTTATTTTGGCTGAAATCTAAAAGTACTCTAGGTAATTAAAGAGGTTAATACAGTTATTAATTTATTTTAAAAAAATCAATATACTGCAATATACCATGCATATACCCCTGTTGCTCCAAGGTAAAGATATGATCTTGTTATTAGCCCTAGCAGAAAAAAAAGCTCCAAACTCTGCATATATAATAAGAGTCCTCCTCCACAAACTGCAGGGCAGCAACGGTGCCAAAATTCAGTTGTGTTACAGCTAAAGGCACCAAAATGTCTTACCACAGTGCCAAGTAAAGCCACTTCAGTGCAGAGTCCTCATGCCCCATTAGGGATTGCAAACCCTGTGTTTAGGAACATGGAAAGAAGCAGAGAGATTTACAAGAATCAGCAGGGCCATGCCTTGAGTTTCTTACAACATCCACTTTTTCCAGTGAAGGAGATTTGTGGTCTTCTGAGGACTCAATCAAATGCCACTTTATTCAATACAAAAAGATGTAACTCCACCACAACACCAACTTCTAGCTAAAGGAATCTTTTCTTGACATACATCTTACAGATTCCTTAAATACTCATCTTTCTAGTTTTGCCTTTAGTGTTGGTGCCAAGACTGCTGGCTGCCAGCACAGTAGCAACTAAAGTTTGCAATGGGGGAGGGGGGCAGGGGAGCATTCCTGACAATATTAGCAGTTAGGAGTTTCCTGTAACACCAGTAGAGCACTGGTGAACAGCTCAGAAATGCAGAAAATTATTTTCTTCTCTCAGACTTGATCAGCCCTTATAAGATGCCAAGACAACCTCTATTACCACTGTAGGATCACTGCCTGCAGGATCCCCAGAAATGCTGCAGAGCCAACAGTTTAGAATAGTCCCCAATGAATAAGACCATTGCCAAGCTCCTTTCTTTGGCAGAACCCAAATTCCCCCATTTTTCAGCATCCCATTTTTCCCCTGGCCTCATGTAACCACCTGAGCCACTATCACAAAACATTTTATATTTACCTCAAGAATGGCAGATACCTTTGACTGCTGCAATTTTTCCTAATCTCCCAAAATGAAAGAAATCTAGTCTTTCCAGATGGACCCATGTACTTCACAAGCTGAAGCACAAAAGGAACTTTTTCAATCAATTTCCACTGTAACACATCCCCTCTGACAAAGAGGAAAATGAAGGGGAAAAAAAATAAAGCTTTGTTCCTACATTTATTTTCCCATTGGAACAGAGAGGTGCAACAGGCAGCAAACATTTTTTTTGCTGTCATTTCCTGCTCTTATGGACCAAAGTCTTTCATGCCACATAAACATTAAAACTCCTATCAAGCCTGTAATTAGAGAGTGGAAAAGATAATAGAAAAACTATTTAGAATAGCCTGGGCTTTTTCCTAATGATATTGACATGCTGAAGACAATCCTTAAGTGTTAAGCACCCCAGATCTTAAATTAAGATTACTTTACAATCTGTATCCTCAAACACTTTAAAAGATAATCTAAGGGAATTACCCAACATTCGAATATGGAGAACACTCACAACATAACTTGTAGGAGGCTCTACGTTTGGTTCAGATCTCTGAGCATATTTGGGACCTAAATCTGGGGAAAATAAATATCCATTTTCTTACAAAGCTGGATATAACTGCAAGGGAATATACTGAACCCCCATGAACTCAGAAGAACATATTTTTCCCCTAACAAGACACTGGTCAGTATTTTTCCTCTGCTGTACTGGGTCTGCTTAGTATTGCAGGCTGACTAGAGCACTAAAAACTCAAGTAACAGTGCTTATTTCTGAAGTGTCATCCCAAAAATCCACGTGTCCCGGTTCCAGCCAGGACAGGTTTAATTTTTGCTGTAGAACCCAGAGGTTATTCCATACCACTTCACATAATTTTCCAGGATGGGGGGAAGGGTCCCTTCCAGGTGGCACAGCGTGGTATGGTCAGGCATTGTCGGGGGTCCTGTGTGGTGATGAGCACTCATGTGTGCATTGTTGGTTTCTTTCCCCTTCATTCTGTATTACTATTGCTGCCTTTACTGTTCATTTTCTTACCTCATTGCTGTTTTCAGTAAATTGATCTTATCTCAACTCATGATCTCTATCTGTTGTGCCTCCCATTCTCCTATTCAGCTGCCATGGGGGAGAGAGCGAGTGGAGCATGGTTTGGAGAGTCTTGCTGGGAACACTTGTATGGGGAGCACCATTCCCAAACCCCGGCACCATGAAACTAAGCATGATGACAAAGAGCAGAAAACAGGTCACCGTCTATAGTAATCCTGGCTACACGATATAAAACTATGGTGTGCCCACATTTAGTAACACTGCAAGACCACTTTTAATGGTGGGTTAGCCTACCTGAACTCAGAAGATAATGCTCCTTTTCTAGTGGAAAATTCATCCAAGGATCCAATAATATATAATGCAAACTAAAGCTGAGCTCATATTGCCAAGGATCTGCTGTTTGCCTCCACTGGGATGAAGCTATTCCAGCAGGTATACAACACATGAAGTTATTTTTGAAGGTCTTCTTAAAAACCAAACACATTCAAAAAACCCCAAACAAACAAAATAACAAAATAACCAAGTGAAACCAAACAAACAAAAGAAAAATCCCCAAACAAAAAATCAAACAAAACCCACCACAACATCCCTCCCCCAGTCAAAAAACCCCACAAATCTCCCAACAAAAACAAGAAAAACACCCCCAAAACAGTACTTCTAACAAAGATTTCGGTATCTTCCCAGCCAGAAGACCCTTGGCCATGATGGCCAGACCTCAGCTGAGTTTACATGGACAGCCCCAAAAAGGCAGGTGCTTGTTGTACAGTTGGTAACAGAAGAAACATGCGGGTCTCAGAGCAGCAGTTGAATTTCTAGGCAGCACTGACTAAAAGGGCCTGCTCTTCTTTATTTTCTTATTTTTATATGTTACTAAAGACAATTAAGGATTAGTGAAAAGGGTTAATACCCCTGAAGGTTTACAGGACAAAGACATGGTTAATTATCTTTCTCTATTCCAGGGAAAGGAATGAAAAACAATTTCACAAGTGTAAAACAATCCCGGCTGGTTAAGAAAAACAAAGACCATGTTTACAGAAAAAGTATGAAAAATTACAGTTATAGTATTACAACTCATGAAGCCCTGTAAAACCAGGGCAACAGGTGCTGACTACCTGCAAGTTGCTTTAGCAGGAGAACTTAAAGAGTGCTCCTGACTGGGAGACTAGCATAGGGAAACTAGTCAAATCTAACCACAAATAGCTTTTTTTATATGGTCAGTATGACAGAAGTTGAGGGAAGGAAGAAACTGGAGGTGTTTGCATTAACTTTCTGGAATAGTTAGTGTGCTGGGAATGTATTCAGAAGCAGTGTGTGTTCAGAAGGGAGTGTGGATCTATCAGCTCAGACCTAACATTGAGAAGAAAATTGTCAGCACTGAAAAACAGACTGGAAAGAAGGAAGTCATACTCCTGATTTCTCTCAAAAAGCAATTAGTTTAAAAAAAAACCCCAAACCGACAAGACAAAACCCAAGCCAAAAAACACATTAGATTTAATATCAGTAATCAATGGAACCTGAAAATCCATTTAATTCCATTTTGGCCCTTGGATTTGGACTACACAGAGAACAGGGTGGGACTGACAGAGAGCAGCAACACTGACCTATCTAGGTCAATGCCAAGTAAGAGACCAGAGATGTCAATATCTTTACAAAATATGCTACACATTTCAGTTAGATAATAGAACCAAATGCTGTCACTATCTAGCCTCTAAAAACATTTCTAAGCTATCTATAAACTGCTGTAGAAATCCACAGCTGAGCTACACTTCAAATCCTGCATAAATCAGCCTTTATCATGACTGCCATTAAATAAACATAAAACTAACAATGTAGAAAAAATACAGACTTCCAGTTTTTGTGGGTTTTTTGTTTAAACAAACTTGCTCAAATCCTTCAATTGTGACATCCAGATCTTAAAAATGCATTTAATGTATTTCAAATGGAAGAGGAAAAAAAATTGGACACTACAGTTTAATCAACACCAGCAAGTTGAAATGAAGACTCTATACCACATCTTGAATAGGCCAGCTGGGTGCAGGGAGTGGGGACAAAGTCAGAGTCAGCTGAAGAGTCAGCTAAAAATGCAGCAACGCATTTTCATCACTGAAAACCAAACCCACTACAAGGCAGAGCCAAAACAAGGAAGTGTAAAAATCTACATCCAGTTTCTGCATATTAATAGAATTATAGAATCACATATGGTTTGCATTGGAAGGGACCTTAAAGACCACCACATTCCAACTCCCCTTCCATGGGCAGGGACACTTTCCACTAGACCAGGTTGCTAACAGAAAACACAAACCTATTTGATAAATTCGATCCTTATGAAGAAAAATCTTGTTAATTACATTTCTTTTATTCTGGACATTAATTACACATTCATTCAATAGACACATTTCCAAAAGTCTATTATTCAGCTGTAACACCACCTAAAAATACATCTAATTAAAAAGCATCATTTTAAGCAGAGCTCCGATTATAAATCCAACAGTAACTTGAACATTACCACCATATTTCCAGTTCTGGCTCCCTTTTGGATAAGCATTTTTCCAACAGATTCCCTTTCTCCGGGAATCTCTGAGCATGCAATCTGGCTGATCAGCTCTAGTCCTCTACTACTTACCCACTGACATTAGAAGAAATCCAAGAAACAATACCCAGGCAAAGCACTGCCTTCTCGGTTCAGACAAGGCTTTATTGTGCTCCAGCCTGTGTTAATTCCTGGAAGTGTGACCTCCCTCCAATATATCTATCTGCCAGCAGAATCATCAGGGGGAAAACTATAAAATTTCTTTGAGTCATGTCTTTTAACACCAAAGTTGCTGAAAAGCATACTCTGCTTCTAAGTGAAATAAATGACAGTCCTCATCACTACACCAGACTGAAAAATAAGGATTTGGATTTGAAGGTCTGCCACAAGCTTTCTCAACAAGGGCACACACTGCAATCCCCAGCATCAACATCAAAAATCCTTAAACCATCATCTGATCTTCAAGTCTTAAAAAAAATAAACAAACAAAACCAAAATGGAAGCTACAGAATCACATTTGAACTACTCCCCCTTCTATAACTGCATTCCCTTTGAAAATGCTTACTGACATTTTAAAAAGAAAAAACAATTTTATTTCATTAAAAAGTATTTTGAGGCCTTTACTGCAAATGATGATTTTTAGAAACTAAGGCACATGTCATTTAAACATCTTTAATGCATTTCAAAAGATAGATCAATATATTGATCTACTAATCAAATGGATATTAGATTAAGTGTCATGTTATTTCCCCACCTGGTGAAACAAATCAGCTTTTAGTACCAAGCACCCCCTCAGTAGGTGCCTGAATGATTCCCAGTGGGATGCATGGTTCTAAGGAATAGCCACAATGACAGATTTTGTTATTTATCATATCACCAAACCCAGAATTCTTCAAGCTACACCAAGAGATTACATGCTCAAAAGTCTCATTTAATACGTAAGATCGCTTCTTCCATCACAAGCTAGAGGAACATAAATTCAGTGGGGGGTGAGGATTAAATTAAATAAAATAAAAAATCAGGGAAACAGCAGCATAGAGTTATCAAAACTCCACAATCTATCTAAATGTCAATATTTTGGATATAAAACTAGAAGTTTTAGAGGGCTGAAAGTAATACACAAAAATGTGCATTTTTGCAACGTGGTCTCCAGAAGGATCTGAAGATCAAGGCTAAGTTCAGCTCAAACTGCAGTAACTCAGTATTTATTAATTTTTATTAGTCAGTCAAGCAGATGTCACAGCAGAAACATTTTGGGAAAAGATGTCATCAGGAATATCTTGGATCTTCCACAGAACTGGAATATGTCAGAGAGAAGAGACCAAGAACAGTGAGAAATGGAAAACAAAATACGTGGTAGGTTGATGCTAAGCCACATCAGTAGTACTCGAGGGTTCCTCAGGCACTGTGAAGTGGGACAAACAGATGACCAGGACTCAACAGGAGTTTGATATTCATCCAATAAAGCTGATGGAACAGATCAGGAAACAGGAGACAGGATAATCTAATGTGTTTGGCAGATTTGGAATACACTCTTAGCAGCCAATACCTTTGTGGCTGGGAGACCCAAGCAATGTAGGTGCAAAAGCAGATGCAGGGGAATCAAATAGCCAAGCTTAAAACCTATGCTCTCAAGGTTTAAGATTTTTAAGAGCATTTCACCAAGCCTCTTCCAGATTACAGGCACCACCTATGACTCCTGGGTTTCTGACCCTCCACTGAAGAGAGAGGAAACCACCACCCTATAGAGGCTCTGCTGTAATCAAAAATCATTCAGCAAGATCCTGCTCATTTCTCCACAGTGAAATCTAATCCAACAAAGAGGGAGGAGAGAAAAGGGAGCAATAAAACAGTGCACACTGCCACTTCCTTACAGCTTTGGATGAATCTGCTCAAATCCAAAATGCAACACTTCCCACAGAGGAGTGGGGTGCAACACCCACCCTCAGGTGTATACATGATACACATACATGATACATATATACATGATACAACATTTTAACACTTCAAACATACAAGTAAAACAGTGGCGCAACTCTATACAGTTCCTGAACAACTAGAAATTCTGTTACCAGACATAAGAAAATTTCAATTTCCATGGAAGGCATGAATTTTGTGACTCCATAAACCCTCCAGATTTAAGACACAATTGAATTTTGAAACAATTGAGTGTAGGGGGAAGAAAAAAAATAATAAAACCACCTCTTGCTGCCAACTATTCTATAACCATTTGCAACAAAGGTTTTAAGTCTGTAGCCAGAACCCTGAAGTAGATGAACAAGTAACACAGCAGCTCTCCTATCCTCAAAATTTGCCTCAGCAGTTTCTTTGTCCTAAGAAGAGGATTAGCAGTTTTTAAAATAACTTTTGGGACTTGCATGGTCTGGGAAATACCAAAAAAACACCAGACTATCCTTTCATGTGAATAAGAAAAGCATCTGTTCTGCATTCCAAGTGAAGCAACGTTTTTGACTGCACAACCATCAAGATCAAGCAGCCACAACTCCAACCAAAGACCCAGTTCCAACAACTCCACACAGTATGGATGAGACAGGATTTCTTTTTTTAATTAATAATTTTATTTTACTATTTTGAGAAGATCTTACTCTCTCCTAGCTGTGAACACTTGCACTTCCACCAGTAAATTAGGAATGGAAAAGCAAGGCATGTATTGCATAAGATAAAAAAAAAAAAATTTAAGAAAAGCATTTCTCAATTGCACAATAATTAGAGGGGGACTTCTCCCCTCAATTTTGATATTTGGCTCTGCATTTCCACAGCCCAGAAACAGGCTGTAAGAATTTCAATAGCAATTAGTAAAACAGATCTGGGAGAGTTTAGCAGGCAGCACTATTTGTTCCTCCATGGGAAACTTCACTCTGCATGAATGACTCCCACAGCCAGTGAGAGAGATACACAGAGGTGGAACACCTGGCTCCAACAGGAAATTGGAATGGCTGAGATTTTCCTCCAGGCAAAATTATTCTACCCCCAGTCAGGAGCTTTGCAAATATTCAACAAACAAAATAAAAAATGGGAAAAAAATTTAAATAGAAAAACCATATATATTACCTCAATACAAACCCCTAAGAGTTCCAAGATGTAGCTCTACACTACTACAGCCTGGGGGCTGGACCTTAATCACTGTCAGTTTTTGTAGGTTCAGCCACAGCTCCAGCACAACCATGTCGACCAACAGCACAATTTTACCTGTGGGGGCACAATCTCCTTTCCCATCAAATTTCAATGCCCAGCTTGCACTGGGTTATGTGCTCAGCTATCCCACGCAGGTGCGCAGCTCCCTGCTCTCCTGGCAGCTCACCAGCAGCAGCACGGAGCTGCAGTGGTTGACCCAAGTGCCAGATCACTACCAAATCCCTGGGGCTCCAAATGCATCTCCAAAGGTGTGGCCAAGGTGGGCTTGTGTGAGGAAGCTCCAACTTCCACTCAGAGCCTCCATGAGGAGCCTTGAACATTTCTCCCCCGACGGGTATGAGAAACAAGTACACTCTCATTCCCGGTCTTTCCTAGAAACACTGCAGCCAGCACAGGGCATGATGCTGGACTGTAACAGCAAAATCTAGGAAAAAAACGAAATCCATGGGAAGCTGAGATCTGGTGGCATTTTCATTCACTGGTCTGCAAAGAGATCACTCCTTCCTTCACCGTATTTATTCAGCTCTCTGTTTGTGTTACCCTGGAGAACTTTTCCCTTACATCTGCAGTGCCCACGGGTTAATCTCCCAGAGCATTTTGTACAGGTTTCCGCTTTTATAAATTTCAGATTACTTACTAATTTTGACTTTAAAACCTTCTTTCTTCAAAATCTCTTCCTATGCCCCTATCAGATTTTTTTTGCACTGTACTCACTTGTGGTGGTATAACTTATATCAAAACTTCCCGGCATAAAAGGGGGGGCGGAATCGGAAATGAGGTATTCCAGAGCAGTTACTACAGCTTCCGCCTCCAAAAAACTCATAAAAACCCGGTGAGCACTTGGAGAAGCTCTCTTTTCGGCTTCCGGTGGACTGGCAAGACGTGCCTTTCCTCTCCCCCCTTGCACCGTGCTGGTGCAGAGGGGGGAGGG
>VZTZ01049657.1:20016-80887 GCA_013400955.1 Drymodes brunneopygia
GGCCGCCCCGGCCGCCGGGGGACCAGGTGCTGTTGCTGGCCCGGGGGCGGCGAGGAAAGGACTCACCCGCCGGGGCTGGCCCCTCCCTAGGACCGGCAGCGGGCACCATGGGGAGGGGAAGAACACCTTTTCCTGACCCCTTCCCGCCCGGCCCTGGGGAAGCAGCGCCCGCCGCTTGCGTGGACCCTCGGCAGCGCTACGAGGAGCTCCCGTCCTGGGCTAACCGAGGACATCCCCCCCAAGTGAACCGCTGGGCTCGGGGATGCAGCTGCAGGGAGCAAGGGGCGCCCAAGCTCCTCACCACCCGCATGCCACAGGGAATGTGTTTATGGGTCCCTTCGGTAAGAAAGGGTGAAGCTCAAAATCACGTCACAAGCAATAGAAAGGGAAACCTAAGGGCCACGGGCTCTACACCGGCTGTTGCCCTTGGAGCCAAAAGCTTCTCGGTGCAGCTGCTGGGGGCGGCTGAGGGACACAGGCTGAGGCCCGGGAGAGACATGTGCACGGCTTCTCTGACTGACTTGTTCTTCCACGTACGTGTCAGAGAGCAACTCAGATATGAATTTCGTCTGAGGGGACCAAACCCTACCAGCCTCTTCCCACCTCCCAGAACCATTCCAAGAAACAAGAGCTTCTTAAACAGTCAGACCCGAAGGCCCACCTGACTCACTACTCTGTGCCTGGACAGGGAGTAGGATGCGGTAGGTAGGATTGCAGCTGAGTTGGAGGGTGACGCTCTCCTTTGTAGCCCTGGTGAAGTGCTCCTCCCACAGAGATAAAACCTTGCCTCTTCAGGTGAGGCACATATTTAAAGAAGAGCTTTCTGAGATTTAAGATCCCAGCTTCTCTTCACAAGAAGTAAATAATACTGGGGTAAACAAATGTATTAAGCCTAAAAGTACCTATCAAGCAATCTATCTCTGAAAGCACCAAGTCATGTAAAATGGTCTTCACAAAGGCATTTATATTCAGGAAAAAACAGCAAAACAATAAAATGAAAAGTTATCTATGTTGGGCTATAGTCTATTTTTTATCATCCTGCAGTTAGTCACTGCTCTTTACCTCCCCCTTGAAATATCCAATGTTGATGCAGGCATTGGAATGGAAATATACTGTTGAGCACTTCAATAGTGTGATGAAATGGAAACACAGTTTTGCAGTGACATTCCCAAAATTAATTTCAATGGACTAATCATTCCAGAATAAAAGAAGTAGCTGTTCTAGGTCAAGTCTATGAATGGAGTCTAGGTAAACCAGAGTAAGAAAGCTGATCTATCACTAATGAACCAATCTCTATTTCTCGTCACTTTCAAAATCCTACCTAAAAGCATTAATATACATACACAAATTTAAAACACAACTAATGATTTCAGACATTTATTGCTGTAAAAATGGACATGGCTCTCTTAGATTAGTCCTGTCCTTTAGGACAATGAGGGGGGCCTTCTCTACAGCATTTTCACCAGAACAGATCCAAGCTCACCAATCATTGCTGCATGGTTATCAGGTATAATGGAGATTCAGCAGCAGAAACAAACTTACAAATCGTTGGAAATTTCCCAGGTTCTTTGTTCTCATGAAAGTAAGGTCCATGGTGTGAAGCTGAGACAAGCTTTATTTTAAGCATTTAAACTTGTTAGATATAGCACCAGAACGCTAAATAGCCAGCATCCCTTAAAATTACTTATTTATTTCCTGTCCACTTCCTTCCCTACCCTAGCCAGCATTTTGATTTGGTTTGGTTTTTAGGTAGTTTTTTCCTAGAGAATTGGACCGTGTTTCATTTTAGGCACTCAGTATCTGTAGCATTTAATTTGTATCTTTAACCAGAATCAGTTAAGTTATTCTGGAGTGAGTTAACAATTGCTAAGCAAGTTGTAGCCATTGCTTCCGAACAGCAAAATTGTAACAGAGGGCCAGTGTCAGATTCTTTACACCTGGGAAATAAGCCCTGTCTCCAACCAAGGTAAATCACGTGGAATCAGAGAGAAGTTTCTGTAGACAAGCAACAAAGAAAAGAAGGGCTCTGCTTTGCAGCTCTGCTAGGGGTTGGAAGGAATAAAAGCTAAGAAGGAGGTGGTCTGACACTACCAGCAAAAGAGCAAAACAGTACAGATTTGGGTTTAGAAGAAAAAAAAAATGCTGGGACACCTCCCATGAATACTGGAACTTTCTTCCCACCTGAAATGAGAGGCATCCAATCCTTTAAAACTGTGAGGAGCAAAATTATCCTGGGATAATTTATGGCACATTTATTTATGACTCTTGAGTAACAAGCATAGGATGCCACCTTTCATTCAGTTGCAGGCAGTAGATACATACCCAGCTTTGTTAAACCCTTTTCTTCTAACCTGTCTCAGGTACCTGAGCTGTTTCCCTTCATGTCTTATGAAAGAAGTAATAACAGAAACAAGTCTGCCTTGTCAACATTTCTGTAATTTTTGCCATTCACAGTGTTAGTTTCAAAGAAGTTGAAGATCCTCTTAAATAGATTAGAAGCTGGTTGGAAACCTTCTGCAATGAACTGGACCTTGCTGAACACCTGAAGGTCTTAGTTTTACTAAATCTTAGCTGCGAATTCTACATCGTACCCAGGACAAGAACTTTGTTAAGCTTTGAAGCACTGGGCAATGTCCATTGATTATGGTCTTTATCTTGGGCTTGTTTTAATTGTTTTCAATCCCTCGGTATCTAATGCACATGTGTGCAAGGATAAGAGTAAAGGGCCAATAAATGCAGTGTGAGTGGTTAGCAAACTTCATATAAATATACTTTCTCTCCAAAAATAAAAAAGTTGCCTGTCATATTGCATTAAAATTCTGTTACAAGGTGAGTTCTCTCAATACAAAGTAATTCTCCTTCATGGTAGGCTTTGCAGTTCACTGAGGATTACCACTGCATGCCCAGGAAAGACAGATTTAATGAGGGTAAGAATAACCTCTTTAAGATTTAATGCAACATTGGAGATTAAAAAGCCAAGGCTTTGCAAATACATGGGGTCTCTCTGATATGCTTTTCCTGTAGGAGACTCAAGTTGTATTTTGTTCTGGATCATGTAATCCTCGGGGTGACCCTCATGTGTTTTTGCCATCATATGACCCTCTATGGCAAACATAGAGTTCCTTTGTGCACAGAGTCCTTATTTATAAATCTTGGAATTTTGATTGGAGTTTTTTTCCTTCCTGAAAAGACTATTTTACACGTGAAAATGAAAATTTGAAGATTACTATGATGTCTTTTGAGTATTTGTGCAATCTCATGATTTTGAAGCTGGGCCTTTGCACTTGCAGATAAAGCAGAACTTCTTTATTTCTCATTTACAATGAGATTAAACCAGCAAATGCAATAAAAACAATTAAATTTTATGGCAGCACTGAAACTTATTCTGTTGCTTTTAAATTTGAAAAAAAAACCAAGTCAGAAAGAAATGATTGATCAAAGGTAGTTTTCAAGGGAAAATATTTTTAAGCCAAAACCATAATGAGGTAGGGTTTGGGTTTTTTTTTTTAATGATATCTTAGGCAAAAGGAAGCCTATTCCATATTCACCAACCCTACTTGCCACAGCAGCCAAGAATCCAGGGGGGAAAACCCACAGAACAATATACAGAAATAAGGAACTGCAGATAAAAGTAAAGCAGTCTTCCATTTGGGACACAGTTCCTGTGACAGCTTTTAAACTCCAGCATGAGATTTTTATAGCAGAGTGAGATAGTATTTTAGCTGCACATCATAAAGTAGTTGAACTTAAATATTACTGGAGCTTGAACGTTCATTTTTCTTAACACTGAGGCATTTCCAATCCTGAACTTTCTAATTTCACTGGTATTCTTTATACACTGATTTAACAGGTTTTTTTTCATTTAAATTGATTCAGATCTTTTTAAGGTAATATACCTCAGAGTTGTTATTTGGGCTCTCTGAAAGCAGAATTAGGTTCATACAACAGGTAATGAATGATCAGTGCACCACCTGTTTTCGGAGCCTGATCTTCACAACTGAAAATGTCCTCTGTGTCCAAGGAGGGCACGAGAGCCATTCCTCATCTTTTAAATGCTGAGCTGGGGAAAACAGCAATCCTGTTGCCATTGCTTGACAAAAAAAAAAAAAAAAAAAAAAAAAAAAAGCTACAAGGGTGGTACATCCATTCACTTCTCTGGGACAAAATGAGGATGGATCATTGGGGGACTCATAATATAATGACCATGCAGGAATTTACCATTGCTACTTAACAAGAAGTAGCTCAGCCCAGTGTTCTCCCATCAGTTCTAAATCTTTTCCCACTCAGTTGCAAAAAAAGAGCAGATTCCTGGTTCTCCAACTCCTTAATATAGTGAGATTCCAAACAGTGATAACATGACAGGGAAGACAGACAAAGCATGAGAACTTCTATAAAATTCCATGTTTAAATTTCTCCTATCTGCCATGTACGTGGCATGTATGTGGCCATGTTATCCACTACACAATGAGATTTTTGATTGATTTCAGTAGTTTTAGTGTTGTTCCTCTCTGTACAATAGGATGATGTCTGCTGCAGGACCCTCGGCATGGCCTGCCTGGTTTCTTACCTTTCACAAAGCCCCCCTGTAAGCTGGCAATGCCAGTGAGTAGTGAGCTGAGAACGCACAGAAGTACTCACTTACAGGGAGACACATCTCCCAGCCTGGCCACTGGCTGCTGGACTCAACCAGGACGAAACCTTGGCCATGCTGACTGAAGCAGTGCTCTCAGACATGGGGTTATGGATGGGCAAAGGGGAAGGGGCAGACCAAACTCTTGCTGGTTGCCAACCACTCTGTCAAACCTGTGACCTAGCACACAGCTGAAGAGAGCTTTTGTTGCCCCAACCCATTCCTGCTAGGCACTGAAATGAACAAGCAGGGCAAGTTCTGTGCACAACAGATCCTGCACAAGCCCAGAATAGTTATGTGACACACGGACAAACAGCAAATGCTAAGGAAGTGAATTGGGTTACCGGAGTTACCAATGAAAAAAAAACCAGAAAAATAAAATTTTCTTCTCAATTGTGGTTCTATTTATTGTCTGTCATGTGGTTCAGGGTAATCACCTGCAGGACCAGTATCCATTCATAAAGCTTCATACTCCTGAGCTGCCAAGCCAGTGACTTGCTGAAAGAGCAAGAAATACATCCAAGGTGAGGTGTAGAAAACCATGGGTAACCATGGCAAACCTGAACAAACGGGAGAAGGGTAGGGGTGGAGGGGAGAATTCTTGAGACAAAAGTCAAATCTTTTAGCGTGGAAGAAGTGTGACCAGCTTTGATCTGCTTTCAGCTCCCATTTTCCTTGAAGCAGTAGAGGGTCCTGTGAGCAGATGAGCCCTGCTGGCTGGTGCTGCCTGGCCCTGCCTGGCTCTCTCTGTCTCTCTGTGGCCCCGTCTGGCACTGCCATCTTGTGTCCTCTGCCAGAACTGCTCCCCGATCACACACAGCTGCCAGCAATTATATTTTGCCTGTTCAGGCATAAAGGTTACGTCCTTTTAATGTTTCTTACTATTTTTCAATTCCCACCACGAATTCTCCTTGCTTCATGTACACCACAGTCGATGTTATTTCTCTGAGCTGACTTCCAAAGGGAGTTGCTCTGGACATTCAGCAACTGGGTAATTATGTGTACTGGTGAGAGCTGGTAACTGGGAATTCTGTCCCTATGAAGTAAGAAAAAACCACAAGGAACTTTTTTTTACAAATTGAATGTTATTTTTGAGACCTATTACTAATCAACCTCTTGACTACCAGCTAAAAATAATCAATGTTTTTCCCACCTTAATAAGGCAGGGTAAGTTTCGAATACTCCTTAGAATCAGGTAAGATCACACAATAAAACCTCCCTCCAACACTGTCCATGGTATGCCTGCACCCTGATGGAGACACCGGGCTGCTAAACAGGAGAGAGATTTCTGCTCTGCCTCCAGGACTCTGATACGTGACTCAATAAAGGTTTGTTGTTCATCTGGCAATAGCAGGAAGCTGATGGTTTGCTACTGGATCACATATTTTATTCTTTATCCCTTGATAAAGCTTTAAGCTGCATTAATTTGAATTCCAGAGTAGAAGCCACAGAGGAAAAAAACCTAAGGAATATTTGATTAGTAGAAGCTGCCTGAATGTTTAGTCAATATAATTAGAAATAACTCTCATAGGAACAGTCTCACCACCAGAAATTAAGGGGAAAATGTTTGTTAATACTGAACTGCCAGATTGAGTGTTTTCCCTAAATTTGAGTTAGTATGTATCTGAATGCTGAGACAATACTGAATCTAAAATATCTGTGTAAAAAATAGGGAGTAAGGTTTTGTAGAAAAGATATAGAAGAAACTACGTCAAGCAATATAAAGAAGTGTATAGTTAAATGAATTGTTTCTTATTATCTCCTTAAACTTAATTATGGAGAATTGTAATTCCTCAAACAGATTACTGTTTGAAAAGCAGAAATGACCAGTTTCAAAAAAAGACTTTAAAATGCTGTTGTTGAGAATGGATCATGTAATTGCTAGTGCGAATTAATTTTTAAAAGTTTTGCTCTTTTAACATTTTTTTTCCTCTTACGATTGCTTTAAAACCATATACTAAATCATCAGTATGGAAGTTTCTCCTGCCTGTTAAGCCTGCTACAATATTTTAGCCTAGGACATTCACAGCCTAAATGTCCACCTGCTGGCATTTATTTTTAAATGAACATCAGAGATACTTCCAATACATAAAATTGTCCAAAATTCTTGCAACATAAAGAGAATCACGCAGGTACATGTTTGGTCTACACAGAGGGTTCTTCTAATATGACACCTGATACAGTCAAAAGCCACAGTATTTGGGGGTTCTGCCCTTAAAGTAATTTTCAGCTTAGTTAAATTCTTGTTCTCACAAGGCTGCTGGAGGTCTGGACATGCACTAACTCACTTCAGCCTGCCTTAAACTCATCTCCTCTACATGCAGCTAACTCAAGCTTTGCTCATGCATGTAACTTTCACCAGCAAGTAACACATTATATACACTGTCCTTATGAGATATCCGTGTAGATTTGGTCTAAATTTTAAAATTTTTCTCAGGTTTTCTCTAGCACAGTCACTAAAATCAGCTTTCATTACATTGCTCCCACTCAGTGTATTACCTTTGCTTCAGAAGTACTCTAATATCTAGAGCTAAATCCAGCTTGTTAGCTTTTATGGTTTTTGTGAGTTTTTTAAACAGTTGCTGGACCTAGGGCATTTTACAATCCCCTCACTTGGTAACTATCAAACCTGATGGCTTAGTTCAAGAGCAGCATGTCCCAAAGTCACAGGGCTGGGTAAGGTAAGGGGCAGATCAGCTCTCAGGTTACCTTTGAGATACCAGTCTCACTAAGGACGAGAAAAACCTTCCCTCCCCAGCTGTGATAGCCCCTTCTTGGGGAAATTTGCATTTGCACTGGGAAGCAGCATCCTCTCCTCCTTTCCTGGGAAAGGACAGATGAAGTTATGTTTTGAGCAGTTTGTATATGAGTGGTTCTCCCAACAACGACTAATGAATGTTTGCTTGAAGCTTTTAAAGATAAACTTTCAAAAGAACACTCAAAAATAATAACATACTCAGAATAATCACATTAAGTACCTGCTTTGCTTGGTTATGAGCTTCCAGAGGCAGTCTTTATAGTTTTTTATTCAAAGTTCTTAGATGCAAAAATACTGTTTCCTGATCCTGTAGGTCCATCTACTACATCAGCTTTCAAAAATCACAAGTATACGAATATATTTTTGAGTAACTTCTGTACATATTTGTCTAGCTGAATTTTACCATGTTATCTAGTGGGATATCCAAAAAGCACCTCTGTCTTAATTTTCATTGCCTTCATCCCACAAAACCAGGTACCTGGGAACTTCCAGGTCTTCTTTCTTTAGACATCTCAGTACATCCAGAAATCTGCCCTGCTCCTCCTTTGGGAAGTGAGCAACTTGTTTTCAAGCCTCACTGGCAAGAAACCAAGGATCACTGCTGGATTACTGACTCCATAGCAAGCAGGAGTGTGACGTTTGCTGGCAGATTCCTCTCCCAGAGACTTAACTCCAGCCACATCTGCAGCTGGATTGCTGAACCCACCCTCCATCTCTGCAGAGGCAACATTTCCCCTAGGGCTTAGGGAGGGGATTTTTCTACACAGAAGAGTCAAAGAAATGAATGTTTTCATTAATAGCCATTCACTAGACAAGCTTTTAATGTAAATATTCTCCTTTGACTGTTTTCTCACTTTCTTTCTTACTAAAGCATTCTTGAATTACCCTGTTTTACTGTTTCACAGGTCTGCTCTCCTGTGCATGCAGATGGATTTACATGTTTGCTCGTTAGATCATCCTGCAGGTAAAGCTCCTGTTACAGAAAATGAAGACCTCTACAAGCAGGGCAAGTGTCCCAGCACACATGCTCAGCTAGTTCACTGCATACCCCTGAGCAAGTGTTTTCAATGCCCAAGGAAACACCGGCATCTTGCGCTCCAGCTATAAATTACGTTGATGAGCTGGTGTCATGCAGCTGACTGCTACCAGATAGAGAAACAATCAGCAGAATGGTTCTGAAAATCCTACCTGGGGGCACAAGACTTGTTAAACTTGAGTATAAAACCATATTTAATGTTTCTAGGGGACAATATGAAGTCATTGATCCAGGAACATCTTCATACTGATGGGGCAAACCTCAGCCTTGCCCTCAGTTTTGGCATTCTCCTTCAGGGGCTTTTTGTGAGTTTGTTTGCTAATTCTACTGGACAAACATCAACTTAATAAATTTTCACAGAATCCCTGACTGGTTGAAGGGACTTTAAAGACCATCTTGTTCCACAAGACCATCTTGTTCCACCCCCCTGCCATGAGCAGGGACATCTCCCGCTAGACCAGGCTATGAAATACTTCCAGGGAAGTGTTCAGGTCCAGGTTGAATGGGGGCCCTAAGAGTACATGAGTATTTTGGAGAATATACAAGAAATTAGGATGTCATTTCAGGATGACTTGTCACCACTGACACCATAGCCTTAGTCCTACCCTTACTTTCCCTGTACCAGTACAAGCGTTTGCAAAGCTGTTCAGTGACACACATTAAACCAGTCTGATCCAAGCTAAAACTAATCCATGAAGATCTCATGGAATAAGAGAGGATAGTGCTCCCTGAATGCAAGCACAAATAATTAGTTTTCTAGTTCTGCAGAAAACTTCATGTGAAGTATTCAGTTTCTTTCAGATAAAAATTAGTATTTATTTGGGCCCTGGCTGAAAATCCCTTCAGCAGACTACTTAAACCAGCACCTTCTTAAAACACAAAACCAACAGGCAGAACACGCAATTTCTTTTCTCTTTTATTGCTCCTGCCAATGTGACTACCTTTACGCAGGCACATTGCTTTCCCCGATTAAAACTTGTTTTATTAATCTGGAAGCAATGTTTTGCCCTGTACCCCTCCTCCTAAGGTTATCCAATTAACACACAGTTATCCTTTTAAGAAGTTTAACTTTTTTGTTTTTCAGATCTGTGTAAAGGTTACTTGGCAAGAATACATGCACAGAACATTAAATGGAGAGCAACCCACGACTAAAAGGTAATGCACATAGAACATAATACAGTACTTTGACATCATTTCAAATAAATACCCACATACAAATGTAGTAGTTTTAAATGCAACAATATTTCTTATGAATCAATACTGTAACAGAAGGTGGAAATGTAAGTCCCCACATCTAGGAATAATAATGCTTTTTCCAGCAAACAGAAATGTTTTCCGCACTATCAATATTAGATCAATTTGTACTTTTATTGAGAAGTGGGAGGGCTCCCCTCCAGCAAGTACCAATTTAATCATCCACATGAGCCTCACCAAGCTGTTGAGAGCCTGGCATGGCTCATTGACGCGCTTCTCTGTTTCTGTTTGCTGAAATCACAATTAGATACAACATGCAAAGGAGATCCCGATGTGCTGCGGTTCACACCTGCACACAGCGCCGCAGCTCCTGCACCCACCACCACCCACAGACAGCAACATTCCCGATGCATTCCCAGACTGATACCTTAAATGTGGTCATACACTGCTCATCTCTTCAACATGAGTCCATTTGGTTCTCAAAGTGTAGTCGGTTTGTTCAGGTTTGTGGTTTTGTTTTTTTTTCCCCTCTATGCAAGGATTTGCATGATGAAATATCACTGACTAACAGAATTTTTTACAATTCCTTGAATATATAATCTCTATAGTAAGACTACGATTAAAAATGTGCGAAATGGGAGTTCACTTTGCACTTATTGCTCACATCTTTAACAAATTCCAAACCAGCCATTCCATTCCTCCTAAGTGATAGGACTTAGCCTACACTACTCTAAGAATCTCCCTTCAAATGATCAAAGGCACTACTGGTAATAATGAGTGACAGAAAGGCGCTGAGAGATAACACCCTATCATTGACCACTTTACAATTTTTCTTTCTAAATGTACCAGAATTTGGCACAATAAAATGAAAAAGTAACAAAACAATTCCAATTTGGAATTTAACTGGTATAGTTGTATAAAATTCTGTTAATCAATAATACTTCAACTTCCTAAAACCCAGGAATTCTGGAATTTATATGTAATACTACTTATTTAATATTTTTCAAGTGCCTATTACTGTTTTAACCAGAGCAAAGTCAAGTTTTCTTCTTGTTACATTGAACTATTCCTAAGAATAATAATACAATATGAAAAAAACCCCAGAATTTGAATAACCTGGATTTCTTAATGAACATGGCAGTTAAAAAATCAGTAATTTAAACATATAAAGAAAACCATTTTAATAAAAAAAAAAGATGCTGAAGCACAGCACACAGTTTAGCAGAGCTCCTGCTTTTTGTTGAAACTCTTTTCTAATCACAATCTAGAGCCCCCCCAGCATCTCTGCCACATGCTGATATATAATTCGTAAGTCACAAGTTTCAAACTGGAGAGAGACTATGAGCACAAACCACTGCATTTATATAACTCTTCTACATAAGGAATTAAAGAAGCTAAAGAAAAATATCAAAAGTGCACAGGTTTAACAATCAGGTAAAAAAATGAGCATCTGTAATGGAGTAAATTCCCCCATCTGACATTTCTAGGAGAGCACAGACTAATATGGTGAGCGTTACATTTGAAGTAGGTTTCTTCAGCACTTGTAAGGTTTCTTACTGCAGCAGCACTTATAGGTAAAGCTTGTTTGTTTTATAGCTTCAGGCAGAAAGGGAAGGCTTCAGGTAGTATATAGGAAAAGGTGTTTTTTCAAAAGTTAGGATCAGGTCAGTGGTTTCCATTCTGTGTGCAATGGGCCACCACTTTGAACCAGAGTGAGGAGGGCTAAGAAATGCTGTTGCACTGCTGGAAAGGCCTTCTCCAGGGACTACTCTACAGCTGAAAAATGGAAAAATAAAATAGCATTAGAAAAAAAAAAATCAGTGTTAATTTCTCAATCAACCAAAAACTTAACCCCATGTGCTGCACAGGCAGGTTAGTTGGCTGAGGGTTTGTTAGCTGGCTGGGGGAACAGCAGCCACTCCAGCTCGCAGATGCCTTCCCCCTGTGTGAACAAGGCTTTGTGGGCTCAGCCTGGAAGCAATAGCTTTGCAGAAAGAAGGATTCTTACAAGTACTGAATAAAGCTTTGCTCTTCAAGCATAAGTCAAAAGCAGTGAGTGTGCAAGAAATGTTTTCAGGGAAGCTTTAGGTTCTCCAGAAACATGCAGGTCAGTAGATCATGCAGGCCTATGCAGAGAATCATTCAGAAGAGCCTGCTTGCAGAGGTAGGTGACGGCTTAAGGAATTTTCCATGCTTTACCCCAATCCTTTGAGACTGATATGAAAGACTTACAGCAAATGAATGCCTCAATAAATTGTTAACCAAGAATTAGAAGACTCAAGAATTAAAAGACTCAGTCTAAAATATTACCTAAAAATACGAACAGCAGGATCAAGTCACTTTACACCATTCCTCAGTCCTTTTTCTGACAGGATAAACCATAATGGTGATAGACTCAAATAGTAGTAAGGCTGGGTCTTAGGGTTTTATAAATATTTGCAGAAATGACTGAAGATGGAAATGATCACTAAGGCTATTGGGCTAATAGCGAAATTGTTCATACTTGGAACTGAAAGAATAAGCCAAGCCTGACAGCAGTAGTCACTGTCTGGTAACACCAAAATTGTTACAGAAAATTCCAGCTAGTTTGAAAAAAACCCTAACAATGCATTCAATTAGTTTCTCCAGTTTACCTTTTTGCCATTAGTATTTTGCAAAAGTACTGTCATTAGACACATGGAAGCAGTGAAAACTGTGTTAAAGCTCCCTACTGTGGTGGAAGCAGGATTGTTACTGACTATTAGAGCAGAGAAAGTGAGCACTCAAAAGCCTGCTTTCACCATGTATTTTTAAATTGTACTTAATGCAGGAATGAGAAGAATAAAGGCCTTTTGGAAGATTGTGCAGCAAAGAGAAAAGCAGGATTGAAAATTATAAAAGATGTCTTTTCTAAAATATCAAACCTGCTATTTAGCAATATTAAAGCTCAAATTCAGGAGAATTCAGTATTTTCTAAAAGAAGTAATAACAGACACACAGGGTCTAGTTTCTAAAATCAGAACTGAAATTTGTTTAAACCCCAAGCAGTCATGTTTTAGAAATGTATTCGAATTGCATCACTTGGCATTTTTTTTCTTCCTCTCAAGATCATTAAATGCAATTCTGGCTCAGGGCTGCAGCATTTCCACGGTTCCCAGCTTTGTAGCAAAGTTCCATTTGTTTAAAATCTCACTGTATTAATTTAGAAGACTTCCCCCCAATATGCTTAAAAATATCTGGGAAGCCAAAATCTCCCAAGATTTTCCCCTCAGTGGGAAAACCAGCCATGCTCTTATTAGCTTCTGTTAGCAGTGGGGTATCTCCTGAGTGCACCTGGGCAGTGCACGGAGCAAGCTGTGAGCATCAACAGGGACGGGCAGGGAAGCACAACCACAGCACAGGGTTAGAATGGCTTTGGGAACCACACTATCAAGCACTCACTGGCACAGGCTCGCATTGCTTTTAGTAACACTACAGCCATACAAAAGTATTTGAAAAGAGTACAAAACGAACAGGGCTTTACATTAAAATGAAGTCTGAGGCTAGGCACTTCAAACTCTGGGTTAAACAATGAACTGTGCCTTTCAGTGCTCCACAATTTTTCCACAATTTTAGAAGCAACATTTTCAATCTTTTTCTCTCATGTAGGCACCAATTATAGAGTACACTTTTATACTATCAAACTGATTGTAATTAAGTGGGTAAAAAGGCCCCTTAAAAGTTCAATACCAGACAAAGGTTTATTTGTTTGTAAAGATTAGTATGTGCACTAAGCTGCTTCATAAATCATTATTAGCAGGATGATCTGAATCAATTTCCTGTGCCTCTAATGTAGAGCCCTGTGAAACACATCACTTGCATATGGAATGCAGTATCTTCTGTGTACTTAAAAAAATGATCAGAGCTCTGAAATGCTACCTATTTAGGTTAATGCTGAGAGCTGAGAAAAACTGCTTGTGACCAACAATGCCAGACCATAGTCACAATTAATTCTACACATACATATTGTGTGGCTACAGGTTCTTTCCTGTACAGGGTATCTCAGATAGGTTCTTTCCAAAGTGTTATGCTTGCAAGGAGCAACATAAGACCACATAGATCCTTTCAGGACATAACCTCTTGAAGAGGAACTGTCTATCAGGTAGGATCCCAATCCTTAACATATTAAATTTTATATCAGATGCATTGCATATTTTTAATATAAATGTGCAAGTTTCTTCTGATTATCCCTCTGAAGAGAGGGACACAGAGTGTAAATAATGTACCAAGTTTTTTTCTAGCTTTTATAGCCTATAAAAGCTTTAGGACTTTGGTTAGTGGTGATACAACAACAAGTACTTAACATCTCCTACGAACAGGCAAATTAAGTTTGACTCCAGTTTCCAAATGCTCTGCACTCCCAAGACATTGCTTTACTTTTAACCTTTGCTTTTCACCACCTAAGCCACAGTAACAAGGAAGGCTTTCTGTTTGTTTCTGCCTATGAAAGCATTTACTGAAGTATGCTGCAATCCTGAAGAAAGGATCACATTTGTGCTATATAAACTACATTAAGTAACACCAGAAATATACTCTATCAGGTGTAGTCTTAACACTTACCATAAACAGCAAACCCCAGACATGTTAATTGTGGAAAAAAGCTAATTGCTTTCCACTATTAACTTGTTAATAGCATCCCCATACTTATGTGTTAGTTACAGTTAAGACCACCATAATACAATCTGTATTACCTGGTTCAACAACATACTAGTACAAGTCAACTCACTGCGACGTTAGATAGTGGGGATTTATGCTGACAGTTACAGCATAAAATAAGATGCATAATATGATTTTTCTAAACATGTGTCCTAGTCACAATAGATTTTATATTTCTCGCTACAAAACACCTGGTTGTTCAGGACAGGTCCTTCAGACCTGTCTCCACAGGACCGAATGTGACTTACACTGGGGTTACTGCCCTTGGCTTTGGAGGCAGACTTCGTGCGCACCCTTTTGGACTGCTCGTGGTCCAGTTCCAAATGTTCCAAGCGCTGGGTCAAGGCCAGTTTCTGCTGAATAGCCATCCGAAGCAAGGAGTTCAGAGTCTTCTTCTCATCCTCGGCTGCTGCAAGTTGCCGCTGCATTTCATCCAGCTGTGTGACATATTCATCGCATCTACAATGAAATACATAAATCTTTAGCAATCCTGGTTCCATTATAAACACCTTCCAATATAAACACTTGTGTCCAGCCTATACACCAGTCATAGCTTTGCAGCTGCTTACATACACACTCTTCAACAGGAACTTCAACCAAACTTGTAGAAAACCACAACTACTTCTCACTGGGGTTCTTAAAATCCCATACTCAGTACTTAATGTTCGTGCCTTTCAAGATGGTGTATAATTAACAGCCTCCTTGGAGAACGGAAGTGTGGAACCTGATGTAACTGTACTCATGTCTGATTGTCAGTGAGATGTCCTCCCAGAGCAAGTAGACCCCATGAAGTCACTATTTTAGTCTCTGCCTACAAAGATCACAGTGGTTCTAAGCTTCAGGTTGGAAAGGGTCTGAGGGCAACAACAGGAGTGTTGTGAAACGGCCAATGCTAAAATGGCCATTAATACCAGTTGATGAGAACTGTGCCATTTGTTACTTAACACAAAGTCCAAGTAACAAATCTCCAGTGGTGACTGAACAGCACTATTAAAAACAAGCATCTTTCAGGATTCTACTTTAACCTACTCTGATTTTGCTATAAACAGTGGCTGTCTTCTCAATAGCAAGTGACCTTTATATAATCGTTCTCACCACCAAAATAAATTTAAAAACAATTAAAGAAACTGAGTTAGTGGGAAGGCTGTGGTAAAGCTGTATGAATGCCTCAAGTTGTTCCATCTACAGTCATTGTCACTGAGCCTGAAGGCTGCTTAACTTGAACCATGAACAACTTAAAAAATTAAAGTCTACATGTAGGTGCATATTTACTGCACAAAGACAAACATTTATCCATATGGGCAGAGAAATGGGTTACTTCCCACAAACACTGGTTTGGCTGTAGTTCTACAGACCAGTTTACGTAAGGGTTAGCATGTAGTAGTTTTAATACCATTTACAGATAAATTTACTAGTGAATCAAGCTCTGTTCCAGAAAAAAAAAAAAAGAAAAGGAAAAATGATGTAACCAAATGCACCTGGGCATAACTGTATTTTTCCCCTCTTCTCTGTAATCAATCAGGACCATGTGACAACTTCCAAGGAAACAAGACAGGGGACTCAACAATGACTGAAGGAGGCATTGGAGACAAGCATCAACTATTTCTACCTCAAGAGATTGAACTGTCAACCCACTTAGGAAATTCAAACATGCAGAATTAAAATCACAATTTCTCAGCTTTATTAAAAACTGGGAAACGTATTAGCAGAGACACAGTTAAAATGACATGTAAATAAGCACTGACTGCATTCAGCTGTAAGAGATCAGCTACCTGCTGTTTCTAACTCAATCTTTATATTAGAAATTAATACTGAAGACAGATTTTTAACACCTTCCCCCTACCTCTTCCTTACCCCAAGATCTAATTCCAAGCTCTTCAGCTCTCTCCACCCCACATCACTCAAGCTGTGCACGTGCTTTGCTTTTTACAACCTACAAGCACTGACACTTTCTATGAATTGTCAAACAAAACCAGGACATGTCAATCTAAAACACTATGGAGACTGCTGCTTCAGTAATCTCCCATATTTTAAAGTAACTCACTTTCCACTTTGATTAAAACCAAAAGGGCAGACAGACTGCCAAACAAGAGCTGGCACAGTCTACTCTGAGGAGCTTTCTGCAGCAGGAATGCATCCTGTGGTTCACTCTCCTTAGCAGAAGTGTTCAAGCAGAGCACCAGGAACACAGGAAGGTGGTGTGGACATAGCCACTTCAACAAATCTCTGGAAAAAGACTGTTACAACCCAAGTCCAGAGCCTATCTACAAGAGGCCCCTTCACCAGGGTTGAAGCTCAACATGTGCAGCATTACATTTTAATTCTCAGATATGGAGTCTAGAGCAGGCATCTCAGTGCTACAAATGTGAGTGTGTGCACACATCATTTATGGGGTTTTGTAGCATGCCTATAGGATAGTGAAATGCCTTTGTCCTGCCTGGATATTTCCTTGCTTTCACTTGGGTGCTGGCATTCCAGACCATTTTTTGTATCTACATGCCATTCATCACCTTTAGATCTAGCACCAGGAATAGGAAGTAAATGCTGCTACTCCCATCTGGGAATCCCATTCTGGAAAAGCTCTAAGTCACATCTTCTGTGTCTGGCTCTTTCGAACATTAATGAGGAACAGCGGAGGGAGTTGCGTTTGTTTAGTCTTGACATGAGAAGCCTCAGGGGCCACCTCATCACTCGCTACAACTGCCTGAAAGGCAGTAGTGAGGTGGGGCCAGTTTCTTCTGTTGTGCCTGCAGTGAGAGAATCACAAGAAATGGCCTTGAGCTGAGAC
Organism: Drymodes brunneopygia; assembly: GCA_013400955.1. NCBI lineage: Eukaryota > Metazoa > Chordata > Aves > Passeriformes > Petroicidae > Drymodes > Drymodes brunneopygia. The sequence continues at coordinate 37,097 of VZTZ01049657.1, forward strand.
AGTGGAGATTCAGAGTAGATATTAAAAAAATGCTTCCACTGTTCAGGTGGCCAGACATCGGAATAGGCTGCCCAGGAAGGTGGTAGAGTCACCCTCCCTGGAGGTGTTCAAAAAGTATCTGGATCCAGTGCTGGGTGACGTGGGTTAGTGGCAGTGCTGGGTTAACAGTCAGACTTGATGATCTTAAAGATCTCTTTCAAACTTGATGATTCAGTGATTCTATGTGCCAGCAGGGTTTTAAGTCTGTTAACACCACAAAACACAACTAAGAAGCAGAAGCAAGTTCCAAAGACAAAGCAACCAAATCAGCTGACACAGGTCAATGAAATGACAGATGCCAACCACAGGACAACCTAAGAATACCAAGATGTTTGCAACATCTTTACCTTTTTCTAGGTCATCAAGGTAAAAGCAGAGTCCCTCTTCAGTGTATAATAAATGCTCAATTTGGATTGTTAAATGTCACTCCTCAGAGCTAATCGCTTCAAGAACCAGGGATAACAGGTAATCTCCCAGCCAACTTGAATAAATACTGCAACAACAGCTTTATGTTTCGTAGCAGCTAGCTACATCCACACATGCTCCTCATCAATAGGAGTGTATCACAGACACATGCACTACAAGCAATGATCTTGGGAAAAAGCACCCGCTGCTCCACTCTCTGCAGGATGGATGGGAAGGATGTTCAACTCTTTCCCACATAAGACAGGAATTAAATTCTGCGGAGTTCATTATATTCTTTACCTTGTAGCAAACATAGCTCTCAGGGAGGAGAAGGTGGCAGCATCTTCTTTCAAAGCCTTCAGCTCATTTCGCAGCTTCATCATGGTCTCCGTAACCATTGCTTTCTCATTCTCATACTTGCTTTTTAAGTTGGCAAGGGCTACTTCTGCAGTCTGTTGGTTACCAGGGAGAACAGAAACATAACATTTAATGAAACTCTTAATCAAATGGCTGTCTAAAATACTTTTAATCATTATTCACATAATGAAACATTTACTTTGTACTGGAATGTTAGATCTGTCGTCAACTTATCTTGTACAGATAAAATAAAATTTCATTTCTGAACACTGGGAACAGACACAGCCGTCTCCTACTCCCATTAACCATGCAGCAGCATCAAGGAAGTTACAGAATACAGATGTAGTGAAACCTATCTACTAGAAACACAAAGGAACAAAACAATCTACTTAGTATCGCCATACTTAAAAGTATTTGTCAATCACTAGCATAGTTCTCTAACCCTTATAGCATTTTGCCTATCTTACATTTGGAACACCTTTATTAAAATGTGCAAAAGAAAACTGAATGTGTCTATTTCATTCTTAAACAACACTATACATTTTTTTAAGACAATTTCAATTTAATCGTAGAGAAGAAGATGAAGCATGTCATGTGGTGCTTTAATGGCAGTTATTTTCACCTACTGCATTGCTAATGTTGTTGAATGTCCAATCCCCAAAGACTAATTTTACCTTTCACCTCTGTTATTCTGACCACACTCCTATATCACATTCTCATCTTGGAAGGCTCTGTTTTATTTTGCAGTTTGAGAGAGAACAGTACTTAAATTTCAGAACTCTTTTAAGAGTAACTACTAGAAATCTTTCAAGTAGAAAATAAGATTACCTCTTCATTTTAGGTATCCTACATTAAATATAACCTGATCTAATTCAGACAGACAGTAGATTGACGCTACCTTAACCTTAATAAAGTCTCAGGAGTATGTGAGAAGCTGAAGTCAGTTACAGCCCCAGTGCTCAGCTTTAAGTGGGATAGCTGGGTGCCTCTAATGGAACAGCCAGCTTCGACCTTGGACTAGCCAAATACCAGCAACGAAAGCCCCACAGAGCTGAGGGAATTGCAGAATGACCTCAAAGATAAACTTTCTTGTGCTTATGACCTAATTCTCTGACATTGTAACCTTCAAACCTCTGAGACCTGGTTACCTGTTTGTTGGCTTTCAGCACAGTTCTCAGAGTTGCTATCTGTTCCCTCTTGGTGCTCAGCAAGGACTTCAGCTTCAGGATTTCTTCCATGAGAGCTTCCTTGTCTTTGTCCACCACCGGCCCAAGTTCTTGAGTGGCAACGCGCTGCCTGGACAGCTCAGTTGTCCTGTCTACAGCAGCCTGCAGGTGTTTGATCTGATCCCGAATTATAGCAATCAAGTTGTAAATGTTCATTGGTTCCTTCCGAGGATCTGACACAGGAGATGGCAGAGATGAGACTGGGGATGGGCTGCTGTCACCACTTCCATTCTCTGCCTTTCCCAGCTCAATAGTTAACAGCCCTTTAGAAAGAAGAATGGGAGACCTTCTTCCCTTGGCCTCTGGACTACTGCGTCCACCTTTACCTTCCTTGTAATAGTCCAGCATCACTCTGTTTGGAGTTTCATTGTTGCACATGCAGACATGGTGGTATAAATTGGCCAACTCTTCACTGAAGGTGACTAGTTCATCTTGGGCCACGCTGAGGCTGCCCTGTGTTTCTCCAGCAACATCACTGACTTTCTTCAGCTCCTTCTCCAGCCTGGACACCTGTTCTCTATCATGCCTACTGGATTTTTCCAGTGAGGTGATCTTTTCAGTGAGAGCTTGGCTCTCAGTCTCATATCTACTCTTCTCTTCCTCGTACTTAGACTCACATTCTTTGTATTTTGCTTTCAAATTTTTGAGCTCTTCTTTCAGGTCAGTAATTTCTGCCACAGCCACTTTGTACTTGCATTCCAGGATCTCTGGCCCATTGATGTCAACTTCATAATAGTCTCCATCTTCATGGCTATCTCGGTCCTTCTCATTGTCAAGGGCAGACTGACGCTCTTTACTGGCCTGGAGCTTCTTCATGGCATTCAGATTTTCAGTGAGCCTGCCAATTTTCTCATGCTGCTCTGAGAGGGCCCCCCGTGTATTTTCCAGCTGCTTTTGAGATTCCTGCAGTGTTGTTAACAAGTTAACCTTTTCTCTTTCCATCTGAAATGCAGGAACACATACATCTATGTTAAGGGAACTGTATCACTTAAATGGTTTTACTCTAAGAGACAGCAACTTAGACAATGGTCTATATGGTTACATAAATCCAATCACTTGTGCATTACAGGAAAGGCTATACAATGCATTCTAAAATTATCTCAAGTACAGTGTTCATTGCTAATTCTTTCTTATCTCCTCTTCAAAATGCACATTTTTACACATTTATTCCCTAGCTGATGGTCTCATTTTGAAAACTTCCTTTCAGCTAAAGACAAGCTAAAGTTTATTGCTATCTTCTGAATTATCAAATAAATTCTAGAAAACACACAACTAGTCTATGGTGAGAGCTTGGAACTTCATGAAAGACTCATAAATACCAAAACTTCTTCAAGTTTCTCCTCTTAAATTTCTCATTTTAAAAAATTCTGACAGTTTTTTGCACAAAGGCTTTTTCTTACAATAGATAATTTAAAGCAAGCTTGACAAAATACTAGTAAGCAACAGAAATATGCATTTTGTTCTAAACTCTCCAACCTCCTAGTTGCACAATTATATCACAGAAATGCTTGGTGCTGATTAAGACTTCATGCTCTTTGAACTAATTACAGAAAATATAAGTACAAAACTCCTTTTGATGAAGGTGATTGAGTAACTTTCTATTTTGAAACAAACCACTATTGTTCTTGCTAGTGGCATAATGAAGTAGATACAGCAAGTACTGCATAGCAGATGCATTAGAACTTTCCATCAAGGAAAGGACATGACTTCCAATTCCATTGCATTATAAAAAAAGAAAGGAAAAGAAAAAAAGCTGTGGATTTTCACTGACAAATATTTAACATCCTCAAATTCTAAATCAATTGAAGCCTTTAAAAATATGGTATAAACAGTACCATGTGAGATACCGAAAAGACTGAAATTACATCCCAAACGAACTTAAGGAGCCACTTGAAAGTGCATTGCTCTTTGCAAAACCCATTTACCTGCAAAAGCTGCTGTTTCAGCTTCTGGATTTCAGAAATGTTTAATTCACTCAGAAGATCTGAAACCAGACTTGGGGCTGGGGGGAAGCTTTCATTTTTCTTGGGCGTTGAAGTACTGTTCTTGCCATTGCTGAGTTTGCTGAGGCAGTTTTGTTCAAATCCATTAATGATTTCATCATTATTGGGCTCTGTGGCTTCATCACTGAACTTCAGCCCATCCAAAGAGATGTTTAAGTGGCTATTGTACATGGAATCATTGATGTTCATGTAGTGAGACAGCTCCTTCCGAAGGTTGTTCTTCTGCTCCCGCTCTGTCTTCAGTGTCTCCAAGGCCTCCTCAAGCTGGCGCTCAGAGATCTCCTTAAGCCGGATGGCATCTTCCAGCTGGCTATTGAGAAACTCGGTTTCCTCTTCCAGCCTTTTGATTTCATGTTTCAAGCCTTCAAACTCCACCTGGAGATATATAAACAGGGGAAAAACCTCTAATGAAAATGTCTGTCTGCAAGGCACTAAGTCGTTTTGCTTTTGAATGTTTAATTTCACTTAAATATTGTAGTAATAGAATACTTTCTTCGTTTCTGGAGTCTAGTTTTAGCACTATGACTGTAAACATGGCTTATGTAATTTACCTTCAGAGACTACAGAATAAATTCACTAAGGAAACAGTCAAATAAGCTCATCTATTTCAGCTCAATCAGGACAGGTGGGAGACACAATGTGTCTGATACAGAAGCATCCCAAAACAGGCTTTCCTAGCATTGCATGCACACATTTGTTTGATTAACTAATTTCCTGGCCAGCCTTCCCACAAAGTCAAGCTTAACATTTCCAAAACCTGTCATGACAAAGGTACACTTTGACACTCTACTTCACTGCCCTTCAAATACACCATCAGTTAAAACTGGGCTCAAGTTCTGCTTCTATACAATCAAAATAAAATGCTTTAGCATTTCTCTCATCATCATTTCAGCACATCTTGAAAGGGCTACAATTCACTCTACACTTGAGACTCACATTGATGAGTTTGATGGCATGTTACCTGTTACCTCTAATCCTGCACTTTTTAAAACCATTCTTCCACTGAAATTATGTACACAAACAATTAATGTAAAATTTTTAATCACTCAGGGGAAGCAGGGAGGAAGCAAACAAAGAATATTTTTCCTTACCCTGAAAGAAAGGAACTCATACCACATGATATGTCACATTATATATATTTTGCCAATTGTTAAATGAATTTGAGATGCCAACACAGAGTAACCTGGGAGTGCTGAACCACACCCAATTTACAAACCAGGAATCAAGCATGTTAATTCAGTGTTGCCTGGGAAAACCTGACAGCTGCTTCTAGTTACATCAGTAACTAGAGTAATTAAAAACTAGAATAATTAAAAGTTCATCAAGTAGGTTTAGGATAAGGTAGATGAACAAATAATCCACTGCCATGAAAAGAAGAAGCTCTTTGTTCTGTATACTTCCACTGAGACAAAATATTTCAGATTGTAGTTTATTTTCAGAGTTTCCAGAATACAAATACAGCAGTCAATAACTACTAGCAAGTATCAAGATAGCATGTGAGGTTAAATTTGGCTCACCCCAGAATGGCAGCATTCTCCAGTATTGTTATTCTAGAATGTGAACATGGAGCTGGGAACTTTCACCTGCTGCTCTGAATATGATTGAATGAGGGAAAAAAGTAAAACCCAAAAGTAATTAACTACATAGGTTTGATTTTACCAGCTCCCTCTCTCTTCCAGCCTGCATCTAGAGCACAATAGCCCCTTTTGTCACTACTACAGGATGTCACGGTGCCCAAAACTGTGTAGTTAGACCAAATATATGCAGATGAGAACAGGTCCAACCTGGAACCCTGTTTGGGGCAGTGAGGCCCAAAGTAATAAACACTGACATGGAGTTTCACTTGGAGAAAAATAAAATACACTGGATATCCCCCGTATCTAGCTTGGCAGGGCAGCTTTCGTTCAGAACACCAAAGGAGTTCTGCAGCAAATTCTAAAGAGATTTTACTATGTGCTGACTACAACAGATGGTATTGAGTTTTCTAAAGATCTTTTATTTTAGGAATATTATCATGGAATTGTAGAATCAGAGAATAGTTTCAGCAGGGAGGGACCTTAAAGTTCTGCTCATTCCTCCCCCGGCCATGGGTAGGAATATCTTCCACTAGACCAGGTTGCTCCAAGCCCTGTCCAAGCTAGCCTTGAACATTTCCAGGGATGGGGCAGCTGCAGCTGCTCTGGGCAACCTGTGCAAGGGCTTTACCACCTCAGAGCCAAAAATTTCTATTCAATATCCCATATAGCCCTGCCCTCTGGCAGTGAGAAGCCATTCCCCCTTGTCCAAGGTCCCTTTCCAGCTTTCTTGGAGCCCCTTTAAGTACTGGAAGGTCCTCCCGGAGCTTTCCCTTCTTCAGGCTGAACACCTCCAGTTCTCCCAGCCTGTTTCCAGAGCAGAGGGGCTCCAGCCCCTGCAGCATCTTTGTCGTCTATGTCTTTCACTTTCCCCAATTGAAACCTGAGCTTTATTTATGCAATGGGACTGACAGCTACCTGAAGAATAAAAATGGCAAGTCCCACACTGATACATGAAGATAAGTGAACCACATCAAAGACCACATCTAATCTAATTAGCTCCACAAATGATAACTCAGGGAAGTTCTTAAGAAGTTCCAAGAACGCAGTTTTTTAAAACTCTGGAAATAGCTGTAACTGCACAATTAAATGTGAACTTTCAGACAAGCAGTCACACAGATGTGACAGTGTAAAGCAATTATAACAGCATTCCAAGTTTATTGAAAGTAGCTAGAAGAGAAGAGGAGCACAGAAATGGAGAGAGAAGTAGGGATTAAGTAGTAATTAAAACATATGTTTCAGAAACACCCCTATTTCCAGATACTATAGAAGGGGAAGGATGGAAGACGGATGGATGGAGGACATCACCAAGAGACACTGAAAAACTACCGTAGCAAAAGGACTAAACCACATAACAAAGTAGAGCGATAGAGACTTTGCTTCCATCAGAGAAAAAGAAGGCAATGGAAGGACTATGAAGTCAAAGTAGAAGCAATAAGGTATTATGACTGTGTATAAATAGAAAGGAGAACTCTTGGTGCTAAAATATAGAGCTTATAGTCTCAAAAGTAGTACAAAAGTAGAAAATAAGAAGTTAGGTGTTCAAATGAAACAAAACCATACTGTAACACATGAATTAACTACCAAAGCAATGCTCACTGGTTGAAAAACTTGCCTGATTTTGCTTCAGGACAGACACTTGTTTCTGGAGACAGATGTTTTCCTCTTCAAGTTCAGTATAGTCTTGCAGCAAACGTGCTTCTCGAAATTTATACTCTTTAATATCATCTCGCAGGCGGGCCCTTTGGATCTCCACATTCTGATTGATCTGGAAAAACAAAAAAAACCCCAAATGATGGTGACTGGATCAACTATAACTAAATTTCAAAATGTTATATCTTTTATATATTTTCTTATGTGCACTAATTAATTAAATTAAATTGAAACGGCAAGTCTTCCCCTCACCCGCTAAAATTATGAAAACCAAGTCATTTACACAATAATTAGTTTTGTTTTCTTGCTTATTTTATGAATTCTCACCATTGACTCAGAAAAAAGTCAAGGAACAAGCAGGGAAAGCAGCATTCACACCTGTGTTGTCTCACTGGTTGTAGTAAACAGCAAAAGTTTTCCAGACCAGAAGTCAGTGTCCAAATCTGTTTCCACTTTAACAAGAAGGGCATTTTCACAAGAGAAAGATTCAGATGACTCCAGATGTTCTTATTTGGATATGTATTTGCTGCTGCTTTTCAACAGACATTTTCTTTATGCCCAGAGCAATAAGTTGAAAATACGATACAATGAATTCTTTTGGAGAAAGACACAGAGTTAAAACTCATGAAATCGAAGATCTCAGGCAGAAAAAAATAGAAACTGGTTGACATGAAATATTCCCTTCCCTGAGCCCCAACACTTATGCAGGACTTAATGAAAGACTTCAAAGAAAAAGTTACCATTGTTTTGAAGTAGACAAGAAGTAAAAACCAATATATTGGTACGGTATGATCTTGGGATCTTTCATGAATATGCACAGACACTTGAATAAATTGAGCTGGAACACAGACAGCCATAGGAATGGCTCACTGTACTTAGCTTCTATTTTTTCCAGTGTTATTCTCCTTCAAGACCTATCTTCAAACACTTAATTCATACAAAGTGAAAAGTATGTTCTAACACATTAACAGAATTCGTTTCAGATACAGGCAAACAGGGAATACAGTTGCCTAGAAAAATAGTATTTTTGTAGTCGTGCCCATGATGCGATAGGGTGGTTTTCCACAGCTCTAAATCAAAACCACTGCCAGCTGCTGACAGAGGTAACCGGTCACTTCAGTTGAGGTATGGGACCTGCTGCCTGATCTCACCTGTCCTGCAGCTTCGGCCTCTGGCCTACAAACTCAGATTCCCTCTGAGCTCTCTACTCCTGGCCAGACACAGGCATGTCAGTGAAGACTAAATACAGTCTCAGCCCTTGAAAGCATGCAGCAGGGATCCACTGAGTAACCACAGAGGGACCAACAGAACACTGAGATAAGGGAAATGTTTGCAGCAGGAGCACGTGCCAAGACTTGAATCTGGCATGTTCTGAACACAAATGCTGAATCATCTGCAACTGTTAAGACTAATAAATTTAAATTACAATTCCCTCACACATCAGGTAAAGATTAGACTTTATAAAATTGTCTGCTTGTTTTTAGCTGCACAGAGAGCACAACTTCACAGCACACCAAGAAATCAAAATTGCTGCAATCAGAAACTACAATACACCAACCAATGCAAATTACAAGTTGCTATATCCCATATTACATGCCTGAGTCTGTCTCTCTGTCTTTGCACAAACCCAGGGCCGCAGGGAAAGCTGAGGGCTGACATGAATTCACATTTTTATGTCTCCTTAAAAACTGCAGTGGGGACCTCTTGCCTTTGGCAAAAAGAGCTCCAGCCAGATAATCTAACTGTTTAACAGGATTGCAAAAGCCTCGACCAAACAAATCATCATACTATTTTCCCCATTAAGTAAGTGAAATGCAATGGAAGACCTCCCACAAAGCTACTGGTGAGCTTCTTTCCCCACCATTCAGGCTGCTTTGCTCTTCTTCCTCCCTGGATGAAATCTTCGCAGAGGTCAATGCCTGCAAAAACCTTTGGAGACTGTCTGGTCTGAAGAAAGAATGGTTTCTGTCCAGCCCTGCCTGTTTCATTCAAAGCAACAGCAAAAGCTCATTATTTGAAGTATTGTCCTGTTTGTCTAGCACAAGAAAAATCATTCTATTTCCATGTGTGCAGGAAAGCCAGATTTAAAAATAGCTCTCTTGTCTCCTGACCAGAGACGGGAGATCTGACCTAGATTTATTGGCTGTTAGCAAACTTTGCACTTAGCTTACTCTTAGAATTTTTTGTCAAATAAATGTGCACACTTGCAAGCTTCAAGATTCAATTGGATGCCATGTGATCTCATATAACTGACCAAACAGCAGGATTTTTCCACAAGGAAGAGAAGCTAAAGAGAAGAGAAGCCACTACATCATTCCTAGATCAGATTTTTCTAATACCCATACAGAAAATAGTATTCATGTACTTTAAGACAGACATACATTGCACATGTTCTCTCTCACAGGTTTCACAGTTCCTCTAGTCTCTAGAAAAGGTGAGCTGACCTACTGAGGAGTCTGAACCTTCCTTTGACTTTCATTGCTTAAGTGACTCAGTGGCATCTTTCTTCCTCCTCTCCCTAAGCACAGAGGAGAAGAGGGGCTGAAATACATGGGAATGTCTGACCAGGTGCTCAGCTGGATCAGGTCACACCTCCACCCAAAGCAAATCACATAGGGATAATGATGCATTAAAGTGCTATGTGGAGAATTCATGGTCATAAAATCCCACTGAGAACCCCTCAGCTTCTCAACCCAGAGTATATCACCACTATGCAAAGCCTCCCATCCATCCTGTCCAGGGAAAGACAATGATCTCAAAGTGATGTTGCCTGACTGAAAGGCCAGACTGCCCTATTCCTGCTGCTAGAGAGACTGTCTTCATCCTTTTCACACTCCCACCTCTGCCTCAATAGATTTCCGCAAGAGGCCCCTCTGAGCAGCACTGGTACTAGAAAGAGCAGGGATTCCATCAGGACCAGTCAGAATCTGCCCTTGCCTGCACGTCAAAAACACAACTACTGTCTTGCAACACTGTCAGAAACCTGCTCCTTAGCACCTGCTTTTTCTATTACACCCCAGCATATAAACAAAGTTGCATGTATTTTGACACTGAGAATTAAAATAATTGAGAGAAAAATCTCAGGTAGCTGATTCCCTCCTTTGTCCTGGGCACTGCACAGTAGCCAGGTCACCAGCCAAAGGGTGATCTGTCTTGCCATGACAAATATCACCCAAGAAACAAAAATCAGACATGCCAAGAAGAAGAGGTGGAATACGTGCAACTAGCAGACCACATTTCCCTGCAGAAAGTGGGAAAATAGCATACCGGCTTTTTATCATAACTTAGTTAGAATGCTCCCCTCCATAGCTCTGAAACGTTAATGGAAGACAAGCAGCTACACTGACACATGGGAGCAGATGTGCACAACTGCCTGGGTTTGGATTTCGATTTGTGTGATTTGGGTTTATTGGTAACCTGTCCTGCAATTATCCAAACACCTATCCTATGACAAAGTATCTTACTATGGATACATATGTCTCAGGATTCTCTTTACCTGTCCTGAGTGCTGAGGTACCACTCTGCTAATGTGCCCACCTCAGGCACATTTTGGCACCTTTTTTGCTTTGCAAATTTTAAATAAAAAGCTTTATGAAGCTGTGATGTTACGGATAAGTTTATAACAGCTGTGGAGAACAAAGAAATGTACTGGCATGGAGATTTTCTGCACAGTATTAGCAAGACCTGAGTTGACACTCAGATACTACAGTTAAACCTTAAAACTGATGCCAGTTAAACCTTAAAACTTTGTAATCAGCATTAAGTCCTGATACAATACATATGTCCTCTTACTTAACGAATTATTTGCTATGTGTCCAAGCATTTAACGAAACCCAACGCACACCCTCTCAATCATTCCTTTGTCACAGGGAGGGTTAACACTTGGGCACATGGCAATACCTCACTTCTCTTGTTTAAGCTACTTGTTTAAGGATGGAGCCCTGCTGTAGTGATGCTCTCTGACTACAAGCTACACCTCAGGCGAGCATAAACATACCTGACCCCAAGCTACAGGCTGTAGCTGCCCACCCAAGCAGGCAGTCTTCGCCCAGTAGCCTTTAGGGCACTAAACATGAGGAGTCTGGCATTGGTGCAGCCCACACAGGCAGCAACAGCAGTGTAGTATCTTTACAGAAACAAACAGATCTATGGCATAGAAGCTGGGAAGGCTAGAATGAACCTTATGATCAGAAGCTGGGGGCACTTGTAGGTCTCTAAGATTATAGGATGAATATTTAAATTCAACTGAAATAACCTATTTTAAACCTGGAATAGGTCAGTTATTGTTAATGGTCTCATTTCCAAACAGTGATCTCATCACCTATAAAAATGAGCTGGTTTTGAGCTCCAGGAGTATGAGAGGGGACCTCATTTCCTTCGTGCGTTTCCAGCCAGCCTTCTCCAGAGACCCAGGGTGCCAGGCAGCAGGTGGCTCTGTACCTCAGTTTCAGCTGAGCATGGGAGTCTGTGGAAAATGCTAACCCAGACTAACAACAGTGCTGTGAGCAGCACTGTGTAACACTGTTACTAAGTCTCCCCTTCCTGTACAGAATTGCTTGCTTAGATCCGTTGAACTCCAGCTGCTTTTCAAATCTCAGATCTAAATGCTTGGCAGCTTTCCATGTCCTTCCTTTCCACAATGAAAACATTTAACCCTTCTGATGTCCACCAATAAGCTTTTAGGTAGCTGTAATTTTTCTCCCCCAGAAGCACTGGTGGCACCAACCTCACATCTATGAAGGGTCACTGCCACCCAAAGTGTCCCCAAGCAGCCATCTGCAGGGATGAGCAGTGCTCAGCAGCAGTCTGGCTCACCCTGCACCTACTGAGAGCTGCCTGCCTGCAGCCTCAGCTGGCAGATTTGGAACAGCTCTGTGGTTTGAGTTTGTATTTTCAGGTACTAAATAAAGAAGCTCGAGGTTGTTTCGACAAGAATCCCTTAAGCTGAAAGAAGAGAGAAGAAAATTGTTCTGCAACTGAGGCAACAACCCTCAGCATTCAACAGCTTGTCATTCCCTCAGGTTTGGGAGGACATGGGGATGCTCCCTGGGGGATAGCTGAACTCATATTTACCTCAGGAACAGCTGAACTCAAGCTGTGACTGGAGTAATTCTCCCTTTGGATGCAAACTAGCAAGAGACTGAAAAGATGAAGCATACTTTCAAGACCACAAAATGAACACTAAACCTGCTACAGTGACACACAGCACCACTTCTGCCTCCTCTGTGGGCTTGTCTACAGCCTACACCACAGGAGTAAAGTTGTACCACAGATGTACTTCAACTAGTAGCTCTAAGTCACATTTATATTAATAAAAAGCATATTGCGACATCAAACATTGATTTTTTAATATTTCAGACTGAGGCTGCTTATTAAAAGTTAATAACCAAAATCAGTCGTCCCTGTATTTGCACTTTTTTACAGCAAACAGCAATGAAATCCACAAGTGAAGTACAGCTCTGCCCAGGGAAGCTGTGGTGGCTCAGAGGTGTTACAGAATGAGACCACAAAGCAAATTTCGAACCAGTAATGAGCTGAAATTGATTTCAGACCCCTGAAAGCTCTAGCATGGCTCCTGCTGCTCAACTAGGATCACTCAGCATTCCCAATTCAAAGTTGTTTTCTAATTTAGCAACATCTACTAACGCTTCACACACAACACCCCAATGTGCACATGGACTGTGAGAATTGCAATGTCTCTAGTGCAAATTATTTTAATGCAGTTGCTGTTTATAACTTGTATTAAACTAAAGGCAAAACCACTGGTGAGAGAAGAAGATCAAAGGAAAAGAGACAAAAAGCATGGCCAAAACAGAGGGAGGTCAGTGTGGGTGTAACTCCAGCACTGCTGTACCACAGCCTGCAGTTCTATTCTCCAACAGACAAACTCTAGCTTATGAGGGGAGCTGACCCAGGACGCAAAGACTTCCTTTCAGCAGCGTTGTTTACCATTCAGCATGACAGACTGTAATAACTTTCTGATGACTTAATACAATTGCTTCACAAATACTATGCTGAAATCTCCTTCCCTTTTCGCAGCTGTACTTCAGACAGGGTGTTACATCCAGCTTGTATTCTACAGAAACAAAAAGAAGACAAAGAGGACAAAGCAATTGGATCTTCATCAAATAATGACTAACTGCTGTTTCCAGAGATTCTCTCTTGACTGTTATCTTACAGCTACAAGAGGTTGTGCAAAGCCAAACCCACCACAGACCACTTGTTCTGAATATATTTATGTCTCAGCAGTCCCTTAGTTGCATGACACACTGTGGAGTCAAGCTCTGCATGCAAAACTCAGCACACTGATGCTGTGTACCAGGAATTAGCAAGATACTGGTTTATCCATTCACAAAGTGCACACCTTGTGGTTGTTATGCAACCACTGACCTATATTTCCATAAAGCAAGAAAAAGGAAATAAATCCTTGGCCATGTAAGATTAACACACTGACCTCTTTCTTACAGAAAGGATTATTTTCCTAAGATGTGTTTTGATTAATCACATTAAAATTATACTGTATAAAAATAGACATGTAGGCAAAACTGGCGTCAGCAGAAACAGGAGAGTCCCTTTGTCACGAGAAAGGACATGTTTACTGACCCAATGCTAGGCTCTTCCTGCCACAAGAGCTTTTGCCCAAGCTTCTCTGAACTCAAATGCCCGAGAAATTGTGAAAAACAGCTCTACTAGAATGAACAAGAGAACATACACTGCCATCATTAAGGCACAAAATGAGCAAGTTCTAGATTTTGCATTTTATAGCAAAATATCACAACAGCAGAAGTGGTGGCATCCTGTTCTTGGAAGTCATCAGTGCCTGTATTGACATGCACATATGGCCATCTCTATTGCTAGTTAGCCATAAGCTGTCTCAACCAACATTGCTCCTAGAGCTTCTCACTATTTTCACAGTGGCCACACAACTGTAACACCATGAACTTCCTTAAATATTCTCAAAAATCCAATTCCAAACTAGTTATTAGTGAGGTTGAAATCAGTCATCTTTTCAACCTTTACAGCAATGGAGGGTCAGAATAACCCAGACAAAGAAAACCAATGACACCTTTCTGGCTCCCTGATCTACGCTACCCAAGGCAGCCCAAGGCAGCAACAGCTTGAATTTCATTACATGCAATAATTCAATACCTGGCTATATAGTTCACTATTTCCTTCCAGTCCTGGCTGGATCAGGGAAAGCTTGGAGCAGTGCCACGTGACATACAGGTAGCTCTGGTCCAGGGAAATGCCAATTACTCTGGGCTTTTCCCATCTGCTCAACTTTGGAGTGTAAGCAAACACTAACAAGTATCAGGGGTTAATGAGTAGCTCCACTGACAAATGAACTAAAGGGAGAGAATACTAAGCAACGTAAAAAGAAAAAATCTGGACCCTCTCCATCTGCAGATGATCCAATGGGCATTTATGGGAAGTTACGGAGGGAGACTTGATACGTTACCACCCCAAACTTATTTCACCTAAAAATCAAAAAAAGGCTAAAGAGCAATATCAGTAAAGTACATCAAAACCAACCTGAAAACCAAATGGTAAGGTAAAAAAAGGAATGGATTATGATAGAGTAATAAGGACAGCAACAGCAGAGCACTATTATTTGTGATCCTACAGGCACATCCCCCAAGTGGCTCTTTGTGCTTCTGCCCAAAGAGATATTTTGTCACAAGTTATGTTTTTAAAACCTTCCATATGTTACCTGAAAATAAATCTCTGGCACAGCTCTGAGGCAGTCCATCCACACAGCACTACAGAATGAAACAAAGGATAGTTTTGGCTCAGCACATTACAGCACCACTTAGAGGCACACTAAGGGTACATACCCTTTCCTATTTTCAAAAAATGCCAATCTGACCCAAAGAAACCCTGCTTGGAGAGATTGCCAGGAGTCATCTGCTTGAATGGCAGCAGTGCCACACACAGGCAAAACAAAGCAACCTCCTGCTTCTGCATCCTAAAATCCCACTGACAGCAGAGATGAAATTTTCACTCAGTGGGGGAAGAACCACACACACAACACACGACACAAACCACTTCAATTAGCACTTCGCACAGTAACTTCAAGCTGATTAGTGTGTCTCCAGCGCCTCTCAATAGTACAGATTGATTTTACATCTGTTCAAAGACTGCAACAGGCTTTCTCCCTCCACTGCTCACACTCTCAGAAACCATAGGCAGACCAAAGGTCACCATGAAGGTCACCAGGAGCTGTGACTGAAGAGACAGAGTAATCCAAAACCATCCTACCATCACTGTGGAATCTACATGTGCCCAGCAACTTCATTATAGCACAGCAATGAAAAGCTCCCCAGCAAGTGTGCTGCCAGGTCAATTCTCACACAATGAGAACTGGGAATCTTAACTGCTAATTAAAACTTCAAGAATGATATTTAGAGTGCTGTAATGTCAAAAGAACAAGAGTTTATTTTAGTATTTCTTTAAAATCTGAAAACACAGTGTTCAAATGGTGACTTTCAATGTCCGCATTTTCAGCATTAGTTCATGTTGGACACTGAGTTTCCAGGCAGCAGCCATCACAGCAAGGGAAACACTGCTGTTAACATCTCCCCATGGAATATACACTGTACAACCACAATAGAGAAATCAGGAGCAATTGCTTCCGTAAGTACATGCAAAGACATCAGTTCAATTTCCATGACAATTTCCCTTCTTCAGAAAGGATTCTTATTATGCTTCAAATGGCTATAAACTACACACGGTCGTATGTCAGATACTATGTATGTCAAATGTCACGTGTCTGTCAAATTATCTTTCACCCTTTCATAAAAATACTCAGCTCTCTCTAAAAAAAATATTAAACAATAAAAAAACCCAAACACTACTGAAAAGGAAGCTGTTGGTATAAAAAACAACCTCGGTGTAAATAAAACAGGGGTAAGAAAGCAGCAGCTGCCATCTGCAGCCATCTGCAATGTGCTGAGCCAGCACGCGGCAGTCACCACTACGACTGTTATCAACCGCCTTTGAAGTTCTGGCATAGCACAAAAGGCAAGTTTTTGTAAAAAAACCCAAACCAACTGTTTCCACTGTGACCCTTTTAATTCTTTCAAGACATCAGAGGACAAAAAATCCAGGCCTGCACACTATGATGGGTTCAGCTCCTTCAAGAACCAGGCTCATTGCTGCTTGGCTTTTAGAAACAGGGCTTTGCCAACCCACAAACAGTCATTTTAATATTTGGAGCATGTCCAGCAGCTGACTTCCAGTCATGCTGCCCAGTCCAGATGTAACTTGTGCATTTTCATATTGGTTTTAGCATTATTATTTTTATTATACACCTCCATATGCACAGTTCAAAAAAACAGCAATGAATAAAGAAGTATTTTCTATACTGCTGTGGGGTATTGTTTGAGCATTACACCTGGGCCCAGAAGGCACCAAAAAACCCACAGCTAATCAGTTCTACAAGAGCCTTTAAACTCAGACACTTTTCCATTAGAAGATAAGGGTTGCCACTGAATCCTTTAACAGGAAGAAATGGGGGAGGTGGAAGAACAAAGCACAAGACAGCATCCACTCTGAAATCCTGCAAACCCACAGGTCATCCAAGGGCTTCATAAAGAAAAATGCAACTCCAAGCAAAGGTGACTGGAATATGGCAATATCTGGAAAGAAAAATTGCCTCCAATTGCAGTGACACTGGAAGCAGACCAGAACTTTGCCGTTCAGCACTCTGAGAAGTGACCGGAATCCCTCACAGACACCATGCTACCTCTGGGGTGGGCTGTTTTTCCATTAAGCTGGTCTTAAAGGTTGGGAAATATAGACAAGAGTTGTGTCTGTGTTTCTAGGAACTGCTTCCCTGTCTAAGGACAAGGCTTGATTCCAACTCTCTTCCACAAAGTTAAAGGAGAAGTTGACTGGCCTGGTTGATCACTTGTGACAGTTTGCACCACAAATCTCTGTCATGCTCCAACAAGAGGCACCAGTGAATCCCTGCATCTCCAGAGAAGTAACCCACATTTCCGCATCGATTTTACCACCAAATATTAGCCACATGTTTGTTACTATGTACTAAACAAATTATATGAGATGCAGCTGAGGTCACATAGAATAAGCTGAGATTCAGATGTGGGCTCTTGGATAGCCTTCCCTCTGGCTAGGGGAGGCCAGTTGATTAGCTTAGGAGTAGACAAGACTAGTCCCCAGTGCTTCAAAAGAAAGTGCAAGAAAACTCAGGAGTAATAACTGCTGACTATTTTATCCATCCATCTGTGGCTTACAATGTCTGTAGTTTTACCAGTCTGAATTTAAGCAATGGTTTGAGCTCTCAAAACAATAATTTCTGCATCAGTGCCACAAAGACTTCTGCTGAGCTACAGATTTTGTAAGTAATTAAACTCTTTAAGTAACTTCTCAGCAATTATTTCCCCTTAAAAATATATGGTTTCAATAGTAAAACAATAAAAGGTCAAAGTTACTTTGCGGTATTATGTTAAGCAACCTACAGAAATGTAAAAGCCATCATTTCATGAGAGATAACACAAGACTATAAACTTTACTATCCCTCTCTTTGTGCATTTCAGTGTTTTGTTATAATCTCATACCTACAGAAATTAGGGAGGGAAAAGGGATAAAAAAGGAAATTATGCCACAAATATTTTGCAGCAAGAAAATCTGTATTGGGAACAAAGTAGAAAAAGTACATCCAAGGGTCTCTGCACTTGGCCTAAACAGGTTTCCCTGCTTTTTAAGGCAGCAGTTCAGGAACTGAGGGAACTAATGTGCAGTACCCACAGGACCAGCACAGCTGAATATGCAGCCACATGTCTGTCAAATCACCTTTCAGCTCAAGACTCTTCCCTTTTTTTTGGTTATATAGAACCAGAAAATGTAACAAATTCAAGTTGCAGTGCACCCTGTGCATCTTCACTCACCTCCTTCAGTTCCTGTACAACAGAATTAAGGCGTTCATTTTCAGACTGTGTGTTGGCAAGGACATTTCTTATCTGCTTCAATTCTGTCTGCAACTCCATAACCTTCTTCATGTAGTGCTCTTCTTTGGTAGCTGATTCTTGAATCAAGGTCTCCTCTCTGCTCTCTCCATCTGCTGCTACCTTCTTGTGGTTGGTATGGGCCTGTCCAAAAGCCTAGGACAGTCATAAAACACATGTTTTATCAGTAAGTAACTTCAATTTTAAATAGTTGAAAACATTTACCCTCATATATTTCTTTGAGGCAAAGGAACATAACCTTTTCCTACACCCTCCAATTCTGGGATCAGATTTACAAATGCTAGTAAGTGGCCAACACTGTGCTCTTGAAGGTAAACCGCAGCACCCAAACAGTGTTTTGTGATGCAGAATGCTTAAGTAGAACCTCATACAAACCCTTGTGGGAGGGACAACAACGTAGTGACTCAAGTCTGCTGTTAAAACATGACTGCCTTTCATGACTCCAAGATGACCAGACACTGCTGCGCACACATATCCTCTATAGTGGGGTCAGATTCACTTCTACAAAATCAGAATCACCGAGAACACATTTGGTATTAGCAGCCTGTTCCCCTTCCCAGGCCAGGAGCTCCCAGCAGTTGCTCCTGGCTGGAGATTACAGCCCTCTTCCCTGGACTCGGCAACGCTGGCAGGGCTGCTCCGGATCCAGGCTAAGCCAGTGGGGTCACACTGGCTGAAGTAGGTCAGCGGACGATCCCTCAGCCAGCTCGAGACATCAATCCCCAGCAGTGTGCCAGCAAAGGCACTCAGAGGCAGGTCAGAAATCCAACACACTCAGCACAGCCTGCCTGTCCTGACAATGGCATTATTTTGCCACCTCACATCTCTTTTGGGGGTCTTCATTTTGCTTGAAACCCTTCCGGGTGATGGTCCCTGTGGTAGTGTTCTCCACACGCATGCCCCCAGCCCACGCAGACGCCCCAGCTGCTGCGGTAGGGAACAGCCTGCTGCTGTCACTGGCACATGTTGGAGAGCAGAGCTGGCCACTTCCAGTAGTTACATTTGTAACACACTGCCTGGCAGATCGGCTGTGGAGGTGGTTCAGGTGCCCAAAGAGGCATTCAGGCCCTGGAGGAAGGTAGCAGAAGATTAAAGATCACCCCTACGGGGGAAATGGACTTGGTATCCTCCAGGGCTGGGCTGGAAGATCTAGGGGCAGGACGTCCCCTCAAGACATTGGCCACCTCCACAGTCTGTCAAGACGTCAAGCCTGTCTGTCATTGTTAAGTTCTAGAAAGTTCTGCATTGTTCGGTTGTCTATTGTTCCTCCCCACTGTCAGTCATCTCCTCCCCTCCCCTCTATTGTTCCTATTGGTTCCTCACCCATTGTTCCTCCCTTGTTCCTCCCCGGAGCTCGGTGCCGATTGGTTACTGTGTATCAAATAAAAGATCGGCGCACCAAGAGCTCGGGGTCTCTCGACCTTGGTCGCCCGGAGTGCAGTCAACCTTGCGTTACTGTGTCTCTTTTACACCAAGGCGAGGGGCCTCTCCTTTTCCCAGCTGGTTACATTGTTCGCTCTGAGCGTTGCAGCCTTCTCGCTCAGGAGAATCCTGCCGGCCAGAGAGCTCTCGGAGGCACTCTGAGTCGGGTCCGCCTGGAGGTCTGCGCCCACCAGACCAGCGGTCAGGGGCGGACGCGACAATCGGCCATATTCAATGAGACTAAAAATGTCATCTTCTAAGTGTTGCACACACTTGCACCACAATCCAACCCAAGGCGTATTTGGAGCTTTCAGGCGCCACAGTATCTTTTTGGGGTGCCAAGACATGGCAGATTTTCCTAGTCAACATTAATACCAATCAAGGACAGAGAAGCATCTCATGAAACTCCTTATCTAGTCATGCTTTTTCAATCGGTCATCTTTTGCCAGCTCTTCAGAAAAATACTGTCGGAGAATAATGACTAATTTGCTCATGGGAGTTCCAAGGCAGATGCTAGGCCTTGGGTTTCTTTAACATCTGGAAAGAAAATCATGGCCATCATTTTGCCCAAGTCACAATTGACAGGGAGTATTTAAACACAGAAACTGCCATAGAGGATGAGACTTTTTTTAATCCAATATCCTGTCTTCTACAGGGGCTAATGCCAGATGCTTCAGAGAAAGGTACAAGAAACCACATAATCTCCTCAAGCTAGGGATTGCCTTAAGCCTCAAAGGAGAATGCCTAATGTAAATTTGGAAGAGCTACTAACATTAAGTTACCCATGTAAAATATCTCTTTATTTTTCAGAGGTTTATGCATTTTTTGCCTCACTAAAATCCTACAACAATGAATTCTATATTTAAAATCTTACTCTTACATGACGATTTTTCATCAGTTTACAAGTTTCCCATATTTGCATAAAAGAATGCATATTTTTTTTCAGAGGCTTGGAGGTGTGTTGTTAATTCTATGGTCAACTGTCAATCATTCACTATTTTTTGAGACATCAATCACAACTCTCTATTCTCTGGTGATGGCACAATGAAGTTCAGTAAGTTATCACTATTTTTATGTGTGAGAGGTTTATCCATTCACTACAACAGTCAGACTCCCTTTTCAGAAACTGCCTTTTATTATTGCTTGTCCCAACCAGCACAGCTGACCCAACCAAATCGGAACTGCCCAAACAGCTCATGGTCACTCCTACCGAAGGATGCTGCTGTTCTCTGTGGGCTCCAGTTATTTCTTGCACAGTAAGGTTGTAATTTGCTCTCATCCAGCATGCCTGTGGAAACGCCAGCAGAAACCCTGCCATTAGCTTGAGTATTACTGTCTGGAGTACAGAACTGTGAGTAAATGGACTCGGACACACACAGAACAGGAGAAACCTCCTTAAGAGCCACGGTCATTAGGACAGGCAGCCTGGAACAAATCAAGCTGCATGGATTTATAACACAACACTTGAAAAGTACCTCCATTCCAGGTGCTTTGTTTTCTCTCTTTTATGTACTTAGAAACAACCTCAGACACCACAGTTACAAGCCATTTGCATAATTCCTGTGTAGAACAGCAAATGTAACTTTTAACAAAATTGTGCAACATTACAGGGCAATGCAATTACCAGCCATAGCTACAGCCCAGACCTGTCTCAAACCAAGCTATTAAAAGGAAAACTGACTTTTTACTGCTATGCATGAAAACCTTCACACATCCTGGAGTCCAGCATCTGCCCATCTACTTTTGCTTTAGCATTATCTAAAACACAGAAGCAGAAGTCAGTTACCCTGCTCTTCCTCCTCTTCCAAAACCTCTATTTCCATCTACTAGGGAAGAAAACTGTTCAGAGTTATATTGGAATGATAGACTTTGGAGTATCTCTTCACAAAACAAAAGTTTCTGACATGAGGGCTGCAAAACACCATATTCTGCTCAACAGCTGCCTCTAGGAATTATGAGACACTAATGTTAAGGGATTATCAAAGTTCTTATCTTCCAGATTCTCGAGATCAGGGCAAAAGCAAAATCAAAATGTCCATCTACTGAAATGCTGTCTTGCTATATGCTCAACTGTGCTTGTCAGTGCACTGCAAAGCATTTTTCTGGATATAGTGGCTTCAGTTTGCCTATTTGAGTCTCTGGCCAAATACCAGCACACTCACCAAAATTTATTCCATTTTTGCTATGAGATAAGGATTAGGAATAGGCAAAGCAGGCTCAAGCTTTGAAGAATATAAAGGAAGTTTATTAATAAACCAAAAAAAGGAAAGAAAAAAAAACCAAGAGAAACCAGAACAAAACCCTCAGACCACCTCTCCTCCCCCCAACTCTCCATTTCTTTCTCACTGACAATACAAAAAGACAACACTTCAACTGTTAGTCAGTTTACCACCTCTAGAACAGTCTTTTCTCAGTTCATGTAGGGAGAGAAGTCTCTCTTGCTTATGCCATGGACTCTCTGTAAGAAAATACAGTTTTTATGAGTTTCAGCCTCACCACTAGCAGCTGCCCAGGAGAAAAATCTGCTTGTTGTGGAAGATCCCTCCCACACCAGTAGCCTTCCCATAGCTACTACAGGGGGTCATGACAGTCCATGGGGTACCCTTTTAAGGATGAGTAGTTCTATTGCAGCAGCAAAGAAAATCCCCTTTTCCTGTTATTGGCAACACAAGTTCTCCTGGCAACACAAGTTCTCCGGCATTCCCCAGGGCGAGGGTTCTGGGTCACAGCCTCTTCTCTGTCTCTGCTCAGGCTTCTCATCAGGCTGAACTTACTTCAGCATCTGCTTATCTCTACACAGTTGCCTTGGCTCACTGGCTGCAGTTAGAACATCACATCCCCCCTTTGGACCATTTTCTCATATATTACAGGGAATATTTTAGCTTAGTCCCAATCGTGGTTTCACAAAATAATTTTCATCTTCATTACTGAAGCACTTCTCATGCTCCTCCCTCTAGGCATCGGTTCTGCTTCCTTCACTGACTTTACAGTCTATAAGCTGCATTTGTGTAGGTGTCCTCTCTCATTTCTCTCTCTGTGCAGGGAAGGATGGGTGTCCGGAAGTTTCATCTGGGCATGGGAGAGGGTTAATCTCTTTCTCTCTCGGGCCCTGTGATGCTCACGTGGTCTCTGCCCGCGCTGTTTGAGAACTGCATTGCAGCGTTCCAAGAGTATCATTCTACATTCCAGTGTCTGGGCTGTGGGGGAGGTAAAGCAAGGGCTCAGCCCTGCCTGGCCGTGGTTGGGATTTACGACCCAGCTGTGTCTAAACCCCGAAAGGCTCAACAGCAACTCCAAACCCCCCTTACCCCTCCTCTCTCTGGGGGCAGGGGTGGGCAAAGGCCCAGTCTTACCAGAGAGAGAAGCAGGGGAGCTGCTTCTCTCTAAAAAGCAAGAAGGCCAAGAGGAAGAGCTCAAAAAACCCTCTGATTATGTACGGTTTTTTCTCTAAGGCGGATCAACTTTTAATTGGTTGGCCTACATATCCATACTCAAAACTACCTGGTTATCGGTTCTCTTTTCAGGGAAGGAAGTTGTATTACTTCTGGCAGCATGGGTCACTTCCAAGATTGACAGCTCCATGGCCAACCCAGGACACCGGACAAAGGTACAATTTACTCACAACTATCCATTCAGAAAACTGCACGGGACACACATCAAAAGCCCTCCTTGGGTTTAACCATCTGAAACCAACATCAATGAACCTTTACCCTCCAACACATAACCTCAAATTCTGTAATTCACAACTGCAAATTTTGTACAGCCATTTACCTCTGGACCAGGCAAACATGAAACACTTCCCAGCTGGGGGACTGGCAGTTATGTGGTGTGAGGGCAGCGAGCTTAGAGATATGCACCAAATCATTTGGATGCTAATTTTTGGTTCTTGGTCATAACCTGCTGCCAAAGCTGCAGATCGACTAAAACACTGGCAGGTTTCCTTTGGTCAAGCTGCCATCCCCTACCAGCCATGCCAGACCATGAAGTCCTTGTCCTCTCTTCTTTCATATACACTAGGCAGCATTGCCCAAAAGCAATTGTAACATCCCTGAAACACATGGAAAATTTATCATAATTTACTGGTGAAGGTTTACCAAAATTAGTACCGAAAATGCTATTAAAGCTATTAAATCAACTATCATGTTTGCAGAATTACTTACATCAGCAGACGCAAGGCATGTAGAAAATACATGCTATCATATTCTTAAAAAGCCCAGAAAATATCATTGCTAAATTACAGAGATTACTAAAAATTTCAGACAATGATGTCTTAAATCTCAAGAATTCAAAGCTCTCCACAACAATTCTGAATGGAAAAAAGAATCTGGACAGCAAATGGATGAGGCAGACTCATCCAAAAACTGCAATATTATATAAAATGGTCAAACCCAGCTCACTTCAAATGAAGCCCTGGATCAAACAACATTTAGACTGAGTTTAAAGCACTGATTTCCAAAAGACAGACTTAATAAAAGGTGAAGCTTCCTCTAGGCTTGACAATTACACAGATTCATCTGTTTATCTGGCAGGAGGAACCAGATCTCAATCATGCAGATGTAGATAGTTTTTTGCATGAAACCCAGTACGCTGATGGATGCTTTCATATAAATCTCCAAGCTTTGAGAAGAAAGTTTTCCCAGTTCTGTGAAGTTTAGCACACTGCTAAAGTATCAAGTTCTTAAAAAGATAGTTAAGATTTTAAACATGACCTGTTGAAGTTCTTTATCACAGTGCAGCTGTTCAAAGAACACATGAAATGTGAACAATCTATGAAATACGCTTATTGGAGAATTCCAAATACTTCTCTCAGAACAGCTGCTGTGATATGGGAGATGCACAGATAGATCTCAGCCGTGCTCAAAAGTAAGACTCTAGGGCCTTCAGGAAAATCAGAACAGTTCTGTCTTATTTGCCTCTATAATCTGTCACTCCAGACCTCTACTTAGCCCAAAAATCACCCAAAGTATGTGGTTATGCTTCCATATTTTCTGGGACTTCCTGAACTAGACTGCTAAAAACAGGAGTAACACAGAATACTGGCACGTTGCTATCAAATAAAACCTCCCAAAGAGATGCTGGAAAGGGCTTTTTCTGAAGAAACCCAGTATGATCTCAAACCCTCTACTAACTTCTGCAAAGAGCTGGTGTCCGTAAAGGCTTGTCAAGAGCTGATCAGAATCCAGGTGTTGCACAGGGACTGTTAGAGGCTCTGGAGGCTGCCCTGCACTGTCTCTAAGGTACTAACTTCACTCTGTAAATGAATTCTTATGGACATTAAACCACAGCCACTAGGGAAGGGCAAAAAAAGTGTCCCATAGCTGCTTAAAGCAGATACACTGAAAAGGAAAGTCACAGCCCACCTATCCTGAAATGACACAGATGAACAGAGGAAGTGACATCCCCCTCATACTCAATCAAAATGACAGGGAGGTTCCTGTGCCATGCAGGAATACACGCAAGCAAATAGAAAACAACACAAATATTTCAATGAAGGTATTTCATAAAATAAATTGCTTAAAAATTCATCTGTCATCTAAACCTGAACTTGTGTTCTTCATTCAAAGAAGTAGGGAGGGGGCAGAGACAGATAATTGCTTATACATGAGCTGAAAAAATGAGAAAGAAGGAGGAAAATTTTAAAAGAGCACAGAACTCCACAATACAAATCAACTTCTGGACATCATCGACCCCTGTGATCGATGAAGCCCCCTTTGCCTGTGCATGTCCTCATTTCTTCCCATCTTCCAGGCTGCGCATGCAGCCACACATGATGCTGAAATGTCAAGCAGCAGGGGCAGTCTTTAGTAAATGCCACATTGACCTTTTCTCTGCAGTGAAACACTGCTATATGATGCTAACCATCCTCAACAGATGAAGCAGCAGACCGTGAGGAACACATAAGGACTTCCAATAAGAGGTGCAACTATGTAAAATGAAGTAACACATACACATCAAGTAAGTGGGGATAGCTAATGAATATGTAATCAGTGTGTATGATAAAAATGCTGGTTTACCAGGGCACTCGATTAGAGGAGGGATCCTCCAAGTGACCATGGCTGCAATAAAGACTTCCTGCTTTCTAATACTCAAAACTGCGATAGAAAGTTTCTATCTGGCCAATTTTTGTATCACCCTAACCCATCCTGTGGCTGTGTGGGGTGTGGAGGCTGGATGGGGTTAAAATACAGTATTACCACTAAAAGATTCTGCAACAGCATGAAAGAAATATCAAATGAGGACTCAGTCCTCCAAACATGTATGTGGCTGTATTTAAAGTTAGAAGGAGCTATATCTACCAAAGACAACTTACAAACTTACTAAAACCAACTTGTACTTAACAAAGCCAGTATATGCATTCTGTCCTTCACATTAGACCAAAATGGAAATAGTTTAACTGCCCCACATACGACTTGCAAGAAAAATATTTTTTTCTATTTGAACACAACAGTTCGCCTGCAGTCTGTCAGGCTTATGCATGGGAACGTGTGTGGCCTTGCAAGCCGCAGGTGTGACCAAGTTCCTCTTGGCAACCTTGGATCTCCAGGCCAGCACCACCACACCCTTGATCCACAGCCCCTGCCCACGCTCAGCCTGTGGCCAGCCACCACTTGGATGCCAGTACAGCAACACAGATCTCAGCTCCTCATTTGTTCCTCCATTGTTTCCACCATTGCAAAAACTCTCACATTTCCATGCGTTTGGGAGCAGGCTCTTTCTCCCACACTCAAATATCCCCAGGGGCCAAACACAAACCTTAACTAAGCAGCAGGCATAGATTCACAAACAACAGCCCACAGGAGACCTGGTACCTTCTGGGAAATGACGCTTTCCAAAACATTACATCGCTTCCCACCATATCAGCTCACTCCATAATGACACCAAGCATCTTCTAAAAGGTCATGCAATGGCGAACATTTGTGCACACTCCAGGAAAGAGTCCAGTCCTTGATCTGGCTTTCATTTTGTTCAAATAATGGTTTACACTTTCTTTAGAGAAAGCCCAGTTAACACACAAAATAATTCTAGACTGCCTTCCACAAAATGTTGTGGTGTGAGCTGAAGAAGGATTACACCTTTCAGAGTGTCAATGCAACGCAACCCTTCAGCAGAGCTCACTTACCCTTAGGTGCCTGTTAAGTAATACACTGTAAGGAAAAAAAGTGACATTGTAGAAATTTGGAATATCAGGGTGCCCATCTACTGCTGTAGAAGGATGCTGAGCGTGCTTCAAATAGATTAACTCCAGAATTGAGAAAAATTGCTGCAAAATTATGAACTACTTTTATAGAAAAGGAGCATAAAAATAAAGCACAAGATATACCTTCCTTGTTCCCACACAAGAAAGAGTCCTTATTACATACAAGCACAATCCACTTATGCAACTGATGTTTAAGTGCAAGCTTCTACAAGGTCAACCAAGAGTTTAAGTTGGCATCAAAGGAACTGTTCCCTGGCTCAGCAGGCACTTCAAAGAAATTAAGTTTAACCTCTTTCTCACCTCCTCTGCCCCAACCCAGCATTTGAAATTAGAGAACCGAGAAGATAATTGTTTTAACTGGGGGTAAGATTGGGAGGTTAGGGATAAGAAGACACAGCTCCCACTCACTCTTTAATTATTGGTAACCTAAGGACCACACACATACACACAGAGCAGTGATAGAATATACTTTCCATTCTCTTCACTGGCTTTGCTCCCCAACCAAGGAGGTTTAATCTGTATGGATAACAGTAAGCATGAAATCCTCTAGTGAGACCCAAGCAAACGTTTTCCTTTTTCTTTTAATACAATAGCTAAGAGCATTAGCATCTCATTGCATGAGGGCTCCTCCTAAGAACAATGCTTGCCACACCCGCTCTAGAAATAACACAAGGAAGTAGGTTGGATCCTGCAAAACATATGTAATGGACAGCTTACTACCGTGCTGCTTGTTTACCAGCATAGCAACTTCCCCTGGTGTGACAATAATAGAAGCTTCCATGAACAAACCCTGCTCTACAAGGAGTCAGAAATACAGTTGCATAAACACAGCCCAGTACATATAAATATCTACTAGTTGTTGGTACCAGAATGAACCAGGTCATGAGGCACTTTGGGGGAAAATAACATAAATTTTTAAAATCTCAGATTAATTATTTAAAATACCTAAGCACATTTTAATCACTAAAGTATTAGAGGAGACTAATGCTAAGTGTGGAATCACTTCCTGCATATGTCAAAGTTATCTGTGCTCATGTGAGCTCTGCTGTTCATGTACCTTTCCACAAAGAGCTTTACAAAAACCAAAACTACTATTCAGGCTTTCTGGGTTTAGTGTTCTTCAGTCATTCTCACACACATGCGCACAACTGCACAAGGCATTTCATTAAAAGTACCATTGATAGCTAGTTCCGCATGGCAAAAGCAGACATTTTCTTGTTATCTGACTGCCCTTGCACTACGAACTCATTACACCTGAATAACAAATTTATTACCCCCCTAGAACCTAAGTAAAGGTCCGGAGAGTTTAACCCAAATACAACTGCATAATCTTTTGTGTCCTACTAGCACAGTATTTACAACAAACTCCAGGAGTCTCTTGATTCTGACGTGTTCTGCTTGCAGCCTACATCCAGGCTTCACACCGAACTACAGCATGTTCACTTACCATTGCCCATCATGGCTGTGTATTGCTTAAAAAAATAAACATTAGACATATTTGAGCCTCTATTTTAAGGTTTGGGTTAAAAAGAAAGAAGGGAGAGGGACAAAACCCAGCCTTCTTCTCGTAATGCAATTTCTACAAAAACCCTGTAGACAGCAACTGCCAGCTGCAACAGCCACACAGCCAAGTCATTGATGTGCACCAGTTAATCTGGAGCATACAGCTCAATCCATACTTAATGTGGATGGTTAGGTACTGCCCAGTGCCCTCAGATGTTTTCCAGTGGTGTCAGTGTCAGAAACAATTCAAGGACAGTTCATTGAACAATTCAAACACCATAGCTTAAAAAATGGAGGACAAGTGTATTTCCATCTGCTCAACTCCGTGAGACACTTTCTGGAGTAAAGGGGAGGATTAGGAAAGAGAGAACTACAAAATACAGGAGGAAGTGAAGCCCTGGTGCATGACTTAAACACTGGCAAACAGGAAGCAGAGGCTTCCCTTAGGGCCTCATCCCTGGAGGGGTCCCAGCAGCACTGCTCAGGAGGGGAGGAAGCCCATCAGCACATGACAGCACAAGCACACTGGCAGCTATTTTTACAGAGCCCTGTCAGAATTACAGCAGTCACTGCTTATTTTGGAGCAGAATACCTGTCAAAACAGAGCAAGAACAGGCACTGTCCTTGCTGGCAAGAGCAAGAGTTTTGGCTAGAACAGCACAACAGAGAGACCTGCACACTGTCACATACATGCTGAAGACTTACGGATCCTTCCCTTTGTTCAAGCCAATTCTAGCAGCATCCAGCACACCCAGAGACTGCGGGTTATCCTGGAATGTGTCACTGCTCTATGGCCATCTGAGAGGTCCTACATCACCACATTCTCACGACACTATCAGCTGCAAAGCAAGCACCTCTTCTCTCCAAACATTCAAACACTTCCCATGACTTAAGTTCAGTTTTGTTTTCTACCTTATGAGCAAACCCACAGTCTCCAAAGTTCAGGCCTGAGGGTACCACAGGCAGCTTTGGCACCTCTAATGTAGATTCTTTCAAGTGCTGTATTGCTTTAATAATTAAAGAATGTTAGCAATTACTATAATCAGAAAGATTCCTGGTTGCCTTTTATGCTCCTGAGCCATTCCCTGAAATATAAAGTGAATTCTTGTTCTGTACTATAGATTAAAAAAAATTCCTTATACCAGTTTCACACTCATTTACCTTCATTTTGTAGATACACAAACACTGTATTTCCAGATACTCACTTTCCAACTACCTGAGGAATGATAAACAGATATCCACCTACCTGGCATGCAGACCTCAGACTCTATCACACACTCAGCTCAGATCATAAATATGTCCACATTTGGCACCAAGTAACAAGTGGACACTTATTTCCCGTTATCCCTCAGGCAAACACAAACAACCAAACCTTCCAGCCCAGGGCTTTGCTGATTAACATTGGGTTCTTCAATTACAATAAACAACTGCAGTTCTGCAGAATTTCAAATATTTTTTTAGGAATGCCAAGATACTGAGGAAATCAAGAGTAACACGAGCCTCTTCCTTTATTTCCTTGACATGTAATACCATCAAAATGAGCCTCAAAATTCCACATGAAGTCAGAATAAAATGCATCCCTAACCTTAACCACCTTGACATTCTCAAACAAAACTTGAGGTCTGTCTTTAAAGCATGGATAAGCTATCTTCCGTCTGTAATGCCTGTCAGAGCAACACATTAGCTAGGTGGGCCACTGTGAGAGGGAAAGACATTCCTCCTCAGTCTACTCAGTAACTCCACAGCCTCACAGCAGAAAAAAGCAAGGGCCCTGCAGTTAACTATTGACAAGTACTATTTTTGCAATTTTCAGCCAGATTTGCTGTCTCAAAAATGCAACTTTAGAATAAAGTCTTTCCTGTTTCCATCACCTGCCCTAAATTTTATACCAAGGGCTTAAGTTCTGTTTTCATTTACAGGAATGTAAGTGGATGATAGTAGACATTTTGACTAATAAACACAAGTATAGAAAATGGACCATACAAAAAGAGATACCTAAGCCATTTAGGATGCTACATAGTTAGATCCTGTTTGTATCATGGAAAAGAAAAGCACTCAGTGTATTTCAAATCTTTCCCAGATGTGCAACTATGCCATCACTTTTCACACCTTTTTTTTTTCCCACGGGTTTTTTTCACACTTTTTTTGTACCATTGCTGGTTTTAATAAAACAAGTTAAACACACTCAAAAAAACCTCACTCAATACAAATACTAATTTTTAGTCAGTGCTAAAAAAAAAATATTTCAAAACAAACTCTTCATTCTTCAGCTCTTAATGATTTTAATAAGCATCATGTGCTGTTCAGAGTTACAAAAGGCTACCAGTTCCAGGCAGTGACATGCTATGAACTGCAGATCCCCCATTAAGAGTCCTTTAGTGCTTACCTCAGCAAGGCCCAATGTCCAAAACCAAGATAAACTTGGGAATTCTCTAAATTGGATGCAGTCTGTGAAACCCAAAGATAGCTTGTGAACACAGTCTGCTCCTGACTTAAGAAAACTTTCACAGAAACTATCATGAAAAAATAAAAATAAAAAAAATTCCCCACCAAAAACCAAAATGGGGCTTCAGAAAACACCCAAACAAAGCTCATGTTTTGTCCTTGCCAGAAATGCAGCAGCAAGCAAGCAACAGTAAAGGATCAAGAAAAAGCTGTCCTCAGATTTCAAATTAATCGAATACAATTGCTGCCTACTGAAAAGAGAGCAGAAATAGTTAAATTAAATTACTGAATAATAACAAGACAAGATCCTATTATTGGACACGGCAAAGGGTGGTCTTTTTTTGTTAATTAGAAGACTGTAAAGAGAAGACATGTAGATTTTTTAATTATTGGCTGAACTGTAAAGCACCTTGTCAGAGAAGAAAAACATTTTAAAAATTCTTCAAAGTTAAAAGATGCATCAAAACTCATAGAATTCAACACAGAAAAGACGGAATTATCAAACTCTTCAGAAAATTGTTCAGCAAACTTTAATTACACACAAAGAGCAGTTAACTGTTAATTAATTAATAATAATTAACTGTTAATTAACAGTTAGAAATTAACAAAAATATGGATCATTACAAGTTCCAAAGGATGTCTTGAAAAAGTCCTGTCTTGGGAGTCCAAGGCCAAGATCTGAAACTTGAAATGACAACAGTGCTTCAGAGGATCCAGTGACAAACAAGAAAGAGCTGAAACAGCATGATGGATTCACACATACTGAGAAACTGCCAAAACCATCAAAAAGGAAATCTGTTCAAGATTGTCACAGATAAAATACCTGAATAATCTACATTGTTATTTTATCCTAGGGCCTTGGACATTCAGAATTAAAAGACAGCAAATCAAGCTTGAATTTTGGAGATTTTGAAAGCAGGTCACAGAGCTCCTAAAATAGCTTTACATAGCTAAGCCAAACCATAAATAAATCTTGTATTTCATTAAAGAAGAATTTCCAACTAATAATATTGAGCCTTTGTAGGTACATATAGGGGACTGATTTTCCCCCTCCTCCAGACAAATTTAAAAATAATTACATGTTCTTCAGCATTTCAGGAGACAAGAATCTCCATGGTTAATTGCTTCCAAGTGCAAATCCAGGTATGAAGTGCTACTGATGCAGGTTCTGTACGATTTCACACCCTCTGTGTAAAGATATGCAGAACTATGTGGTTTGTATGGTAGGCAATAAACACAGTCACCAAGAGAAACACAAAATCCTGACCACAAATAGCAGATCCCAAATTGCAACACCACAAGACAGAACTGCATACACAGAGGTAAGGGCTATGTTCAGACTCTCTTTTTATAAGGAATACTAATGAAGAGACAATAAAGTATTATTCAAAAATAAAAAGGAAGCATTTTTCTTCAAAATAATGGATCTAATTTTATTTTGTACTCAAGTTCATCACACCCCTGATTTCAGCAGGGCAGGACACTGCAGCAAAGAAGAGCTGAGCAGCAGGAAGCAGGAGAAATGTTCACATTCCTGAGCAGTGCTCTCACTGACTTCCAGATCCACTGAAAAGAAATCAATATCATTATCATCTTTAAAAAAAAATGCATACAGGAAACTTCATTTGGGATTTTGGACATGTAAGGGACCATCACTCTTAACTGCTCCAAGGATTAATTCAAAGACCACTTGTCATCACAACAGCTGTCCGGTCAGCTCTTCTGTTTTGCCTACGTTTTTGTTTTCTTAGATGGGGAACGTCTGTCACAGATTCATACATGTCTGTCACCACCCTCCAGCCAGCAGACCTTAATGTGGTTGCAAACCAAAAAAGTATCTTAAAACAAAACACATCTTGACTTAAGTTCTGAGCTCATATTCAGTAGGAACACAATGCAGGCTTTGTTGCCTCTAATATTAATTTAAACATCTCTACGAAGGTTCAATTGCACACGCCTCAGGAGGTGATCCATGTGAACCCCTCTGCCAGCATCCAGAGCCACTCACTCTTGCACTTGGGTGAGGACCAGACTGTTCAGGAGCCATCTACTCCTCAGCCGCAGACAGATCAAGAAGGCCCACACCAGGTCTGATCTTTGTAGTAATGCTACGGACACTGCTACACCAAACCATAAGTGAACAGGATGGAAAAAAAAGTCTTACATAATAAGGATTTTAAGAGGATTTAATATAATAGTATATTTCAGATCCTACTGCTAGAATTACCCCACTGAAATTCTCCAAATTATTTTTTTCCCCTCAAGGAACTTGTTGAAAAACATGGAATCAAAGCAAGCTTCTGGATATGTTTCACCAATGAGTTGCCCACAAACTTGTGTCCCCATTACTGCTCGCTCCCTCCATCCTATTTGCCTGCATTTTCTTTAAACAAATCCATGTATATATGAGCAAATAAACATTTTGACTGCATCTTGCTCTACAGACATAGTAGCTCTCCTAAGGAGAGGCATAAAAGCCTAGTCTTAACAAGGGCTCAAAAGGTAGTCTCCTCCTGTCTCCAACGGTTAAATTTGTTGTTTATTAATCCAGATCTGCAATTCCAAGAGCGGTGAAAAGTTAACCCCCCATCAATGATTTATGTTGTGGCAGTAGCCTTATGTAACAACAATAATTTAAACTACAGTTTTATGCACACAGCTGCCTTGATTAAATCAAACCAACCCGTACTGCCAGGACTGTTTGCTTCAATGCAACACTTACACAGCGCATGGCTGATGGCTAGTGAGTGGACAGCCAACAGCACGGACCCTGCACACACAGTCACAGACAAAATTGTCTCCCACCACCACAGCATCCAGGGTAAGGACTTCAGCAACAGGATACCTTCTCCCAAGTTTCATAACAGAGATCACACAAGGAAGTGGTAAATAACACCTCTACTTCTCCATACACCTCATAGGGGAGTCGGGAGTTGGATCTACAGGCAGACCGATCAAAAAGTGTGATTCCTCTCCACAGACAAACCATGCAGGACCATTGTTATACGGGTGGGTTGGACAGTGGCCCAAACAATAAGCTGTTTTCAGAAAATCAGGGATTCATCCTCTTATGTGGCATGAGGGAGGGATTAAGCCTTAATTTAGCACCATTTAGAAAAGATTACCCTTTAATTGCAATAGGAGTTGGCAGACACTGGCAGCAAAGAAAAGCTTTTATCCTGCAAAGCTTCCAAGCGGTTAGTGACAGCTCCCAGGCCAGCAGCAGAGAGCCAGCTCGTGCTGTCCCTAGCCAGCTGCTCAAGGCCACCAGAGCGATGGGGCAGAATGCAGGGGCCCACAGCTGCACCACAGCTGCAGAGACAAACCCTTCATTCACTGGCATTCCGACTGCGGGCCTTCCACCGTGCACAAAGGAGCTGAAGCCTTCAGGAGGGCTCAGCTGCCAGTACCACCCAGAGGTCTGCCCAGCGGGACCCAGCTGGTTTGGGCAAAGATCCAGTATTGGGGATATGCCCACTTCCTGCCTTCTGGTATCAATCTGGCCCTGTCAGCAGAGGAATCTCCCCACTGACCTCAGCTCTGCCATTCTCTGGTGACAGGGCAAGAGAGGTGCCATGCTCTATTTTCTGGCACTGAGAGCTCTGCTAAAGCAGATGCATGACAAGCCTCAGGTGGAAGGTTGCAAGATCCCTGCCTAGGTTTCTCAGTAGCCTGCTGCCACTCAGGAACCTGTTACAAATGTCTTCTAATTTGGGGCAAAGCTAAATGCTCTTCCAGATTGGCACCCAGGAAAATGTAATTCTTGATCAAACAGATTTTGCTGCAGCAGTAACGTCTGTTTTACACCTGTGTTGGATTAATCCCAGTTTAGGCTGGTATAGGAGATCCCAAAGCCTACTGCAGTTTAACTCAACCCAGCTTTATTTTTAAAAGTTCAATGAAAACTAGTAATTCCTATGCATAGACAAGGCCTTAAACCAAGATTTAACCCCCTTCCTCTCCACTTCTTACCCATGTCTGGCATTTTCTGGCATTTCTGACAGCCTCAGGCCTGAAAGATGAAGACACTGCCCAGCTGGCTGAGTGCCATCTCAACTTACTGGGAACCAGCGAGGGGAGAAAGAGCTCTACAGCAAGGAGGCTGGGAGCTGGAGAAGAAAACTGTCAGAAAAAGACTGATTAGATGAGAAGCCATGAGAAGTATTAGTGTAGAGGGAGAAAGCAAATCTTGTAAGGAGGAGGCAAAGAGCATGTGTCCAAGGGAAAAGATGAGAGATGACAGTCAAGACTGTGGCACAGTGTAACAGTGGCAGCAGGATGATCAGCGACTGCAATGGAATTCAGCAGGAAACCAAGGAAGAGGAACAAAACCAAGTGCAGGATGAAGTAGGAGTGGGAACAAAAGACATGAGCCAGTAGCTGTTTGTCCACTTCAGATATGAAAGGGCAGCCTCTTCCTCTTAGTGTCCTAACTGCTACCAGTTTCTTAGCCTAAGGCTGAAGTTTATCTCCTATGCTGGAAGAAAACCTGACCAGTAATTGTGTCATTTGCTCAGGGCATTCTTTCCTAAACATTCAAGTTTTGAAAGTTCAGCACCAAATAGCCTGGCATTGCACTCAAAAACACCTTAGAAGAAACTTTAGAGTGTATTATAAGTTATCCTTGGACACTATTACACTTCTTCATATTCACTGTCACTGCTATCCTTGCTGCTCATTCTCAAATGAAACACTGGGTACATCTATACAGGACTGATGTCTAAAGCACAATTAATTCAAAATAAAAGTATGATCCCAACACAGAACTGAGAGTTGCATCCTATACTCAATGACACACTGAAGCAGACAGTTTTACTTTTTAAGACTACAAGGAAGAATTCTGTCTCTCCAGGAGTTCATTTCATATTTACAGCTTGAATTTCAGCAAGTTGATCTGTTGCATTATAAACAGACACTAGTTTTATGCACATGAAGGCCACAAAGTTAAAGAAAAAAATGAAAGAAATTGAGTAAGAGGAACTCCAGCCATCCCCACAGACGTTATTCAAATTCCTCAAACGTAACTTTTCCATTATTACTGCAGTCCTCTGCACTGCAAAAAGAAAGAGAAACAGACATATACTTATTATCTATAGACCTGAAATTTCAAGACACTAGATCCAACAGGAAAACACTACAACTACACTGTACTGCAACACCAGTTCCAAAGGCAGCATTAAGACAGATCTTAAAACACAAGGAGTTAAACAATTCAAGAGTTAAACAATCCAAGCCTGAGCACTGGAGAGCATTCCTGGGTACACAGACACCAAATACTGGGCTATTCCAGCTAGCTCTGGAATCCTTTAGAAGTAAAATTTAGCTTTAGAACCTCATTGAACTAAGAGGCAATGGAACAAAACTTCGATCTGCATGAACTCCACATCACGTGGAGGCTCTGTTCCCTTGTACAGCAGTGACTACTGAAGATTAAGGCCACATTCTTCATACAAAGCCTAATGTTATGTGCAGTAAGACAAAGCTAACACATGACTAGCACAGCGTGGTACCAGGCAACAAATGGAGCCCCGGACAAGAAAAATACTTTCATCAAATTAATCACTTTCTGTGGAGATGACCCTTGCCACAGAGAACAATGATAATAAAACAAGAAAATATATTTCTCAAAGCACACATAGAAATATAGTGTCAACCTTAATGCTCTTTCAGGCCTAATATGGGAAAAAGGGCATACATAGCCACATTGAGAGCAGCAGACCACAGGGCTGATAAATGCTCTTTGAAGCCAGTTCTCACAATTCCCAGAGTCAAGAACCTTACAAGAAAACAGATGCCTTACACGGGCTTCACCAGCCCCAAAAGCCTCCCTGGATGAGCCAGATTCCAAGATATTCCCCGGCTGTAGTCTCTCACACTGAGGAGCATGAAAGGAATGAATGCCTTACTATGCTCTCCAAAAACTCTAACAATAAGGAGGTCAAAGGGAACATCAGATCAATTTTAAAGTTAACAGGCTTTGTGTCACATTAAAATGGTTCAGTCCCAATAAGGCATTTATATTTTGGGGCACTTGGCCACACAGGCTACATTAGAACAACCAGCTACAAACCAGTGGAGTAGCTATTATTTATATATATATAGATATATATGTGTGTGTCTGCATATAGTAGCAGCTCTCTCCCACCAAATTCCTTTACTGTACTCCTATTGCTTGGTTTCTACTTGCTTCCCAAGTGAAACGAGTAGGCATTTCTCCTTGTCTCCTTCTACAGAGAGGATAAGAACAAGCTGATTTATGATTAAGTGCTCAGGTGAAAGAGCCATCTGAAACATGACACTGCCAGGAAAGCTAAAGCTACACTCTCCCTACCCTTCACTACGCCATGTGAGCCTGGAAAACAGAATATTCCAATGGGAAGTTTTCCTCCAAACTTCCAGGACAGACAATGCTCAAGTCCACTAACCCAGCAGCCTTGACAAAAAGTTTACAACCCAGCCCTCAGAGGTTCTCTCTACTTCCTAAAACCCTCCCAGATTTCAGAGAGATCACAAGATAATGTACTTAAGCCTCATTCAAGCTGTGAAGAGTCCTAGCTACAGTTTCCCCCCAATTCACTACTGTGCTTACCTCCACTGTGAACCCAAGAGGATAGGAAAGTGTAATGGCTCACATGAGTTAAAATTAATCCTGGAATACAGGATTTTTCCCACCCCAGAACTCTACAGAAGTTAAAGGTAACCACAATTCATTCACGTCCTTTAAGGAGTTACATCAGCAGTTTACAACTATAGAGAACTGAATGATTGTTGTGGTTTGAAAAGCAAATTAGTGAGACGCTCAAAGTCAGAACTACAATTTAATAGGAAAATTAAAATACATGCAATTGGTACAAAAAACGCTGATAGAGTCAAAAGATACAGACACAACCTGACACCCTGTTGGTCAGGGTGTTGGTAGCAGTCCAGGGATAGATGTGGCTCTTTTGAAGCAGTTTTCTGAAGGTTCCGTAAAGAAGCTGCTGCTCTCGGTGAAGAGGCTGCTCCTCTCGGTGAAGAGGCTGCTCCTCTCGGTGAAGAGGCTGCTCCTCTCTGTTGTTTCAGGGTCTACTATATTCAGAATGGGGATGCTTGGTTCCCCCCCCCTGGGCGGGGCATCTCACACTGGGAATGGTGCAATCCATCAGTGGAGCTTAATGGCCCATTAACAGAGAGAACTTCGTGAGACCCTCCCTGCTAATGGCCCACCAGCTGGCCCATTGGAAATTCCGCCCTAGGGCCATCAAGGATGGCTGAGGAACACTGCCCCACCCAGCCCCAAACAGCCCATGGGGGATGGTGATAGAATACACACTATTGTAACCTAAGACAATGATGCAGAATGATGCAAGGGTGAGAGGAGGGCTTCAAAATTGCCAAACATCAGAGTGATGAGTAGGATCACTGCAAAAGCCTACATGCAGGAATAAAACTATAAACCCTGTGTGAAATGCCTGACAATGACAGATGACTAACTCTTCTCTGCATTCCTTTCCCAAGGGGTAATACTGCAAGTGTCACAGTAGTCAGTATTCCTTCAGTCGTCCTGAAGTCCAGACAAAAATACATCTCACATGCTCCACTTGGTAAAATGTAGATTCAGCTACTCAATCCTCCAGTGTGTATTCACTGACTAAATAGACCTCGAGAGGGTGAACCATAAAAATTAGTTCAAACTTCAGAATTTAAACTACAGGACATATTTTAAAGCACAGTATGTCAAAAACATACATAAGTAAGCAACAAAGTAACAGAACTGTAGAATTGTTGAGACTGAAGACTGGAAGTGAGCTCTGGACATAATTTACTCCAACCTTCCTGCTTAAAGCAGGGTCACCACCAAACATGTGCTCAGGACATTGTCCAGTTGGGATTTCAGTGACTCTAAAGATGGAGGCCACATAACCTATGGGCAAAGAACAGAAAACAAGCTACACATGGCTGGTGGTTACTAATATATGTGCTAGGGTTCAGTCTTTAGTTTTTATGGACTGCTCTGTAGCAGCACAAATAATACTGGAGGCTAGAGCTGAAGAACTCCACAGCTTGATTTGTTCCAAGTGACTCAAATCTGCTCTTAAAATATTTCTATGATTACTGAACAATCTTAGAACAAGACTTTGTTGTATCCAACGGGGGCAGAGGGAAATGTTTTAAAACAATCCTACTGCTGTAATTTAGCCATTAAGTGCAAGTGGTCTTGTTTCCCAGGCAATAAGCAAAAAGTTTGGATATTTTGGCTTCAGCTCACCTTTATGTAGCTTCCTGAATTGGACTCAGTTAGTAGAGAACATACAGACAAAAAAAGGAGGTATTAACCCCTAAAAGAAGAAACTTGCAAAAATGCCTTATATTTTGCATTTTGTATCTGAGTCAAAAGTGTCTGAAATACAACCTGACAGAGCTACAGCTGGAAGCAGATGTTATTATACTCAACCCCATAAACTGCACCAAGAGCCAGAAATGTCTAGTGCATACATATGAACCTTCCTACCACCAGATGCTCCTCATCAGCACATCCTGAACCCTTCTCAGCCATGCCAACCACTACAACGTGAATCTCACTTTCACTCAAAAAATACAATCTATCATCAGTTTCTAAGGCAGCTGTGCGCTGCAGTGCGGCACCTTCCCAGGGAACATCCCATCTCTGCTGCTCACCATCACAGCACCTAGCACGCTTGCCCCGATAAACCACCTTGAGCAAGAGAAGACAAACACCAAGCTATTAACAGGCCAATCTGGTGTAATACCACTATCAACTCTCCACCACCAACAGACTTATCTGTCTGCAAAGACAAACTTTCATGTGAGGCTGGCTGGCCATTTCTTGGTTAAAACCATATACTTTCTGAAAGCATCCCCAAAAGGGAGCCAAGAGAAATTGCTTTGCACAGCTGTCGAACACAGTGAACCAAGACACAAGTTGGACAGAAGTTTTTGCTCACCTTGATCCAAGTCTCATAAAGCTACTGTATTAAAATGAGCCATAGAAAAATTTAAATCAGGACCACTGCTGGATGACTTCTATTGAATCAGAGACCTAAATTTATTAGGGAAGCATGTTTTGGCAAGATGACCTTTCTTCGTTTGATAGTATGTACCAAAGCTGAGGGCACATGCTACATGACACACTTGTTACTGCTCATGACCTGTTGGGGACAGTCACACCCATCCAACAGTAGCCAATTTCTATTTCAAAGGCCAAATGCTCCCTGCAAATGACATCATAGAAAACCACTAAATAATTACATACTGCTTGAAAATGCATTCTTTCCATTTCCTTCCTAATATCGCACTGTTGAGAAGTTTTGTCCACAGCTTCCAAGAGCTAGAGGGATGAGTAGACTACAGATATGTCGTGCTACTCAGCCACTCTGGGCATCACAACCAAATTTCCCCCTCAAAACACACACAGCCTTCTGCAGTAAGATGCAAGAAAATCCCTTCAGGTTTAGAGTAACCCATTCATACAACAGAATAAGCTCCAAGCAAACATCATCCTTCCTCATGAGAAAATACAGTGCATTCTGACCTTGGAGACTAAAATCAGAGGTAGCAAACTCTCTGTGCACAGGAAGCAATGAATCTCGTTTGGTTTGGGCAAGTTAGATGCCAGTTACGGTACTGGGTCAGTATACTTCTCTGCCTTGGAGCCAGATCTGAACTAAAGACCCAGTTCCGTCCAGCACTGAGACTGAATATACAGAAGGACTTCCTAATGAACTTGCCAAATACTATCTCGCTGCCTATAGCACAGCACTCCGCACCATGCTGGGAGCTTGCCAAGCTTCACACTGCAAATTGGCAACGATCGAGGGGTGAAAAGAAAAATTCTAAGGAGACCAAGGACTGCAGCATACTGCAGTCTGTGCCATCCAGCACAGCTCAGCACCTCACCAGACACATCACTTGTTTTAGTGAGAGCTGTATAGGTCCTCATATGGCACAGCTGCTTCCTGAACATGAACACAGGACTGCAGAGAATCCATATGCATTCCTACACTGAGCTACAGCTATGCTGGGGCCAAACATACCCAGTCAGCCCCATGTCCCTGCTTGCCCAGAATCCTAGTGGCAAACCCATCTGTTTGTGGGCAGGATAGACCACACCTTTTAGCAGACTCCTCAGGCAAGTCCCCACTCCAAAGTGAGGTGAGCCTGACATTCATTGCCCGGTGTATATTTCAGCCAGATTAGTGAAAACAGGTGAGAAGACAGGAGGGGGAGGAAAGTAGGAAGTAGAAAAAAGGAAGATGAGCTAGAGAATAGGGAAACTAAGAAAAAAAGGCACAGTTTGCAGCTATTATACCTAAAACTTCGGCTCTTCTCTGAAATGGAAGCTCCTCCATTCATTTGGATGGCAAAGTTGATCTATGTCATTTCCCTCTGCTGAGATTTTGTAGATCATATTTCAAACCCACACTATATTCCTCTGTTGCTGGGTTACCAACTCTGAACAAAAAATTCTCTGCAGCCTGCCAAAAGCAGAGAAAGAAAGCAAATGAATGCCTGGAGTATGCATCACCCTCTGGAAGTCATCTTACAGCCCCACGCTGCTACAGATTAGTCACAAACTCACATACCACAGAGTGAAAGAGGAAATGGTGAACCTATTAAGTCTGGGGGCAGTGCATAGACTTGAGAACTGTTGTTCCCACCCTCCCGTCCCTTCCTAGTAAAATCAGACAATTTTCCAAATCATTAGAATTCTCTTGCAGACTAGAAAAAATATGGTCCTAATTCAAAGGGATAAATTGGGTATTAATACCCCTGAAACTAGCAAGAACATTCCCATAGATTTTGAAAGGATGAATCAAGATTTGAAATGAGGAAACTGCAACAGCCCATATGACAAAACACCGGTGACTGTACGTTTGAGACTTTCAGTTTCCAGGCAGGATGTCTGCCACATCAGGGGCTGCACAAACTTTCGCTTCAGGGATGTGGGAACACACAGACATCCCCCATTGTGAAGCCTTCTGAATTCACTCCAGCCCTCAGCAATATTGCTTGGAAGGAATTTTCCCCTGCAGCACCTATGCAGAGTCCACCAGCGTGCAGCATTTGGTCTAGTGTTTCTTATGCGAAGATGGTCTGCCCCTGTTCCCTGAACAGCCTGGCAGCCTCCCAGCCCACCTTCAAGCCCCAGCTCCCAGGTGCCCTCATCTGGGACTGCATATTGAAGGATGCCAAATGCAAGGCTCTAATGAACAATTTATTTGTGTAAACACAATAAATGCTGCAAGAGAGACTACATCCCAGGACAGACCTCAACCAAAGCAACCAGCCTGACAATAATGCTGCCACTGCAGCACCCCAGGACTACTAATTCCCAGCAGCCAGGCCAGACGGACACAGCTCGCTATGCAGCTGCTGTCTCAGCTCAGGCAGCAGCTTCACCGCCAAGCTCAGCAGCAAGATTAGCTGAAGATGCTCCTCTCATTCCTTGTTTGCTGCTGCTTTAACACACTCTAGGTGAGGTGGTACCAGCACAATCACGTTCAATATGCCTGTGACCCAAACTGGGGTACTGACCTAATTCAAGAACAAACCAAAAGAAAGAAAAATAAGAAAGAAAATATGGCTCAGTTTCACAGTGTAGTTTTACTATATCCTCTCCACAAGGCAGCAAACACCCAATGCTGCCACACTTCCAGGGAAAAAACAGGTAGCAAATTGCGCTACTGCTGCCAGACATTGAAGCCTTGGGTTAAACGTAATGTAGAAACTTAGAAACAAATTATCTAATATTTGCTGGAGGTCAGGGACAGCCCTCATTCCGGGCCAAGGCACAAACACCACAAACCAAAAGTAAAACATGACTTTTCTCCAAGACCCAACTCTCCGCTGAGACTATAGCATTTTAGGGAAAACCACTTCTGCAGAAACATGGGGGGTTTTTAAGTAATTCCACCTGGAAGTCCTTACTATTCACCTAAATATTTATGGATGTTCTAATACATCAGAAAAAGACCGAGAAGAACACTTAGCAATTTAATAAAACAATCTGAAATCATCAATTCAAGAATATTATTTCTTATTTTTAAGAAAGGCAGTTCAAGGAACATTTGCAAAGAAAATTAATTCAGGAACATGAAGCATTACAGGTTACTATTTTTAGTACACCAGGAAGAACTGGAACATTTAATTTTTCATGTTTTGGTTTTTTTCCTAAACAAGGATATGTGAGAAAAGCAGCTTTTCCAAAACACAGTACAAAGTGTCTATTATCACTGCAAACATCAGATTAATATCAAGGGTGCCTCTATTCTTCATGTAAAGCAACTATGATTTATCAAAATATAAAGAGGTTTAATTTACACAGGAATATTTTGCTTACCCCACCCACAGTTTTCAGTCTGATTTAACAGTAGAGACAGCAATTGTGTTCTAACATTTCAAGTGTGGCAGGTGTTGAAGTCCAAGTAACAATCACCTTTAAGTCCCCAAGACAGATCCACAAAAGTATAACCATTTTCTATTAGTATGAGCAAAATTGCTATCAGTTTCCTAAATTCAATTTGTAGTTGTACTTTTCCTACTCTAGATTTACATCCGTATAACCAGAATTAAATTTCACCTAAGGTGGTCTATTTAAAGAAACATTTATTTTATGCACTAAGCCCTTTGATTTTAACAGTGCTGCAAAGTTAGAGGTGATCTCAAATGACATTTGTTGTGGGTTTAGAGGTTTGGGGAATTGAAAACCAGGCAGAAACATCAGTTGCAGCAGCCCTCTGGCTAAACGCCAGCACATTTACTAAAATCACCTGATTTTGTAGTGAGGTAAGGACCGATAGTAGGCAAGGCAGGTTTATACTTTAAAGAATATAAAAAGAAATTTATTAACAGACTTAAAACAAGTAATAACAATGATAATTAGGAATCAGAACAAGACCTCTTTAGAACACTCTTCCCTCTCCCCCCCCTCCCCCCCACTTCCTCATTTCTTTTTACTGACCAAACAAAAGGTAACAT
>VZTZ01049657.1:81452-112154 GCA_013400955.1 Drymodes brunneopygia
CTCCCCCCTCTGCACCAGCACGGTGCAAGGGGGGAGAGGAAAGGCACGTCTTGCCAGTCCACCGGAAGCCGAAAAGAGAGCTTCTCCAGGTGCTCACCAGGTTTTTATGAGTTTTTTGGAGGCAGAAGCTGTAGTAACTGCTTTGGAATACCTCATTTCCAACTCCGCCTCCTTTTTTATGCCGGGAAGGTTTGATATAAGTTATACTACCACACATTAATGTCCTTTCCTTTCAGCAGGAATCAATATATCACCTGAATATTTATTAGGAAAAGGCTGCAGAGGTGTACCAGAGGCCTTAGAGGTATTG
Source organism: Drymodes brunneopygia (assembly GCA_013400955.1). NCBI lineage: Eukaryota > Metazoa > Chordata > Aves > Passeriformes > Petroicidae > Drymodes > Drymodes brunneopygia. The sequence continues at coordinate 81,763 of VZTZ01049657.1, forward strand.
CAACTAAATATAATTTTTTACCATGATGAAATAGAAAGACTTGGTCAATCCAGCACTGATTCATAAGCATAGAGGGTCTAATCCCAGTATGTCATGGGTTTGTTAGGTAACTTTGGCCTAGCCGTTTCTTCCCTCTTTGCCCTTATGCTCTTACACACAAAATGAGCACAGCAGTACAAACTGGCAAAATGCTTTGATAAATCCAGTGGGGAAAAACACTGCTACTTCAGCAAGCAGTCTACAATGTCTGTCTAAAAGGTACACAGCACTACATGAGGTAGACAGGAAAGGGAATGATTTCTCCTTCACTTCTGAAGATGCATAGTTAAATGTTAGTAACATATAACATCATGAACTGCTAAACGAGTCTGGATGAAATATAATGTACCAAATTAACTAGTATATATGTAAGTCAATTAAGCAAAACAAAACTTCTGTCAGTGATCACAGATCCTGTACACTCCACCCCCAATATAAAGTCAAACAGTACAAATATTAAAGCCCGGGACACATCACCTCAGCTACATCACACACTCCATTTGGGCTTCATGGGAAATAAAGCAGCAAGGTGTTATCTGAATGTTTCTTTCAAAGTCAGCTTCAAGTTTACCCAGGAATCATCTACAGAGAAGTCATAAAGTGGTATCAAATTCAATACATGATCCTTAAAAGCAAAAAAAAAAAAAAGGGCCACTGTTACCATACAAAGAAATTAAGAGCCCTGTGGAGATCATTGCCAGTGTTCTTGTATGCTTGTTCCCCCCTTAAAAACCACAAACCATGTACATCACACTAACTGTGACATACTGACGTGTGCTTCTAGACTTTAAGGATAGACATAGTCCACTTAGGAATTTTCGTAATGTTACAGAAGTAATTAATCATAACACCCATGTTTTCCAAGGGTTTAAATACAATTCTACCACCACCAATACAACATAACCAGGTTATCAGAAAGAAGCTTTGGACAGCAGCCAGTTTCATAACTGAACTAGTAGTTGGTTATAAATCTGACACCTCGAAGCAACTCTGAAGTACTGAGCGAAGCAGATAACCTCTTTTTCAAGCAAACCTTCCATGCCACATTCCCCCACAAATCATCAGGAAAGCAGTAACTGAATTCTCAGACAATCACCTTTGTGAGTTGGAGTGCACAAAGGTGTGATCGTATGTATCATTCACATAAGAAAAATATCCCGGCTCAGGCAGGTAGTCAGCCCTGTCACTTATACAATTAGCACTATCACAAAGGCTTGCAGGGTGACTTACCAGCTGAAACAAAGCCTACAGAAAAAACTTAATTACTTTATCTCCTAAAGGGAGTAAAAAGGGAAAAAATTATATGTACACAACACAATGTAGTATTTCACTACAAGAAAACCAGTATCTTATTTCTCTGAACTAGGGAAAACATTTATCATAATCTTCAGTACCGTCTGAAATTAATTGCCTTTTACAAAAGAAAAGGTGATACTGCAAATAACAATAAGTCTACCTGGGAAGACAGTTTGTATTTCAGTTTTGTTCTGTCAAATAAAATGACAGAAGAAATGCTGCAGAAAGTACTTTAAAAAATAAATGAGATCAAGTCAGCACACATACAAGTAAAAGAACAAACTTAGAGAAGACCTGACCCCAGTTAAAAAGGGGTTGGTGTTGAGACTCAGCAGTGCAAGGACAGAGCAGCTCCCGACAACTTGGATTGCAAATACTGAGAGTACACAGACATCTTTACAAAACAGGTACAATTCTGACAATGCCATTCACACTCACCAAAGGGATACAACAGTGGAGGTTAAGGCTCTGAATTTGTGCCACCTTGGGGATTGGGTGGCAGGGAGGAGAACCTGGCCAGAAAGATCTGATGACTGTAGCAGAAAAGCCTGTACTTTCAACAAACTGCATTATAAAGTTGCCATGCTCAGAACCCATTTACCTATGGTATGAATAGGGCCATGATACAGGAGTGCTTCATACTATTAAACAAAGCATATCCAAATCCACAATATCCAGCAGGACAGAAAACCACCACGTGCTTACCCTGCACCCTGTCTAACGTGGCCTTGTGTCACTTAGCTCTCTCAACATAGATGAACAAAGTAAGAACTATAGAGACTAAAAGAGCTTATTTTAAAAGGCTGCATGAAATCACAGTTAAGAAGCAAGAGACGGAAAGCAATCCTGTTCTAGTTTGACATCAATTTCCCACATTCCCCAAGAACAACTTAAGTAACCCAAGGTGGAGTCCCTTTAGGTTGGAGCGCAACATGTAGTAAGTCTTGTACGCAGTGCTCCTCTAGTTGAGTGTGGAAAAACAAAAAGGTGCATAGAACAGCAAAGATTATAAACTCCTCCTCTGAGAATATGCTTCATACATCCACTAAAGGTTTACAAGATCTACAGCAGACCAGATTCCTGCACAGCATCACAAGACCCGTAGAGGAGCAATGCTCTTTCCCTATGTAGGCTCTCAAGAGTCCTCAAGCTGCCCCCAGAACTGTCTGCCTCCCAGATTTTGACTTAATTAGAATGGGACATGTACACACAAAGCAAATCCCTCAAAATGTTAAAAGGAAAAAGGAGTGAATCACTGCTGATTCTGCCTTTTGTTTTTCTTTTTAATCTCTTTTACAAACTTCTCAATGGTTACAGCCCTAAAAGAATGAAAAGACAATATCATCAAGCTTTTTTCCATCTGCAAGTCAAAACATGTAATGCCGAAACACATATAGCACAGCCCAGTGACTAAAGCACTACCTGCAAGCGAGGCATCCTGGCTCCCACTGATGTCAGGTACTGCCTTGCTGAATGAGGTTGGGCCAGTCCCGTCACCTCTCCGCCCTATGTTTCGCATCCCACCTACCAACTGGGTTTACTGGGTTGATTTCTCTCCCTTGAGCTCTACTCTACAGCTACCTCTGCCCCTGACTTCCAAGTTTCTGCTCCTGTATGCCACTGTAACCGTGCTGGTCTCAAGTGGCTTTAGGAACAACAGCATATCAGTTCAGCTTGCATATTTAGTAAACAAGTTTATAGTCATGTAGTTCAAAGTAATTAACCTCTTTGCTTATGCTTGTTTGACACAATAAAAGCAAAATAAAGCTTTGTTTACAAGACCAAAAGATACATAGTATGCAGGAAGGGAGGGCATTCACCGATTCAGCTGATATTGTACCAGTCTGATATAAGGATTTACTTTTCCTTTGAAATATTGCATTCTGATTTTACTTAAAATCCATTCCAAAATAAACTAAAGCTAAGCCCCACTGGATACAATTTGCCAGGTCAAATAAATCCACCTATATTCACCTCTTAGGCTGTATCAGATGTTTTGCAATCAAGGCAAGGCCTAAACCAGTCGAAAAGTAGCACAAGGTTTGCCGGCATGCCAAATCACTGAATCAAACAAAGCTATAGGCAGACAACTTCCCACGGGCCATGCTCTACAGTGGGCTGATGGGATCAGGACATAAGGAGCACAAAACACCAATGTGCATTCTCTGACTGTTCACCGGACAGCACTTTTCCCACAATCTACACCTAGAGGAGATCTTGCAAGAGAAAAACTTAATGTGCAAATTGCCTAATACAGCGTTTCTATTGACAAACTTTACTCTCCTGTACAGATCAGATCTGGAATTTCCCTTAAAATATAAAGTAATAAAAAAATATGCCAAAGGCAAGACCTGCACCAAAACAAAGCTATGTCAACTGAAGTCTGCTGGATTATTTTCGTGGTGGTCCCCATTGAGGAAGCGATTAACACCAACGCAAGATTTCTCCTTCCACACAAAAGCAGACATATGACAGCATCGCCACCGCACCCTGGTCCCGGCCCTCGTCCCCCGCCGCCTGCTCGGGTTTCTCTCGGGGGCGCGGTGGCGGCAGCACCAGCCCCGGGAGGGGCTGCCCCGGCCCGGCTCCTCGCCCTGCAGCAGCCCTGGGGCGGCCCACCTACCGGGCTCCGAGGCGGAGCGGTACGGGACGGGAAGAGAAAGGGAAGCATTTACTCACCTCTCTCCCGCATCCCCCTTCACAAGAGCGGGGGTGGGGGAAGAAAGGCCTTTTATTTCCATCCCTTCCCTCTCCTGGCCCGGCCTGCAGCCAGGCGCCTCGGAGCTGTCATTTTGGGGAAGGGTGCAACCGCCCTGCCGGAGACAGGCCGAACCCTGGGAATTCGTCGGTCGCCCCCCAGCAGCCCCGGGGCCCCTCAACCTGCCGCCCCCCGTACTCCAAACCGGCCCCGTTCCCACCGCTCCGCGCTGCCTTCGCCCTTCCCCCCGCCACGGCTGCGTTCGGGCCCAGGCCGCCCACCTGCGGCCACCCCCGCCTTACCTCCTTCANCGCGCTGCTCACCGCCGCGGATCCTCCCTGGATCCCGCCCGCCGCCGCCGCCGCCCTCGCCGCAAGTGCCGAGCGCAGTGAAATCATTCAAAAGGCACGGCCGGGCGGGCGCCCCGCGGCAGGCTGGGAGTGGGAGTCCTCGGCAGTCGCCGCGCCGCGCATCGCGCAGCTCGTCGGACTACAGCTCCAGGCATGCACCGCGACGGGCAAGGACGGTGGCGGGCGGCGGGGGAGAGCTACCTCTGCCGGGCGGCGCGGGTAGCGCAGCAGCGAGAGCGCACCCCGGGACCCCCCAGTGACCCTGGAGACATATTCGGGCACAGGCCCCGACACCACGGGCACATACCCCATGCACACTCCCTGGCGGCCCGGACTACGCTCAGGAGGGCTTTCCGGGCGGATTTGAGAAAGCGCCGGGATCGGCTCGGTATGAAAGATGGGGCGCGTGCACCAGAGCGTGGGGAGGGGAGGGGGAGACGTTCTGGTGCGGCGGGCGGTGCCACAGCAGCACGAGGAGGACAGAGGGTCGCAGGAGAAGGCTGGCACTTGCCCTACGCCATACCGAGAGCTGCCAGCATGTTCCCGGTGTTCTGCATCTAGAGGTGGAATTCCTGCCGCAAGGGGTTCTCCGCCCACCCACAGGGACCAAACCGTGTCCCCCGAGTCATCCTGAGGATCACCATGGCCACGGGACAAGGTGTTCCCCGATGGCTGAGCTACCCGAAAGGAGGGATAGGTCACATCAAGACCCACTGCCATGACCAGTCGTGGGACAGTGACACTTGGGCAGCTGTACTGTGCTGCCTGGGAAGGATTTGCCAGTCCGTGAGGAAAATGCAATCAGCCTTTGCCCCAGGTTACACCCATTGGGCACATTTGGTGGCAAAGGCACAGGGACCACGGGTAGAACTAATTTCTAAAGCATAGTGAAGATTGAACAGAGACAAAACTCCACTATTTGGAACATTGCAATTCCTAAGCAGCCCCATAAAGGTGGCACGTGTGTGTCCCTGTGGGATGGGGAGATGCTTCACTCCCATGGTCAGGAGAGCCTCCAGTTTCACCCTCCTTTCGTACAGCAAGTGCAGCTTCGACTTTCTTCCAGTGTCAAAAACAATCGGTAATGAGCTGGTGAGCAAATAGCAAGCACAATAAAAACAATTATGTGTTTGAGCACTCCACAAGGTCTCAAACATAAAGCAACATATTTGTTCACCGCTGCAGGGTTTTTTCAAGCTACTTCGAACTTCTGCCTGTGTACATATCCCTTATCCCTTTAATAAGCTGTGTAATGGTTGAATGCTGCCTGTTAGTCATGAAGCTGCCTCAGTCAATTTTTNGTACGGATGGTCTCGTACTCCAGCTCCAGCTCCTCATACTGCTGCTTCAGCTGCTGCTTCTCCTCCAGCACTGCCAGCCCGTACTCCGCCGCCTGGATCTTCTCCCGGGTGGTCTCGCCCAGCTCCTGGAAGAGACGCTTGATCTCGCTCCGCAGCCACTCGGGCTCCGACTCCATCACCAGCCTGGCGTACTCCTCCTCCTCCATGGCCAACGACATGTCGGCGGAGGGGCCGCCGAGGCGAAGGGGCGAACGCGCAGCCCGTCTGCCACTCCTAATAGCAGCACGGCCCGCAGGCGGCCACGGCAGGGCCCGCTCGGGCCNCGTTCTGGTGCGGCGGGCGGTGCCACAGCAGCACGAGGAGGACAGAGGGTCGCAGGAGAAGGCTGGCACTTGCCCTACGCCATACCGAGAGCTGCCAGCATGTTCCCGGTGTTCTGCATCTAGAGGTGGAATTCCTGCCGCAAGGGGTTCTCCGCCCACCCACAGGGACCAAACCGTGTCCCCCGAGTCATCCTGAGGATCACCATGGCCACGGGACAAGGTGTTCCCCGATGGCTGAGCTACCCGAAAGGAGGGATAGGTCACATCAAGACCCACTGCCATGACCAGTCGTGGGACAGTGACACTTGGGCAGCTGTACTGTGCTGCCTGGGAAGGATTTGCCAGTCCGTGAGGAAAATGCCATCAGCCTTTGCCCCAGGTTACACCCATTGGGCACATTTGGTGGCAAAGGCACAGGGACCACGGGTAGAACTAATTTCTAAAGCATAGTGAAGATTGAACAGAGACAAAACTCCACTATTTGGAACATTGCAATTCCTAAGCAGCCCCATAAAGGTGGCACGTGTGTGTCCCTGTGGGATGGGGAGATGCTTCACTCCCATGGTCAGGAGAGCCTCCAGTTTCACCCTCCTTTCGTACAGCAAGTGCAGCTTCGACTTTCTTCCAGCGTCAAAAACAATCGGTAATGAGCTGGTGAGCAAATAGCAAGCACAATAAAAACAATTATGTGTTTGAGCACTCCACAAGGTCTCAAACATAAAGCAACATATTTGTTCACCGCTGCAGGGTTTTTTCAAGCTACTTCGAACTTCTGCCTGTGTACATATCCCTTATCCCTTTAATAAGCTGTGTAATGGTTGAATGCTGCCTGTTAGTCATGAAGCTGCCTCAGTCAATTTTTCTTCAGGGGCCCTGACACTGCCTGGAGCTCCCAGTGCATCACGTGCAGGTATGTGTTTGTCCCGTGAGCACTGATGTGACACTCAGTCACCCAGACCTTAGAAGTAGCAAATCAATGTCCTCAGCCTGCAGTGTACATGTGAAATTCCTTTAGTTTTTTATTTTCAGAAAAGTCATTTCCACTCTCATGTGCCTCTGTACCAAAACGACTGTCACAGAATGTTTTTAGGGGGTTTAAACATTCTGATTCTTTTATAAAGTCAAGTGAGGAAAATAACAGCATTATCTCTCCTCCACACTGTTATTCACAATTAGGATTTCTTTGTGGCCTTTTATATTTTTCTTATGTCTGCCCATTGCTAGTCCCACCCATTCACAACTGATTCATCATTAAGATATTTTTAATAATAAATACTGATTTGTTTTCTTTCACCTCATACTTTCTGAGCCTTCATTCCGGGTTTTCTCTGTAACTCTGGGCTCAAGAACATTAGCTACCCTTTGGTGCTCCTCCCTCTCCTACACTGAAACCTGCATGTAATGACTTGCTCTCAGGACACAGAGCTTCAGTTCACATCCCGAATATTTCTGGGATTACAAATGAATTGTGAGATCTGACTAGTTTGGGGGGTTAATAGAGATGAGCTGATCAACTCATCATAGCACAAGGACTTCACTGGGTAATTTGTTTTCTAGGTCATATCTAGAACTATAGCTTGTCGCTAGGTTTCACATTTTGTTATTTTATAAACTGCCCAAGATGCAAAGGCAGAAATTATAAATATTGTAATAGCTAATTTGAAAGCATTCCTGTCTAGTTTCAGAAAACTGGAATCACTTGTCAAAGTTAAGGTTCCCATCATCCTTCAAGGCAATGATGCAGGAGAATAAAAGCTTGTATAATGAGTGGAGGAGTACAGCCTGGCCAGTGCCCATCACCTGCTCCTGACACAGCCAGAGACCACTGCACATTTCCCCAGGTCATTGTCCCCAGACTCCAACAATGCAAAGGCTTAGCTGCCATGCCACTGATTCAAGGTGTCGTGGTCCAGCGTATTTTGGTGATATAGACTTACACAACAGCTGGAGATTGTTGCTCTTCTTTTTCCTGTTGAGATTTTAAAGCTATCCACTGAGAACAAAGTGGTAGAGTTATACAGGAACCACCTTGAATGCTAAAATAAATTGGGGTAGTGTTTCTTCTTGTGGCAATTAACCTGCAGAAAAACTTTTCCCTAGTGGAAAAGTCATAGCAAAGGCAAAGCCCCGAAATGCTAGTTTTATTTAACCTCAGTCCCATTCCCAAAGCAGGTAGGCAGTATAAACCAATGCTGCAAAACAGTCAGGTGTCTGAATGTGTAAACCAACCTAACCTGTGCTTAAAATTGGGGTCACTGCAGACAGGAAACTCCTTATAAATGTTTTTCTTTTCGTAGATTACTTTGGATAAGTTCAAGTGTACCACAATTAGGATGGTACAGCACATCATAATTTCAATATCCTTTTATCCACTGCATTTCTGTACAGCTCAGCTACAGCAAACACCAGAACAAGAAAGTCTTTAAATTGGCCCTGAAACAATCGTGAGAAACCCTAGCAAGCTGTTCCAAATGTCTTCTCTTGTTTTCTACTAAAAAAAACCACTTTAGGATAAGACCACTTTGGCACTGCTTAGATGTTTGGTAAAGGTATGGTAATGACCCTTGGTTAAAATGAACTTAAAATCCTCTGGACTGTTCTGTACATGTAGCCTATGTCAGAGGAAAAAAACCCATTATTTTTCAAAGTATTATAACTCATTCTGGAGAAGAAAAAAGGAACTGCACGATCACCTTGGAAATACCCAAAGGGCGTTTTAGGAGAAGAAGAGTTTTTTCCTTCTTTTTTACGCCACAAGTAAATTCCAGAGAAATAGCCTGTCATCACCAATATATTTAATGAAGATTGCTATAGTGACTTGAATGCTCTTTCCCTGTTTATCACAGCTATGAGGATTAAAATTTAACATACTATTGTTCAGTATAGTATGTTTTTCTCTTTGGTTGAAGTCTTTATATACATTGTCAAAAGAAGTTTTTAAAAACCTCAAAACACACAAAAAAAACCCAAAATAAAAATCCACCCCACCAAAACACAAATAGCATGAAGGGAACCAGTTCTCAGTACCTAAAGGGAGCTAATATGTCCATCCTCAGGTTGTTGTAACAGTGACTCTGACTGTTGACTTAAGGTGACCTCTGTCATGTGCAACAAAATTTCCAGCGTATGAGCTGAATCAGCTGATGAATTAGCACAAATGCTCAGATCACTCTGGCTGGTGGGAGAGGGAGAAAGGAGAGAGGAACAAGAGAGAGAGAGAGATCTTCAGATTTCAGCTTTACTCTGGTATTCAAATCTATCTGTGTTGCCCTCAAAATTACAGTTGTTAGAGCTTCTACTACCTTCAATTTTGCTCACTGCCAGTTGAAATGCTGCTCTTCTCTTCACAGACAGCCATTGCTCTTGCCAGCAGCATGAGAAATATAGGCAAAGGAAAAGCAACTTCCAGGTGGCAAACTGTCACCTCCAGTGGCAAGAGTCCTTGGTCCTAGGCTTCCACAGCACAACTGCTGCCCTTCATCTCTCCACCATTCCACGTGATGCTGCCCTTAGGTCTGGAGAAACAAAAGTTTAAAACATCAGACACAACCCACTTGCACAGGCACAGATTCACAGGAACTGCAGTCCCAGTACAGACAGTTGTGAGTGGGTAGCGAAAGCGAAGCTAAGTAAGCTATAGTCAGGGAAACATTCCAAGTGAGCTGTATGGAATATGGACATGGGTCTGAGCCGGTAGAAGGTGATGTGGTGTGGTAGAAGGTGTGTGGGGCTGAGTGATTCTAGCTGCCAGATAGCTACAACCTAAAATTAGCATGCTACAGGTTTAGATGCATGGGCTGAACAGAAAAAACCCCAAAATAATACAAAACAATAAAAACAAAACCACTGGGAAAAGGGCTAAGCAGAGGTAAATAGTAATGGCAAAAAATTAATAGGATACAGATGGATTCCTGGTCCTTCTTTCTCTGATATGTGCAATGATTGTCTGGTAAGCTGCTGTAGCCTTAAACATAGAGTTTAAGAACTTCTTGTTTTACCTTCAGGAAAGTCCAAGAGGGCAATTAGAGCAATTAGGGATCAAGCTAGCTGGAATAATTTGCTGGATGTTTTTAGCGTGTTTACCCCAATTTCTACACTGGAGGGAGAAATAGGAAGAGTGTGTATTTAGTCTCTACCTTCAAGAGAGAAATTATCTCTTGTCCAATTTTGAGATGATTATTAAAATTTTAAGCATGTTTACAAAAGAAAAGATCTGGAACAAGTAATTTTGCAGCATGACTGAAACAGTTCCTGCATCCTTTCCCATCCACTCAGTTCTGGGATCCTGCTGCAGGCAGCCCATGTGACCAACGAGCATCAGCCCTGCAGCTCTTAGAGAGATTTCAAGAGGACAAGAAATAACGAAACAGAGAAGGCAATAAAGAGATGTGTAATTAGCCAAGGATGGATGCGCTTCCAAAATTCAGGTCAGAATTAACTAAGTTCAGATTATTTGTAGGAAACAAATGATGAATGAGAGATCGTTTTCCCTCCTTATCTAAATATGTTTGGTCCAAACAGGAAGTAGCTTGGAAAGAACAATTTAGGTTTTTCTTTGGTAAACTGTGGATGCAAGTGCACTTTCCACTCTGCTGAACTACTGTGGAAAGCATGGAAGGGAAGGTAGTAATTCATTTTTGCACACCAATAAGAAGGTAGGCATTGATGAAGAAGGTGATGGAGAAATTGCCTAAGACAGAAAAGCTTAACAAGCAGGTCTGGAGGAACTGGCAACAGGTGAAAAGCTTAACACCTTGCCGGCAGAGATGCACACAGTGTCTCTCCCACATGTAGAGTAGTGGGAGGGTCACCTACATCCTTCCATGTGCTCTGGAAAACCTTATCAGGTTATTTGACCTGAGCATGCAAAATGAGAGAGGATTTACCCCTATCCCTTTGCTTTAGCTCCTTCTCTCTAAAATGGGGCTCCAAATAGCCCTTCCCTCCACAGGGCTGAAAAAAGATGCTGTGAAACCTGTGCTGTGTGCCATAGACAGAAGGATTTGGTAATTTTTATCAGTTATCATGGATGCAGGAGGTAAGACTTGAGTTGCCCACTATAAGTGAAAATAAAATAATTTATTAACCACTTAGTCAGGATTGCTCTTTGCTGCTCAGCTTGGCTGAGTTGAAGGAAGTCCTGAGAAAACATCTTTTCCAAGAAAGGTTACCAAAGCTGACAGTCTTCGTTTGCATTGTAACTTCCACTGGAACCTTGAGAGAGGGATCTGGAATGCATATGCAGTCCTGGGATCAGGAAGCTTTTAATGGTTAATGCATTTTCTGCAGATGTACAAAGTGTCATCTGACATATGTATACTCCACATGGATCTTATTTCCCACTAACTGAAGTGTAACTGACAGGCTGCTGTGCCTCTTGCAAAGTGTGTGCCTTGATTGGAAAGTATTGGGGTCTTCAATGCCTTTAAGGGGGAATATAAAACTTGTGTCTATGGCAGAGATATTGCCATTGTGGGGTTAATTAGGCATTAACAACTTAGGCGGGAAAGCATTTTCTGGGGATTAGTGACCATCTGTGAGAAACCAATGGCCTAAAAAACCCTGGTTATTAGTGTATAGGCCTTGTTCTTTCTCAAGGTCATTAGTAGGGCTGAGGGTATGGCTGAATATCCATTCAAAGGTGCCCTCAGGCACCCTGAGGAGTTTCTGACTGGTTTGCAGCCAACTGTGTATCACTAGCTTCTTCTGTCCAGCCCGGATAAGTATCGGACAGTTTCCAGCTGGCCACGTTCCAGGAGTGTCCCTGTCCAAGGACACTCTGGCGGCATCTCTTAGACACCAGCCGGTAAAGCTGCCGCCCTGCTGGTGCTGTGCAGGGAGTGAAGAACTTGGATAGCTAGCTGCTGAAGTAGAAATAAGCAAGAGGGACCTCTGATATGGATATATTCTGTGTGGCTTTATTGCAGGAAGCCCAGTACAGAGGGAATCCAGGGATCAAAAGGCCAAGAAGTCCCTCGGACACAACCTTAAGAGGGATACATTCCAACCAATCATCTGAGGGTTTGGGGAGGGACAAGGGTGGGACAGGGTTACCTGGTCCTATGGGAGGGGGGAGAGAGGGGGAATAGGGGGTAACATCGAATCAATTACAGAGTACAAGGGAGCCTTCTAGAAGGGAGGAGATGATGGACATCAGTAGTAGCTAATATGGTTTGCCCTGGGCTAAACCATGGTCACTCCAGTTCCGGGGGGGGGAGTGCAGCATCCTTGGAAGCCCTCCATCAATGTCCTCAGAGGTAACTTCCATGGCAGCTACAACTGTGAATAAACTGGTACTGGTGAGATGGTTTTGACAGCATTCAGAAACCATCTTTGAATGAGGGATAAAAGGTTCACAGATCAGGTAAGCTTTAATCTTTTCAGTTTATAATATCCATCAATTAATTTATTTTACAACAAAGGCTTTACCCTGGAGCTCATTAGAAGCAGTTTTGCTGGTGTCAGTCCCCAAAGATGACAGTACCTTGGTGTCTCAGATTTCTGCCTGGCATACCCACTAACAAGAGACGTTTCACAAAAGAAGTGGGAATTGCAGGATAACCTACTCAAACAGCAAGATTTTATTGCTTTGCTGTGAAATTTTGGAAGTTTTTCAGTATTTTTATACACACACTTTGCGTGCATACACATAGGTATGTGCATACAGAAAGAGAGAAACAGGGAAACAATGTGATGACAATGAGGTCCACAGAGCTCTGATCATTCTGGACCAAATCTTTGGATTATTTCACTATATCTCTCTGGCTCCCCCAGACAGGTGATGCAGCACGGCTTTGGGTTTTTGAGCAGGCCTGACAATTGCAAATATCTTCCTGTTTTTTTGCCTTTATCTTGAAATCTGGAGCTGAGGCGGGAAAAGCCTTGGGCTCATCCTCGGCTCCTCAGTGCTGGGGGAGACTCAGGGCTGGATCCGGAGGCCTGCGGAATCGGCGGGAAGCCATAGCTAGTGCTTGGAAGCGCAGGCCGGGGTTTAGATGGGGCTGAGGGCCAGGATGGGGGTCCGGGTCAGCCCTACCACCCCGCCGTGCTCGCCCCACGCCCATCCAGCCACCGGTGACGCAGGAGGAGCACGAATGGCATTGGCGAACGGGCCGTGGCGTGGCCAATAGAAGCGTGAGACGGGCGGGGCAATGGCGCCACAGATCTACCGGGCACCGTGTGGCGTCAGGCGCGGTGCAGGTCAGCATTAGCAGCTCGCTCGGGTGCGGTCAGGCAGGGACCCTGCTGGCTCCAGGCAACTGAGCAGAGAAGGTGCCCATGCAGCCTGTGGTGAAGCAGCTGTCCTGCAGCAGCCCGTGAAGGTCCACACCTGCAGGGATCCACCTGCAGCCTTTGGAGGAGCCCAATGCCATAGAAGGTGGTTGTGGGGAGACTGTGACCCTATGGAGACCCTGCGCTGGAGCAGGTTCCTGGCAGGACTCGTGACCCTGAGGGGAGTTCACACTGGAGCAGCCCATTCCTGAAGGAGTGACCCCACAGAAAGGACCCATGCTGGAGCAGTCTGTGAAGAACTGCAGCCCATGGAAAGGACCCATGCTGGAGACGTTTGTGGAAGACTGTCTCCTGTGGGTGGGACTCCACACTGGAACATGGTGAGGAGGAAGGAGCGACGGACAACACATAATGCACTGATGACAATCCTCATTCCACATCCTACTGTGGGGTGTGTTACTCAGAGTCTCCCAGAGCCTCAGTGTGGCTCTTTCACAGCTGTCACGCATACTGGAAGGGTGACAATCCCCCATCCTTCCAGCTTTTACAGAGACAGGAGACAGGCATGGGGGCAGGAGTCAGGAGTGGAGGAGATCCTAATCTAAAATCATTCTGGACTGAGAGTGAGATCAGCCTTGGAGATGGAATGTGCTCAAAATGCCTTCCTGTGTCAGGGATGTCAGGGGTGTCACTTGGGTGTCCCCTTCTCTCCCCAGTGAAAGAGCTCACATCTCTCCATCTCTCCCTGATTTGTAGCCTGCTCCATCCCACATCTCACTCAGCAGCCCCACAGTGGTCTGACCTCAGGTTGTAACTGCCCTGTCAGGAACAGACACTGGCCATGGAGAGATGTGGGAGAGGCTGTCAGAGGACTGGCTTCTCCTAACATGGCTGGTGGAGACCAACCAGAATCCAGGAAAAGGAGGAGTCTTCCTGGCTGCAATAATCTCTATAGTGCGCTGAGGGGTTTCCTGAGAAAAGACCCTGAAGGGGAAGAAGGGTAAGAGACATGGGAATCACATGCACTAGGGGAAGTTTGTAGCTGTTTAATGCAAGGCTTTTCCAGAACAAAACTGTGTCGATGCTGGCAGGTCAGGGGTAAGAAGTAAGAAGGGAGAGCAAGCAGTTGTTGCTGTGTGGGCAACCAGGCCTCAAATGATGAATTCCTGGGTCTCCCATGTAGCCTCATTACCTTTCCTGCAAAGCGGGGGGGACACCATGAGCTGTGCTGAGTCAGGGAACTCACCCCTACAGAGCTGCTGCTGCTGCAACCCCTGGACCGACCTACACGCCCATGAATCTTGCAGCAGGTGATGGGAGGGACAGCTCACCTGCGCTTCCACCAACAAAATCCGCCAGCAGAGGCTGTGGCCACAAGAAGCAGCACTGCAATGGTGATGCTGACAGCTGGAGCTGCACCACGGTTTTCTGGGACAGGGAGAGAAGAGGGTGACTGTGTGAGGGTGGCAGCACCAGTCAGGAGCTACCCCTCACAGGGCCAGTGGCTGCTATCGGCAGCCTGCACTCCATCCCCATGGATGGCACCTACCCCATGGGATGAGAAGGCTGCGGGTGCCCAGGCTGTGGTGGCGCACACGGCAGACATAGCTATGCCCATCACGGGGGGCCACAGCCAGGATGCTGCGGAGCTGGTAGGTGAGGTCAGCATTGGGCAAGATGGTGCTGGTGTTGAGCGCCGGGCCCGGAGGCACTTCCTGGCCATCCCGCAGCCAGGCCACGCTGATGGGACGGGGGTAGAAGCCAGTGACATGGCAAACAAGCAGCAGCTGGTCTAGGCTGGGGGTGCGGGGGAAGACCGTGGCCACAGGCAGCTCTGGGGAATGAGACCAAAGGGGTGAGGCAAGCCCCGGTGGGGCACGGCTGGGCCCCAGTGTGGGGGGCTTTGGGGTGGCTGTTGCAGGGTCAGGGTGCTCTCACCTTGTCTCCCCAGAATTTCCCTCCCATACCTCTTCAGGCTGAGGAAGTTGCTCTGGCATATCCAGATGGAGAGAAGGTACTCCAGGAGCACTCTGACAGACTTCTGCCTGTTGAGGTTCTTGCTGACCAGTTCTGCCACCTGGGATGGCTGCCGGGTCTCCCAGCGCTGTTTATCTACCTCAAAAGCTACGAGGTCTCTGCCACCCCAGCTGATATTCAGGAAGCCCCAGCTTGAGCTATTGGGGTACAGCACACAGCCTGCATGGAACTGGACCACCAATGGGTCTGTCAAGGGCAAAGCCAGTGGAGAGCTCTCATGAGTGTGTGGAACGTGGGTGGCATGAGGTGGGTTGTGGCTGAGGGCACATACAGGGATGCAGCAGAAAGCAGGGTGCAATGAGTAGCAGGTGGTGAGGCCAGGCTTCAGGAGACCACAGATACCTTGCAAGCCCTCAGGCCCCTTGGAAGAATAGAGTGGACACCGATGTGGGGTGCTTGCTTAAAAATAATCCTGTCTCACAAAATATTTGCCCCCAGTTTTCTCTTTCATGATCTTTGCTGTGTAAATCCTGCAGCTCCAGTAAATTTGGTGGCAGGTCCCTGACACGCAGAGGGGTTCCTTGTGCCAGATGGCAGAAGCCCCAAAGGGTAATTTTGGTCTGCTGCCCTACCCACTTCTGCTAGTCATATGCCTCAGCAGCTGCCATGTTTCAGGAGCTGTTGCACCCTGTGAGACCGCCCCCAAATGGCATCCTGGTGGGGAGGAGGCCACAGCCAGAATTTGGGGAGAAGAACTAGGGCTCTGGCTTGGTTCATTCCTGTACTCACAGTGCTGTTTTGTCTGCTGAACTGTGTCGTGCACAAATCGGATCATATTGCGCAGAACGATTTTGTACTGGGACATCACCTTTTCCCCGTCACCTTCAGCTGCAGCCTGGCTGACCCAGGGCCAGTGGAAGTGGATGCTCCAGTTGGCCGGATCCAGTGTTAAGATGGGTATGTCCCCTACGAGTGCCACACATGACACCTCAGCAGAGCTGATGTTGGCAAAGAGGCCAGTCACGAGGTACTGGATAACCTGTGGTTCTGCTAGGAGAGAGGATGGAGATGGGAAAGGGTGCAGGAAGGAGATGAGTGAAGGTGCTGAAAGGGAAATGGGAAGTGGAGATGCTGGAGGGGGAACAGGGGATTTAGACTAGAATATAAAAAAGGAATTTTTTACTGTGAGGGGTAGTAAGACACTGGCACATGTTACCCAGACATATGGTGGATGCCCCATCCCTGGAAACATTCAAGGCCAGGTTGTTTGAAGCTCTGAGCAGAGAAGGTGTCTCTGCCCATGGCAGAGGTGTTGGACTGAATGGCCTTTAAAGGTCCTTTTCACCCCAAATCATTCTGCACTTCTATGATTCTATGCTCTTCACCGTGCTCAGGGTTGCTTTCCTGTCTGAACTTCCTCTTACTTCACGGCTCTTTTTCCTTCTCTATTTTACTTTCAACAAAGTAGTTGTCTCCTGCAGAGGATTTTGGGCATTTTGTCCCCTCCCCTCCATGCCTCCCTCCCGGGAGTGCTGCTGTCTGACTGTGCAGAGCAGATGAAGGGGCACCTTGCTGCTCGTTTGGGGTGATGTTTCCCCCCAGAAGAAGCACCTGTGCCAGGATCTGTATCTGCCAAAGACCTGGACATGGTACAAAGGATACGGAGGATGGTTGATAGGAAAGGGCATTTTGTCCAGGTTTGCAGTTCCCTGATAGGGCCAGGATATCAACCCAGCCCAGAGATCAATCCTGCATTTCTGTGTCTGATGCTGCCTGCCCCGGAAGCATAAGGTCTCACAGGGCTGTGGTAAAACACTGTGTGACAGCAGTGCCCGAAACATCCTCTTGCAGGTGCAGCTCCCTAACGAGCTGCTTCCAGCTGCTGGAAGGGGCCCTCAGCACCATGCGGAGCTGAGACCCACCTGGCACCCACGGGCTCCCTGCAGGGGGAGGACATCGTGGGGGGAAACTCAACATCCAAGCTGGGGACCACTGTTGTCTCTTCTGCTTGTGTGCCCAAGGCCCTGTGTTGGAGCTGGTAGGGCCGAAGTCCTGAGCTGGAGGCAGGAACAGAAAAGGTGGGCAGGGACAAAGCATGTTTGGGTGGTGCACGGTGGGAGGTGGCCCTCCCTCTGATGCTGGGAATCATCCCTGCCCCTACACGGCACGGTGGCCTGGCCATGCCTCCCCGGAGCAGAACTTGTGGGGTCCTCTAACAGGGCAGGGGATGAGAGTGGTTGAGGTGAGCCAGGGCTCCCACTTACCCTCTGCGTCTGCACACATCCCAGGGAGGAGGGTCGGGAGAAAGAAGAAGAGGAGGAGGTGAGGGGGCAGCATGGTGCATGTGGCAAGGCTGAAGAAGTAGCAGCAGTGACTGTGGGCGGAGGAAGAACCTCAAAATTCTACCCAGCCCAGCAGTCTCTGCGGTGGCTCTCCACCCATTGGAGAATCAATGTGTCAGGGAGGGGCCCAGAGGTCCCAAGCTGAAGGCTGGGGATGTGTGGGAGGGACAAAAGCTGACAGAAGGCCTTGAGCATGAAGTACTGTGGGGTACCCTGGGGTGAGAAAAGTCCAGCCAGAAGGAGAAGGCAAGGCAAGAGAGTCCCAGGAAACAGAATTAGGAAAAATATATTCAGGCATCTAAGCTGGGTTTTCCTGACTCTCCCTCCCCACCAGTATTACACCGTCCTGTCCTGGTTCTTGTGGGATGTATCAGCACCAGTGCAGGTGACGATGGCTTTTGTATTTCAGACCTGACTGGAGAAAGATGGTTGCTGTCCTCTCAGCCCCCACACAGGGAGAAGGGATACTTTGGGTCACCCCCTTCTTGCTCCTGGCAGCACCAGCTCAGGCTGCTCCTGCATCACTTGCCTAATTCTGGGGATGGGGCTCCCTGGGAGGAGGTGACAAGCTGTTCTGCCTAGTCTCAAGCTGTAGGACACTTCTGGGGAGCCCCAACTCTGCTCTAAACACCTGGGCATGGGCCTGGCAGCTCCCCTTCCCTTCCCAGCTTTGGTGTGGAATCCGGTCTCCCTCCCTAAGAGCCCCCTGTGCATGGAAACAGAAATGGTGGGAGCCATCCGCCTGCTCTGTCCCCACTGGCACCAGTGTCCAGTGCTGGAGGGATCATGGGGTGACCAGAGTCAGCCTCTCCCCCACAGTGTCCCTATCAACTGCTCCTCTCCAGCTCCTCCCCTCAACATGCAGTTTCTCTTCCCCTTTTTTGGGTGGTGCCTGCATTGGGGGTCAAGGCCCCACAGCCAAGGGCAAGTCTGAGGGGTGCACCTCAGATGCTCAGTATTCAGTGTCCAAATACTGAATACTTTCCCTTCCATGGAGCTGTCCCAGAGAGAAGTAGGGATGCTGTGGTGGCCTGGTAGACCGAGAAATGGCACCAGCTTCCCCAACAGCGTGACACAGGGGATGTCCAACTATGCCACCACAAGGTCCACATCCCTCCCACTAGTCCTAGGCCCAGAGGAGAGTGTTCGGCTGTCAGGATGGCAAAGCGCAGCCATGGGGCAGCCAGGGAGGAAAGAGACAAGGGGACTTTTGTCTCTGCAGTCCTGCGAGGTGATCGCTTGTCCCCATGGTCTCCCCTGAGATGGCTGTTGGTCACTTCTTGCTGAGCAGCTGAGAGGCCATTCGCAGCACCTCTGCGGGTGCATGTGACTACTGGTGTCTGAGTTGTTCATAGGACAGGACCAGGCACCTGGCTTGTGTGGGTGGTCACAATGTGTTCTGCCCCCTTGGAATTTCCTCCACAAGTCTCCCACTGTTGGCAGTGGATCTGCTTTAAAGTTCTGCTTTAGCCCTTCCACTTCTCTATTGAATGTACTTCTCATCCTTGAAGGTTTTTTCACTTCCTTTTTTTGCTCACAACTTCTTCCTCCTTCATATTGTCACTTCTCTGGTCTGAAAATGACCCAAGGGGGGGTCCACACAGACCATTGGTCCTCAGAGTCCTCTCAAGTGACCATGGTCCTCAGAGTCACCCTCAGGTTACCACTGGTCTCCACATTTCCCTCAGGTGACATTAGTCCTTACAGTCTGCTCAAGTGATTACTGGTCCTCACTTTCCCCCTGCCCTAGGGGACTATAGGACTTTGAAGTTCCGATGTAGCCACTGGTCCTTAAAGACCACACAGGTGACATTGGTCCTTGCAATCTCCTCTGAGATGAAGGCTGTAACCCCCCAAGCTGTACCTGGGTGAGTGGGGGTGGCGTGAACAGGAATGCAGTGTCTCTGGGTGCCATACTGGGTGAGTAGGTGGGAAGCAGCAACCACTGCTCTGGGCTGGGATGGGGTGCCTTAAGAACCCTCTAAAACTGCCTGGGTGGGGCCTGTTATTGTAAGGTCTCTTAGGGGACGCAGACACCTCTCTAGTACCAGGTGTTTGTGGGTATGGTACTGTAGGGTCTCTTGGGAGGTCGTTTACATGAACACCTTTCCTCAACAGGTTTCTTCACTGGCTGCACCTGCTCTCCAGGTCTGCCCTGTCCTGTGAGTGCTGCAGGATGTTCCCCTCTGCCTGGGAGAGGAATTGCCCCATTTGCCTTGTGGGTGCCAAGGCTGCAGGGAGGCATGCCCGCACCTGAGAGTTTCATCTGTCCCAAGTCAGCAGGGGCTGGGAGAGGCTCTGTGTCACTCCTCTTGCAGCAAGGTCCTTGAGCCCTGTGATGCCAGCAGGTGACTCTGACTGCCAGGGAAATGCACCCCAGCATTGTGACTTCCAGGTTCTGGCCAGTGGAGAACAAACACCATTGGATTTGTGGTGGATATGGCCACAAGCCAGCCTCGTTTTCTGGCTTGCACAGGGTTGCCAGACTTATCCTGGGAAACTTTGCAGGAAGTTGTCCAGTGAAACCAAACGTTTTGAAGCTGTATGTTCAAGTTGATTGGGAGCATGAACTACATGCCTTCCTGTGAGTGTGTGTCCTATCTTTGATGGGACATGGGCTTATTTTTTCTCCTTTGTTAGGAGCCTTGGGGGCACTTTACCCCCATGTGCACAGTTGCTTATTTCCACGCAATATGTAAGAACATATATGAATATATATATGTTCATATATGCACAGGCACACATGTACTGTTTTTTCCCCATGCCTTTGTGATTCCTGCAATTAGTGCCAAAAATTCAGTAGGTGTTTCAGCTCCCATACGTGGCTGATCAAAACCTCTCCAAGCCCATTCGACTGCTAAGGAAAGGCACATGATCGTATTGAAAATATGAATGGTTTATTTTTATTTCATACACATCTGCATCTCCACACATTACACCAGAGTTTCGGTGTCATTCAGCACTTTTTAAAGCCATTTTTGGCCAGGTTCTGTTAGTCTGTGTGGAACAGTTCAGCCTCAGCACAAATATTTCTGGAATATGGTTAGTAAAGTCAATTTTTAGGAAAAAAAATACCAAAAAGTGACAGTAGAAGGGTACAGCTTTCCACCTTCTGATGAAAGTGTTACTGAACCAGAACCAGGAGAATTTCCCATTGGGCATTGAGGTGCCCCAGAGCATCAGTGGGTGCACTGGCCAGTGCCACAAGCTAAGAGATTATCATGTGTAACAAGTGAAGAAGTCTCAGACTTGCATTTGTGTCTGTTTGGAAAATTCAAGTGAGTCAAAAGCTGCCCAGGCTTCTCTTGTGCATCTCTGAATCGAGTTAGTCTTGCAATTGGCAAAGCCCAGAACTTAGGTGAAGCAGAAAAAGGTAGTTCTTTTTGCTTTGAAGGCAGTGGGAGGGAACGGGGACTGTTGGCTCCCTTCTGAGCTAAGCTTCTTTGCTCAGGATGGAGTTCCTGGACTCTGATTCCTCCATCTGCTGGTGCTTTCTGAAATGAGAGGGGGACAGCTGGATGCTCCATGGCAGAGACCTTCTGGGAGTGCAGACAACATCTGGCAGGGCCAAAGCAAGAGCTTTGCTGATCAGTGCAGAAATTCCCTGGGCATTTCCTCCCGTCCTCTCTCACTGCTGCTCCATGGGGCAGATGGGGACTCACCTTTGTCTCCACACCCAAAGCACCGACATGGCAGCTACAGCCATGGCTGCAAGCAGCCCGGCCATGAGCCCTGTGATCAGCACCACTTCTGAGTTCCCTGGGAAACATAAGAAGCTGCCATGAACCTTCAGGGGTTTGCTCCATCTTGTGGGGCAGGGTGGCTCAGGAGCCCCATCTCATCCCCATGGATGGCACCTACCCCATGGGATGAGAAGGCTGCGGGTGCCCAGGCTGTGGTGGCGCACACGGCAGACATAGCTATGCCCATCACGGGGGGCCACAGCCAGGATGCTGCGGAGCTGGTAGGTGAGGTCAGCATTGGGCAAGATGGTGCTGGTGTTGAGCGCCGGGCCCGGAGGCACTTCCTGGCCATCCCGCAGCCAGGCCACGCTGATGGGACGGGGGTAGAAGCCAGTGACATGGCAAACAAGCAGCAGCTGGTCTAGGCTGGGGGTGCGGGTGAAGACCATGGCCACAGGCAGCTCTGGGGAATGAGACCAAAGGGGTGAGGCAAGCCCCGGTGGGGCACGGCTGGGCCCCAGTGTGGGGGGCTTTGGGGTGGCTGTTGCAGGGTCAGGGTAGTCTCACCTTGTCTCTCCAGAGCTGCCCTCCCATAGTGCAGTAACACCTCCATGTCATCGACACAAGTATCATTGAAGATAATTTCCACCAGTTCACTCAAGGCTGTGTAGTTCTGGAGAAATGACTGGACATACCGTGACAACTTGGTGTCCTGGGAGAGGGTCCACGTGATGTTCTCTGTGTTGAAGCTGAGGAAATCCTGACCATTGTAACCCACATAGGCAAAGGCCCGGGAGGTTCTGTTGGGGTACAGCTCACAGCCTGCTGTGCACTGAACCACAAAGGGGTCTGGCGGGGCAGAGAGGAGAGAGAGGTTGCATGAGGGGCTGGGATTCCCTTCCTGCAGGCATGGTCAGTGTCTCCTATACAGCGCCAGCACTATGAGATCCCTCCCCACTTCCCAGCTGCTTTTCAGAAAGGGAATGCATTGAAGACTGGGCACTCACATGGGATGTCCCTTTGCATGGCCCCTTCATTGATTAGATGGCTGAACTGCTGCAAATAAATCTTAAGCATGTTCTCAATGGTGTCCCAGTCACTGCGGGGCAAGGCTGGGCGCACCCAGGGCTGGTAGAAGTGGATGGACCACGTGTGTTTATCAAGAGAACCAAGTTCGATGTCTTCCAGCAGGCCCAGCCCCTCCGTGTCCACAAATGAGGTGTTTTGGAAGGTGGTGGTCTGGAGCAGTCGGACAGTGAACGTCCCTACATGAGACAAGGGTTGATAGGGAGGAGATGGGACTGAGAAAAGAGGGCTGAGGAAATTGGAGGAGCTAAGGGATGGGTCCTTGAGGCTGCAGGGATCCGTGGGCCCCCCATAAGCCCCTTACACCCTTTGCAGCCCCAGTTCCCATCCCCTGCACCCACCTGGGGTGGCTGCATCCCTGCTGGGGAGGAGGTGTGGAGCCAGGGGATAATGAGGAGTGAAGAAGCAAGCGCCCAAGGTGGGTGGGGAGCAGGAAGCCTCTCCCCTATAGAGTCCCATGGAGGTAGATGCATATGAGCCAGGGGTCCCACTTACCCTCCAGGTTCGCCCATGTCCCAGAGAGGAGGAAGAGGCAGAGGAGGAGGGAGAGAAGGTAGCAACAAGGGGCCTGCATGGTTCCAGCAGTGAGGCCCAGAGTGTGCAGCAGGGAGTGCAGCAGCAGGAAGAAGAGACTGTTCAGAGATGTGGCCTCAGGCTGGCTCTGTCTGTGCAGCTCTGCTGGTGCTAATAGCCCTGGCAGCCAATGGGGCTGGCACTGAGGTTTAGGGGAGGGCCCTGAGGTTCCCACTTGGAGTGAGCTGGGGCATCCTCAGTATGGCTGGGAGTGCTGGGGGGATTTGATTGTGAGCAAGGTCATCTCACTGCATGCAGGAGCAGTTCCTCATGGCTGCAGCAGTACCTTGACAATCAGGGTGATGTGGGTGAACTGAGTCTTCTTTTCTACCTCCCTTTCAGGTGGACATGTCACTTGGCCTTGTGCTGCATCCATTGCCCTGATAGGAATGTCCCTTACTTACGCTTGGCATATCTGGCCCTGCATAAAATGGACATTGCCACCTGCTCTATGCTGCCAGGTGGGTTCACAACAACATGTCTGTTTTTTCCACAGGGCAGGCATGCCTGGGCTCTCTCTGTGCCCCCAGGCTGTGCACTGGTCCCATGCCTCTTTGTTGCCTCCCAATCATCCCACAGCCAGGCCCCTTTGATGGGCCTCAGGTATATAAGCCAGTGATGTGGCAAACCTGCATGAGAGCTGGGCCATGGCCTTGGAAAGCTCTGAGGGGTGAGAGTGGTGGAGAAAAGTTGATGGTAATATCCCTTGACGCCTCAGCACTGCTGGTCTCATCCTGGGGAAGGAACTTCCCAGAGTTGAGGTGATGAACACTTCCAGCCTGGACCACAGCTGTAGGGTCAGGGATGGCTGCAGCAACAGCTGGAGGAAGCAGTCCCCCCAGCGTGACCTTCTTGGGGTGCAAGAAGTGAAGGGACTAGAGCAGCTGTAGTGTGGTGGTCCCCAAGGGGAAAGATGGGCTGCAGGGTCTGGAAAGGACTGTTTCCCATTGACAGTCATCAGACTCCTGGAGCAGTGGCAGTTGGCTGGACAGGATCTTCAAGCTGGGATGGGGATGGGACCCCACCATCAGGCCCATTCCAGGGAGTTGCAGTGGATATGCAGCTTCCTCCTCTCCATGGAACTCTATCCATGCCATGGGGCCTGGGAGCTCACTCTCTGCTTCCCTGCACCCCACAGTATAGGGGAGCCTGAACTCTGCCCTAAACACCCCCACAGGGGAGGGCCTGAGGATCAGCTGCGGCCTGGCAACTCCCCTTCCCTTCCCACCAACTTCGGTGTGGAATCCAGTCCCCCGCCCAAGAGCCCCCTGTGCATGGGAACAGAAATGGTGGGAGCCATCCCCCTGCTCTGTCCAAACTGGCACCAGTGTCCAGTGCTGGAGGCACAATGTGGTGACCAGAGCCAGCTTCACCCCACAATGTCCCATATCCACTGCTCCTCCCTCACCTGCAGTTTCTTTTCCCCTTTCCTAGGGGTTGCCCATGTTGAGGGTGAAGGCAGAGCTGAAACCACAGCTGAGGGGAAGTCTGAGGTGGGATGCCCTGATAACGACCAGACACAACAGGGGCAGAGGTATCCATGTTGGTATGTGACCTCTCCAAGAACAACTGGGACAAGATGTCACTGCTCCATGTCACAATTTTTGGTGTGTCCAACTATAGGGACATGGGGAAGGCCCATAGGGGCTGCTTGCAGGCTGAGCTCCAGCACTCCATGACCCTGAGTCAGATGTGGACAAAAGGGCACTGAACCCCTTCCCTTCCATGGAGCTGTCCCAGAGAGAAGTAGGGATGCTGTGGTGGCCTGGTAGACCGAGAAATGGCACCAGCTTCCCCAACAGCGTGACACAGGGGATGTCCAACTATGCCACCACAAGGTCCACATCCCTCCCACTAGTCCTAGGCCCAGAGGAGAGTGTTCGGCTGTCAGGATGGCAAAGCGCAGCCATGGGGCAGCCAGGGAGGAAAGAGACAAGGGGACTTTTGTCTCTGCAGTCCTGCGAGGTGATCGCTTGTCCCCATGGTCTCCCCTGAGATGGCTGTTGGTCACTTCTTGCTGAGCAGCTAAGAGGCCATTCACAGCCCTGTGTCCTGTGCAGGTGCATGTGACAGAACTCAAATAACAGGTAGGTCCAGTGTACACATCCACTTGTATCTATTCATATTTCATTTCTCTTTACTGGTGGAAGTAATCACTGGATACAAAATTGCTAAATCCCACAACCTTCACAGGAACAAAGAAAAACCGAAAACAGAGGGGTACTCCCCTCTTTCCAGATGGCATCTGACACAGGCAACCACATTTAGGGAGACCAAGGGAAAATGGAGTCAGCCTTCCTCCCTAAGTATCTCTCTGGCTGCAACAACTCCATCAGCAAATCCAGCTGGCACACTCCAGCAGGTGATACTCAGCAAACAGCTAGAATGCATGGAGGGACTTTACCTTCATTGTGGTAGAAAACAGCAAGGCAAAGCAAGGCAAGGCAAAGCAGCTGGGCTGGAGTGACTTGGTGCCTTCTTGCCTCAGCTTTGCACTGCTGGCAAGCTATGGGCAACTCAGACTGGAGCAGGGCCACTCTGTTCTTTCTGGCATAGTGCTGCTGACAGGCACTCCTGGAATTTGCCTTGAGGCAGTCCAAGATGCAAGAGAAGAACAAAAGGGAGGGGGAAAAAGAAAAACCAACAGAAAAACCCAAAGCAAAGATTTTGCCGTGAGCAAAGACCACAAGGCAAGAGGGGTCTGCCTGAGAGACCCCTGGTTTTGAAAAGGAACCCCAGCAACCCCTGGCCCTTGCATGTCAACTTCCATCCATGGCGCTGGATCTTAAAGAGACACTAACAATTTTGAGCACAGATAGATATGGACTAAAATAACATCTTGGGTTACCCAGGACACATGCTCATTTGAAGTAGACCAGTTTGGCTTCCTTCCTGCCCTTTGCCAGGCTCAGCTTCCTCTCAGACTTCTCTCCTGCTCATTACAGCTGGAAGTCACACTCAATGCCACCAGCTAAGCACCAAGAGATGCAGGGTACAGGGTCTGTGCACAGTGTGGCCTCTTGCTTTGCCTGTGCTCCCACCTGGCTTCTCCGCAGATTGCAGTCCCTTCAGGGGTGGGATGGGGGGCCCTGGCTGGCAGGTGACCCCCCATCCTGCTACTCACCCACTCTCTCAGGGGGATAGGGGAGAGAGTCACAAAGACAAATGTGAGAAAACACTCATGTCAAGATACGGATGGTTTAACAAGGGAAAGAAACTCTTTCAGGAAACACTTCATCACATCACACTGTGGCCAAGGATGGCAAAGTACTCTGGAGGCCATTGGGCCCAAGCCCTTGCCCAAGCAGAGTCACCTACAGCCAGCTACCCAGCTCAGGAGGTGGTGGGTCAAGAATGATAGATCATTTATAAAGCATAAGCATGGTGGCAAAAAGCTGCCTGAGTGAGGCCTTGGCATGTCTGGAATCTTCAATTCCAACCTCATCCCATTACATATTGAATGCATAAATAATTACCCAAGTTGTAGTGTAGTAGCAATATCTAATGCAAAATAGCATCCAAAATTTTGACCTTTTTAATGCTGTGAAGCATAGTACTAGTATCCATCTAATACTAGAAACCTCTGCTTTTTCTTGGAGGGAAAGAGTATCTTCTGCATGGGTAAGTCTGATTAAAATAACACACAGTTCCAACCTGATGCTTGTTTTATTAGAATACCACATAATGTGAAATTCACAATTTATGACACTTAAGAATCAAAATCTTGAAATTTCTTGCTCTATTCCAAAACCTCTAGGCTGTGAAGAAACATTCAACATGTTGTTCTAACCCAACATATTCAGAATGTTAATTTGAAAATGTTAGCAAAGTAGAATTTACTTTAAAGCATTTAATAACTGAGACAAACAATGTGAAAAGCTGAATTACAGAAGAAACAGTGCAACGCAACATTCATGCTACAAATCTACCTTTCCACAACAATTCGTACTTCCAGGTCAGTTTTTTCCACCAAAAAGATGTTGTAGTGGCGAAAAGATGATGCTGGGGAAACAATAACAACAAGAGCACATTAGAGTTAAAATACTTCTCTGAAAATCGTGTAAAAGCTAATTTCTGTCCAACAGAAAGATACAATGCCAGTACAAAACAATACAGAGAGAAACTGAAAAAATAGAGGAAACAATTAAAAACTTGTGCATTAATGATCTGGTCTCAGTCATTCAAGGAATGGCACACATTACAAATAACAAGGAGTCTTATTTTTCTAAAAGCTAACAAAAAGCCAAGCAACCAACCAAACAGCAGCTGCCAATATCCAAGTGGTGCCATGCAGTGATGGACAGCATTCAAAGGATCCAGCATGAGAGAACACCTTCAGGCAGTCAGCAGGTGACTGCACAGTGACACTGATTTCCATTTAAAATGGTGCCTTTGGGAGTCAGAGTTACCATGTCTGGATTTGCTCAGTGGCCAAATAAAGGTCACATGCACCTTAATGGGGCTGAAGATCCATCCAGGAAGGCCCTTTTAGCTGGCACTTCTCAGCTGAGAAAAGCCACTTTGTATAAGGGCTGTGACGGATGTTCAATGACCCTCTCATCAGGAGTTTTTCCCAAAGACAGCTCAGAAGAGGAACATTTAGTGGGAATGGTGCCCCTTAGCACGAGATAAAACAACATTCCTTTTTTTGCCTTGGGAGACTTTGGTTTAACCACCAAAAAGATGTTTCCATCCTTCAAAATGCCAGAATCAGCCTCTGACACAGGCTTGGACAGAGCCAGGACTCCATCAGTGCAGGATTAGTACCGTCTCCAGAACTTTGAAAGACCTCTTCCTTCTGACTTCATGTTTCCTTTCTTTCCTGTTTGGTCCATTTGCTGCAGCAGCTGCACTGTACCCTTAGCCTGACTGGCTACTCTTTTTTGTTCAAGGGCAAATTCCACAGGTTCCCCTGTAAGAAACAGCAGCAAGAACAAAACCACAACCTTGCTTTCTACACATTCCCTGCATACCCAGGAGAAAGAAACTCAGTGGAATCCAGGAATTCCTTACTCACAGAAACTCAGTTGGTCACAGTCTTTAGTAAGGGATGCTGGACTAAACTCAAGCTCATTTGCTTTGGAGGAATTCTAAAAGGAAAAGGAACCCAAGAACCGTTACATAATGCTAAATTCTATTGTACAGAGATTTTTGTTTGCTTGTTTCCTAAAAGTATTAAAAAGCAAGGTCTAGACTCTTTGTTGTGAGGTTTAATTTGGGAATTTTTTCTGCTACTATGAAGACTTTCTTCAACAAGGTATTTTTACACCTCCCTCGTCAGGACATAAGCTGTAATTCATTTAGAAGACTTCAGCATACCAGACAGTGAACTAATGGTAGCTATGGAATAGGCAGAGATTTCAAAAAACATGAATGGAAGAGCTGTGGGAAACAACAGCCCCTGTACAGTGATAAGCAACACAAAGTACCACAAAAAAAAATAAGCATATAAAAACACAACAACATCAGCAGGAAAGCTTCTATAAGAGAGCAAACCCTAAAAGAATGACAGGTCCTGATGGTATTTCCCTTGCACTAACCTCAGAACCATTTAGGTTGGAAAAGCCCTGTAAGATTGAGTCCAGCTGCTGACCCGGCACTGCCAAGGCCATCACTAAACCACATCCCCAGATGCCACATCTAAGCTCAGGTTAACACAAAATTCCAAACCTTTGATGGCCTGAGACCTTTGCAGTTCAGTCTGAGAGCATTAGCTAAGTTAGGAAAATTCTCTGGAGTGACAGGCTGAGTGTCTCTTTCTTTCTTTGACTTTTACTGGGGCACTGTTTAAGTGGAAAGACATGCAGGTTTGACCACATTCATCCTGACCAGACGTCACCATCAAAAGCTTGGGAGATATTTGGGCGACAGCTGAAAATGCAATCCATTGAACAGTCATGTGCCTGTGGAACTTCTTTGCTCCTCATTCTAAATCCAACGTCCCAAAGTCAATCTCACACATACTATGTAGACAGATTTCCTTCCTGTCTACCGAGACCCTTCCCTTCTTGAGAGGCATTATAGAATACTGGGCGGATTTGAAACCAAAGCCATACACTGTTGATAAACTGAGAAAGAGCCTTGGAAGAACGACCAGAAAAACTCCAATAAAGTACAAGAGCTACTGACATGTTTTTAACCTAATCTCCTAATCTTTCTTCTCATCCTGAATGAAAAGAAAAAAACCAAACAAAACCCAAATGGAAAGTATGTCACAGAAATACTTGACTTTCATCTTCTAAAAATGCATGTTAGGAAGAGGACTTCTGCCCATGATTTCACACAGTACTCATGACACCTGGTCTGGTGTTCATCAACAGAACAGTTTGTGTCCAGACATCCCTCTCAGTGTAACAGTGCCTTGACTAGTGCAATTTCAAGAACAAGTCATGATGTCACAAGCAGCTGTTCCAGAAAAGGTTCTTCTCACCTGAGTTAGTATTTGCCGAGTTGATTTTCGCATCACGGTTCCATTTTACCCGGAAAGCACTCAAGACTTGCGCTCCCACACTAGTTAACACAAGAGGAACTTACAGTGATCTCTGCCACCTGTCATACCATTTCTCAGGGTCCGAGCTGCTAACCTGAAGCTCCACCTTTCAAGGACTCTAATGTCTTGAAAGCTGTACAAGCAACAGACGAATTCTGGATACATTAATTATAGCAAAGTGGGGAATAAAAAGGCATCTTTCAGAAGATGACCCTTATCTCACCAACAGAGTGTTTGGAGTACCTGAGGAAAGAAGCCAGACAGGGCATGCGTAGAAACCCGTCACTAATACTGCAAAGGTAAGCAGAGGGGGGAAAAAAAGTGATACAAGTTTTACAGACAAATAAACCTGCTTGTTTTAGAGAAGTTATTCTTTACTGAATGCTCCCAAAGAGTTACCAGGCAGTCTTCTTTCTATCCTGAAAATCCAACAAACCTGTCAAAATCCCTGATCTGAAAGAAAGTTTTGGGCTTCCTTTGTGGGCAAACCCAAAAAAAAAAATGTGTTTGCCTCCTTGGAAAAAATCCTCTTGCAAAGAGTTAGAGAGGGAAAAAGCCAGAAAGGTGCTAGTGTGGCAGGGATTTGAATTAAATTCAGAATGGGTATCCAGATGTGCAACAGCCAGGAAGACACGGGCATTAGGATGTGCCTAAGAGCAGCTCTATCAGAACAGCCTTGTAGCCTCTGGGCTAAAAGAGAAAGAATCTTCTCCTCACAAGGTTTTTGGAAAATAGTGGCTTTAGAGAGCAATAGTCAGTTGTGGTGGTATAACTTACATCAAAACTTCCTGGCATAAAAGGGGGGGCGGAATCGAAAATGAGGTATTCCAGAGCAGTTACTACAGCTTTCGCCTCCAAAAAACTCATAAAAACCCGGTGAGCACCTGGAGAAGCTCTCTTTTCGGCTTTCGGTGGACTGGTAAGACGTGCCTTTCCTCTCCCCCCTTGCACCGTGCTGGTGCAGAGGGGGGAGGGGGGGGAAGAGGAGAAGGAGCCTAAAC
>VZTZ01049657.1:112652-128489 GCA_013400955.1 Drymodes brunneopygia
AATATTCTAAAGAAATCTTGTTCTAATTCCTGATTGTCATTGTTATTACTTGCTTTAAGTTTGTTAATAAATTTCTTTTTATATTCTTTAAAGTATAAACCTGCCTTACCTACTATTAGTCCTTACCTCACAACAAAAATCAAGTAATTTTAGTGAATGTGCTAACGTTTAACCAAAGAGCTGCTGCAACTAATATTTCTACCTAGTTTTCAATTCCCCAAACCTCTAAACCCGCAACATCAATCCCTCTGGAACAACCCTGTCATGAATCTGCTGTCTGGTGCCATAGTGAGAAAAGGCATGGTGCTGTTTCAGGAACAGGGTGATGCCTGCATGGCCGTCAGCAGAGAGAAGGACACTGGTGGGGAGTGGTACATAGTCACAGCAAAGCCAGTGTGAAGATGCCAGCAGCCACTGTTGCCCCTTTGTGAAGTTCTCCATAAAGGGGCATGTGAGATGACAGTGGACTTGAGTCCTGGAGAAAAGGCAGGGCATCCCTCAGGCACTGCTCTCAAGAGGCTGAGCTTACCCTGAGCTTGTAGCCTGACAGTCAGAAAAGTCTGTGTCATCTCAAAAAAAATATAATTCATCCCTTTGCTAAGTCTGGTGAGGAGTCAAAAATGATGAGGATGATGCAGGGAAAAAGGGGACACATTATCTGCAGGCATTTTTATGTTTGCCACTGTAAGGGTCCAGGACTAAATAGGTGCTGTTGTCTCTTTCTGAATATTCTGTAGCTTACCTTTTCAAATCCATGCTCTGCTTTACTCATCTGGTGAACACAGTCAGCTCCAGTTCTAAAGATAAGTAAGTACAAACTGAGTTTACAAAAAGTCACAAAAAGGAAGCAGCTACTCCAAGTATTTCACTAGAAGCCAGGACTTTAGTAGGACTCTACTCAACAAGATATATACCCTTAATCTGTATTTGTTCTCATGTTTCAAAGTCTTCCTTAAAAATAAAAATATGCACTTACTCTGCTTTTCTACAAAGACAAGCAAGCAGTTAAAGAGAAAAAGTGTTACATGAAAAGGGGGATGAGCAGATAGCTGAGAAAGCTTGTGAATCCTACAAGAGGCAAAGGGCACAGATTGCAAAACATGAAATTAAATTTGAACACAAGTAAACCTTTTTGACTAGAGCTGTGGTCATACACTGCAACTGGCTGTTCACAGTTGTGGTGGTTCCATGCTCAGAGTCTACTCAAGATCTGAGGGAAATTGCTTTGGGTTACCCTGCTTGAGCAGATGTTGAACTCAATGATATCAAAGGACCTGTCCAACCTCAACCATTCTGTAAATCCAGAGATAGAGATCTACTTGGGAATCACCATGACAAGTTTAGCTACCAAAGAAACATATGGTGAAGTTGTGTGAGAATACTCATGTGTACACACAACACGTGCAATTTCATGAGACTTTGAAGCACTTGGAAAAGAGCAAGTTCCAATGCATTTTGCCATCAGCCTCGAGCCAAGATGGCAGCATTCATCAGCTGGCTCAATGGAGCAGGCTGGGAGGCATGTGGAAAACTGGTTCCGATTCTTCTCTTGCTGTCTCAGACTCAGGTGTGCAAGCCACTGCGCAGTTCTCTGTATGGCCACTGAGCTGTCACCTCACTGTGACTCGAAAGGTGATGTGAATACAGAGGAGTTAAACAGACAGAGCTCTGGTCAATGGTAAGGGAACTTGGAAAGTACAGGACCACTTTTTTCCCCAATATGAGCAATGATGCTTAGATTCTGTTACCTATGGAAGAAAAGCAAGAAGAAAAATGGGGCAAAGGATTGCACAGAAATGAAACATGAGGAAGGTACAAGAGACATTAAAAATATTAGTATGCGTCCTGGGAGACTCTTTTGGAGTCAACTGACCTGTCCATACATGATTTTGGGCATGAGGTCTCAGCTCTGACATCCACTTTTCTCCTCTTCACTGCTTCTTTCACTGCAGTATTTTCTGACACTTCATTTCTTCTCCTGACCTTCAAAACATTGCAAATTTGCTATTGATAGCAACTAACTTTTCTATTTTAGAACAAAATTCATAGTTAATGTACATTCATATTTTGCAAAAATCGTTCCCACTTATACATTGAAAAGCAAAAAAGGATTCAGGACTAAAATAAGCACTGGGAGGTCAGTCAGAGAATTATGCTCAACAGTTTTAAACAAAGTATTTCTTTCTAGGACATCCTATTTCCTCCATTTTCAGAGGACTGCCAAGGAATGTAAGTAGAAGGAATACAGAGATAGAAAAATTCCTCAGGGTAATTTGGACACTTCCTTAGGGGAATTTCGATTTGAATTATTCTTCATCAATTCACTTCAGATACATACTCATATTGAAAATAAACCTACCCTGAGCTCTCATTACACACAAACTTCTCAAATAAGCTTAACTTTGCTGTTTATGACACAGTACCTAGGGAACTACTTAATTTACTCAGCACTATCAACCTCACAGACTCTTCCAGTGAAGAAAACACCGGACAGCTCACTCATTCAGGCTTGCAGAAAATCCATGGAACTGAAGGCAGCAGTCTCTCAGGTCCTGATACAGGACTGCTTTCCAAGCCCAGCGGAACTGCCAGAAGAACTTCTCTCCCCTTGGATGGTTTTAGGTGAGAATCTGGTGCCACTTCACACTGACTAACTCCTAGAGGTAGGAGAACTCTAGCATTGCCTAAAGGCATATATTCTGCTTCTCAAGAATACTTAAAACATAAATTAAACAACAAAACAAAACCAAATGCGCAACTTACAAGCTCACCACTGCTGTTGTTTACCTCTTTACCTGCAACAGAGGTATAAAACTTGGTGAACATTTAGACTGGACTTTCTTTAACCAATTGAAAAGTACATTTTTGCACTGCACTTCCTCTTCCAGGAGCAAGATAAACTACTGTGAAACAGTCTGGACTTGCATATGATACACTGAAATAGAAAACCTTCAAATACAGCTCTTTCTGAACCAGAATTCCTGGCTATGAACACCAGATATCAATGGGATAGGACAATTGCTTGTCTTGAAGAAGTTAGAGGCGTCTTCAGAAGAGAAGGGCCTGAAGAACAGTTAGCATCTCGCCATGCTTTGGGCACCAGATGGAAGATGCAAGGACATCTGGAAAACAGCTTCTAGAGAACACTGGCCAGCTGTAGGACGTATGGGACTCACATATTTCCCTAAAGAAAAATGCCTCACACTGTTCCTAATTTTAGAACAGCAATGCGGTACAACTATCTGGATAGGGCAATTAAATACTGGAGCAGGTGTACAGGAGAGTGAGTGAACTCTACATGGTTAGAAGTTTTTACATCCAAACATGGGATGTTTGATAGGGAATGCAAATAGGCGAGACTAAGAAATTACTAGTTGGCCCTTTTTTAAAGATCGCATTATCTGTTAAGCAGTCATTAAAAAAAAAACCAGTAACTTTTTCCAAAGCCTGATAATCAGAAAAGGAAATAGTAAGAATACTCATTTATCACAATAGAGGAGTTTAAATGTAGAGTCCCACAGAGGCCTTAGCCATGGCCTGAGGTTGTTCAGAGAATTCAGAGAAAACCTGGAAAATGAGACCCTATTGAGGTAAAAATGTTTGCCAATTATACAAAAGACATTATTACCATGATTACTATAATTTTTTTTTACAGAAATCTATTCTTTCTTTAGGAAAATAGCAACAAAGAGTGCGATGCTCAATGTCAACAAATGTAGTCAAGGACAAGAAGAAAAACGTGTCCCATATACATGTATGTGCTGGCTCCAGTCCAATGACTGACATTAAAAAATGAAGGTGGGGAGCCACTAGGCATTGCTTCATAAAAATACCAGCGAAAGTGTCAGCAGTGGTTGGAAAGACAAAGGGGAATTCAGGGAGTTTTAGAAAAGCAATATGAGGCAATAAAGAACACCCTGTTATGCACTATTTCAAACTCACGGTACAATCATGCCACATGCAGTTTTGGTCTCTCTGATTCAGATACAGTAGGAAAAGGAAAAAAGAAAAGCAAGACATGGATCATAAATGCTACCAGAAATTACCCAAATATAACCACAGTGACTCACCACAAGATATGTTTTGCTGAAATGAGTTCAATTCTAGATACAAGGTGCAAATGTAGGGATAAGGCACAAGATGGACATTCTCATGTTTGAATTTCATCTTTGATACTCGCTCCCATTTACTCAAATCTGAGAAGAATGATAAGACTTAAAAACACAACACTAACATTTCAAAAGATCCTGAGTTCTGACAATGTCTTCTAAAGCCTCAAAAGTCACAGCACACTGAACATACGCACAAGGGAGCAAATACAACCTGTTACTGTGAACTTGTGAAACTATATGAGTAACACACTACAGGAAACACTTATCTGCGTGACACTGCCCCATCAGTCACCTGTATTAATAGTGTTCTGTTCCCCTAACTGTGTTTACCTTCAGTCCTGACACCCTCCTGCAAAAAACCATGCCAGGCTCTTCCAAATCTATGAATAAAAAAACCCTCAGCAGTCTTCCTGAGGGAAGAAGAATTAAAAAGAAATTATTTTAAAAATTTATTTAAAAATTGAAAGGGATTTGGATTCATAGAAACAGCATCATTAAATTCACTTCACAGTTCAAAATGGGGGAAAAAAGATAGCTGACACGACAAGCACCACAGTTACAGCCATTCCTTCATGTGGGTGCAGCTCTGACATCCAGGAGCTTCTGCTTGGAAGAACAAATGGTGCTGGACATAAGTCTCCCCACACACCTCTGATCTCAGGAAGAAACAGGTCAAATGAATACTGTTAGTCCACATTTACTAGCAGAAACTAACATCCCAGGGACAGAAGATGATGAAACATTGATATGATCTGCTCCTTTAAGGAATGAAATTGCCTGGGTTTTGGCTTGAAGGACTCATAGCTGGTGATTAATAAGGAATCACGCTACAGAGAGAACTTGACACACCAACTGCAAGACAACTCCTCATGCCAGGCCTCTGAGCTCACGGTTCTCTTCCAGGCCCAGTGCTGGCTGAGTATGTGATGGACTTAAAAGTTCTAGAAACACAAGTTTGTGAACC
The DNA here is from genome assembly GCA_013400955.1 of Drymodes brunneopygia. Taxonomy (NCBI): domain Eukaryota; kingdom Metazoa; phylum Chordata; class Aves; order Passeriformes; family Petroicidae; genus Drymodes; species Drymodes brunneopygia. The sequence goes on from VZTZ01049657.1 coordinate 117,729, forward strand.
AAGCACTCCTCAACACACAGGCAGAACTGGCTGAGCTTTAGAGAAGTAAATCAATAATGCTGGTTGGGTTGGGTGTCTCCTGTATAATGATGCTCTTGGCTACCTTCTCTTCTTGAGAGTAACAGGAGTAAGTTGCTGTATGTACCTGCTTTGGACAGAGAAAGAGGATGGCCTCGTTCCTGCCTGTTATTAGGAGGCATAATGCCATCTTTTAAGACAGGAGGTGAATGCCTTGGAGGTGTTCATTACTCCTGGGCACTCAGAATCACAGGAGGTGATGCCAGACCTGATCCAAAAGCTGACACACCTTTAGGACTGGAAAACCCTAACATTTAACTGAATTACTTTTCCCTTCAACAAAAGCCTCAGGAGAGTAACTTCTTAACCTATTACATTACAGCAACTGCAACAGAAATATTAACGATTATAATTTCTATAATCAAATTATTGTTGATTTAAATTACTAATCTGCAGACTATGTGGTAGACACAACTAAATTCTGTCCAATTGCACAAGCCAGAAGAAAAAAATGAAGGCCAGTCTTGGTGCATTCTGATGAAAAAACACCTAGAAAGTGGAGGAGCCTGTAGTACAGCTGCTAGCTAGAATAATCCAATCTCAAATGCCTCAGCACTTCTGTACAAAAAGCGAAATTGCAAGAAACTACCCTCCTCAAAACCTGTGCATGCCAATATTCAAGTATCAGCTTCTATATGAATATGCTGTGCAACTGCACAGAGCTTTTACAGCACTGTCTGTGGACAGCAGGTCAGACTGACAGCAGCTCAATGCCTCCGCAAACTTTAGGAAAGACAACTAAGATCTGCTGACTGGTCCCACAGGAACGAGGGGCATGAGCAAAGTAAGGTGAATACCATGTGGATGACATTTGCTTCACATTTGTTTCTAGGCTTCAAAGATGTACGCTGAAGAGGAAACCACGATAACTGGATGACAATCCTGCAGGCTTTGTGTGTTCAAAAGCCTGCCTGGACTTCCAGTTAGCTCAGCTCAACTACTGCTCCTTGTAAAGCTCACTCTGTGAGGTGCTTTTTGCTTCTTTCAGCCAGCTCTGTCGAGACATGAGCATGGACTCACACTTGCTCCCACCCTCCATCCCCAAAGGCTCATGGTGGTTTAACCTTGAGGGAACTCACAAGAACAGCATTGTGAGTTTCCCTGCCCATGGGCCAGCATTCCTGGGCCTGTAAGGAGTGTTTTACGTTTTATGAACCTTTGGGAATAATGCACTGGCTGCACTTGCAAGCGCATGAGTCGGGCTTCCTGGCACTTTTTATATACCTTCACTTGCTCTAGCTAAACCTAATTTGGAACACAGGGGCATTTGCATGAAAACACTGCAAAATATTCTTGTCACATCAGTTCTCTGGTGAAGGCAACACCTGAAGTGTTCACAATACCTTCAAGTCAATGTCAAACTGCAGAGATCGAAGTAGTACTACTCCAGCTAAAGATCTGCACACTCCTAAACATAAATGTTGAATTATGCAATGCCCAACAGATACGAGTAATTGGATCTTTTCCTTTATGAGTAGGAAAGAAAGGATACACGGAAAGACAGTGAAGTGGTCTGTAGCAAATGGATGTAAATCATCAAGATTTCCAAGGATTACTCGAATCACTTCCTGGAGAGGCCAAAAAAATAAACAAAGGAAAAATATTACAAACATAGTCATAATTCCACTATCAAGTACACTTTCAAGATTTGGGAAAAAAATAAAATTACTTTACAGTTTGTGTGAATCATGGAAGACCAGGTTCTAGATATTCTGCTTTTCCTCCTCCCCTTTTTCTCCCTGCTCCCTCCCACCATTTTAGAGTGCATTGCACTGACAGACTCACAGAAACTTAGGTGAGTGAGTAACTTAATCTTGAACTAACATAGAAGAATTGCTATGGAAAATGGAGGTGTGCTTTTAAATTTAAGAAGTTTTAAATTTAAGAAGTGTCATTTGTTTCCCAGCAAAACACACATAGCATTTCCCTGTTTCAAAAATAAACATATTCCCCTTTCTCTGAATATTGACCCAAATGACTTACAAGGGCACTGCAGTTAAGCCCCAACAAACTCCTCCTCTACAAATACAAAACCTCTTCTAGTAATACCTTTCAATATTTTCAAATGTGAAAAAAAATTGTAACTCTTCATATCAATTAAAATCAGCACATTTTTTTCAGTAATGTTTTTAATGCTATTACTGTACTCTGAAGATTTTTAGAAATTAAGTAGTAGGAAGGAGCATTTTTAAGCAGGCAGTATATTTGTCTCAATTTCTTAGTAAAGGCAGGGGCCTTCTTCTGTCTCAGGAAGAAGATGACAACAACACAACTCATCAATTGTGACCATCAATTTGTGCCTGGACACAAAGCAATGGCATCACTAAAAGAGCACCCATCAGTTCCACAGTTGCAAGGAAAGCATGTGCAATTCAGCAATAGATTAGCTTCCATCAAGTCAGCTCACTAGTACTGCTACAGCTCCTGAAAAACCAAGAGGGATTAAGAGCTAGTTGAGCCTGACAACTTGAAAGTGGCAGTCAGGTTTGAGGTTGAGACTGAAATCCTGGGAAAGAGCTCCTGCAAGAATGACTCTGAAGAGGAATCAGACAGGAATTGGGTGTGACTAACTCAACAAACAGGAGTTTCCATTTGTCCAATTTTAACAGGAGCTTCTTTGAAATATTTCAAACAAAAGCATGACTCTTCTACACTAAATTTTGCCTGTTGAGGGACATTTTTCATTTACATAATTTTTTTTTCACACTCAGACTCTCCAAGGAAGTTCCCCATTACTCACACTTGAAATGCTGCATTTGACAAAATGCTCTCAGTCCCCTAACAAGCATATGATTTGTTCAGCCTAACACCCATCTGAGGTCCTACGGACCTGCCTCAGCTCCTACCTCTGACTCCTTGGCAGCACTTTCAGTGAGACTGAGATTAGGAGAGCTGTGAAACAAAGAGAGAGTCGGAACCATCCCAGTCAAAATGCAATGAAGCTACATTTCACGTAAGAGTTTAAACAGCAACAAAACGAAATTCCCACTGAACAGGAAAAAGTACTTAGCAGGTAGAATAAATCCTAATCTATTACTCTTAAAAACATCCCTTATTCACTAGGATTGCTCCGTGTGAACTTTCTACTCACTTGTGTTTTGTGTTTTAAGGTCTTGTATAAACTCACTGCCCCATGCAATCAACAAACTGCAGGCTGACTTCTTGGCTTTAACACACATACCTGTTGAAGCTGCCATATCGGATTTTAAATTTGTACACATGCCTGCCTGCATGAAGAAATCTTGTTTCGGGCAATGGATAGGTGAATGGTTTCAACGCCATCTCTCTCTCTCCCTGAATGCCAGACTAGGAAAGCAGGAAAGTCAAAGGTTAATTCCTAAAACCCTTCACCACATCTCATTTTGTCATGTGGAAAGATTACATGCAGTATTTCTTCCGGGGGACATTTGTAGAGAGAACTCTCCTACCAGTCAGCAAATGGCTGATCTGAGCGTTCCAATAGCGCCGTGTTTTTGAGCAGGATCCGAGGACAGACCTGGAGCACACGGCCACCTCGTCTTCAGCTGCGCTGCCCTGGAACTGTGTTTGCGAAGTCCCTGGAGCTTCACTGGCCTCGTACCGGGGCTGGCAACCGCCTCCCCCCGGCCCCTCCGCAGAGCCCTGTGGGGTCCGCGGCCGGCACCGGATGCGAGGGAGGCCCCGGCTGCCGCGGATCAGGGCAACCCCCGCGAATCCGGCCCGCAAGAACTCGTTCCTCCCCAACCCTGCCGCACGTCCCCCGTGCCCCCCGGCCGCCGCCGCAGCCACCAGCGGCGGGCAGTGCACGGCTGCCCCCGGGGTGGGGCGGAGAGCCCAGGCCCGCTGGGGCAAGGCCGGACCCCGCTGCGGTCGCCGGCCCAGCGTCTGGCCAGCTAGACGCGAGATGCCGCCGCCTTCCCGGCGCTTCCGGTCCAAGTCCACCGCTCCCGCCGCGCCAACCAAGCCGTCGCCTCAGGCGGGGCCGTGCCGCGGCTGCGGACTGAGCGGTGCCGAGCGGAGCCGAGCGGCACTCAGCTGAACCGAGGCGAATGGAGCCAAACCAAGGCGAGCCCAGCCGAATCTAGCCGAGCCCAGCCTAATCCAGCCGAGCCCAGTTGAGCCCAGCTGCAGGTAGGGAGGGGAAACACGGCCCAGAGCGGATCCGCGGCTTTGCCGCCCCTTTCTTCTGAGGGTTAGCGGGCAGGACGTGCTGGTGGCGGGTGCTGGGGTTGGCAGGGGCTGGGCTGCTGAGGTGTTATCTCAGGTGAAGAAGAGGCTTCACGAGGCACTGGACCTGCCGCGAGGGGGGCTAGGGGTCGAAACTTAGCCACTACAGCTCCTCTTTGTTTTCTCTTTCTGACTCACACAGTTCCCTGCTGCACTTCTGCTGCAGCCCCTGTTGTTCTCCCTTTATAGCTGGAACCTTTTATCTACAAATCTCTTTAAGAAAGGCTGGAATTGAAAGATCTTTCCTTTTCCCACAGTGTTGGATACAGCATCCCTCACCATCCAGTCAGTGAGATGAAGTCCAGTTCCTGTAAGCAGCTGCATGATGGTGCCCCTCAGCATTGGTAAAGACATGATGTAGATAATAACTCAGCAGTTGCAGAACAATTTTGAATTCATTTTCACTGTCTTTTGGTTTAAAAAAGAGGCAAAATAAGCTTAGGGAATCGGGAAGTAAATTGATACCTTGATTTCATGCACAAGCAAGAAATTGGTAACTACAGGGAAACGATGTTTGAGCAAGCAGATAACGCAGTGGAAAACTCAGTGGAAAACAGCTTCAGTAACAACTCTAGCCTTCACTTACAACGCTGAGCCCAGCATTCCGGATGCACCTCAGCAAGAAGGGCTATGTCCCGTTTGCGCTGCTCTTCAGTAGCAAGTGGGACACTCTTAAGTTGGCTCTACAGTAGAACAGCATCCTCAGGAACCCTACTGCACTACTGCCAGATAAAGTGACCTCAAAATTTGGAGATGGAATCTGATTTTTTTTTTAAAATTAAGTTTCTTAGCACTACTGTGCTTCCTGATGTCCTCTGGTCATACCTGGAACATTGTATGTACCTCCCCCTCTTATCCATACTAGAGAAAATGCTGAGGGGGGAAGGCTTGCAGATGTAGTTCATAAAGTCTAATCCACAGCCACCTTTAATGGTATATGCCTGTCTTTCCAACATCTTCATGTCCAAGAAGACCAATACATTTTATACACTACATTCTTGTGGTCAATATTCCGTTGATAGGAATAAACAAGGAGAAAAACGGGTTCCATTCCTCTTCTCTAGGAAAATTATCATATGGTTTCTTGCAGCTGTACGCTACAGAACTGAGATATTTCATATGTGCCGTGCAAAACTATTCAAATTAATGCCTAAGATGTTTAAGCACTTAGGAATTTAATTCCATTTTGTGTTTCAAAATAATTCCAGTAAACAACTTCAAAGATTTTTTATTTATGTATGGTAGGCTTGATACGCGGAAAGACTCCACAACTCAATAAAGTTGTAAAGTAGGTGTATTTTGCCAGCACTGTGACACATGNCTCTTAAGGTGAGTTTTGGGCACAGAAAATTGGCTGGGATTGCTTTATTGTGACAGTGAGGTGGCAGTGCTCTCCAGTGAGCAATTACAATGTCTCGGAGTCCTGGTTGCTTCTGAGGAGAATCTGTGCTAAGGCAGGGGAAGGTACTTAGGCCTTCTGAATATTTGTTTGTGTATGGTCTGAAAAATATATTAAAATCTACTTGAATGTAATACTTGAGAAACAGTGAATATTGCCAATGTGATAATTTTACAGTATGATTGTGTTTTTAATTTACTTAAACAATTTGTTGTTTTTCAGTACTTTTTAGAGGATTATTATGAATATCCTCTACACAGGCAGTAACACCTTGCTCTGCCTTGGTTTAGGTAAGAAAACCCTGTGTTCTTCAGTCACTTTTGCTTTCATGGGCCTATACTGTGTTCGAAAAAGAATTGTTTTGTTTCAGTATATGTCAGACCAACCAAAATTTTTTCTTCCTTCTCCTGCTGTTATATACCTAGATGTGACTTGTTTGAATATGTTACCAACAATTTTTCTGGTTTGTCTTTCCCTTCTCTATAGAAATCCTTCTGCAGGATTTCTAAAGAGGAAAAAAGTCTCAGATGGGGAATGCTGGAAGATCAACCAGAAACATTTCAACATTGGGCAGAAACGCTCAGATGGAAACTGTTGTCGTACCAAAGGCAGGCAGATGATTACTATAATTTCTGTCTGAGAGGTAAATTCTTTCAGGTATGGCTTTTAATTTCTTGTGTATGTAATTTTTCAGTATGTAGCTGAAAAGACCACGAATTATGGCATTATCTTAATCCATATCATAATCCATAATCAAAATACTAAAATATATGCAGCAGATTAGAGAACTATTTGAAAGAAGTTAGAAGTGAAACCGAATCTCTGCAAATATTTGTTCTTATACTATATACACTCTAGAAGCTGGGTACATTAAAATTACATTTTAGCAACAGTACAGTATGGTAATTTGCTGTATTCACAGAATACGTAAAAGCAATTACCAAATAGATTTTCAATACATTTTGGTATTTGATAAAGTTTTGTCTTATACATGCAAAAATGTGATTTTTAATGTTGATGCCATTATGTTGTCACAATCATTTTATTTTGAGGAGTAATAGATTAAAATTGTGATTTTTCAGGGGTTTTACAGTCAGGAGCTGTATTTTACCTAGAAGCATAGTGATTACAGATAGATTCTAAGCTGCATGTTATTGGTTTATTATTAGTTTTCTTTAAATAGCAGATTATGAGACATACTTGGTTTGTTATATATTGCCATTCAAAATACCCTAGTATTAAATGCAGATAGTAATGTTATTACTGTCACGCTCTGCTTGTGCAACTGTGGACATCATCAGACCTAAAATAAATACAGAATTTCTGCTCATACTAATTTATCTATTAAAAACTGTTAAGTTTCTCATTTTTTTATATAGAGAAAAATTATATTGATTTGTCTAAAACTTGATTTTGAAATAAATATCTACCTATTATATACAATATTTTAGAGTATAAGAAATTATAGAGGATTTGGAAATACAAATGTAACTTTTCTATATATAAATTAAAAAATAAAAGGCTTGAAAAATGTAAGAAAATAGGATATATATGGAAGAAATAAAAATAGTGTGTATTTACTGCTCTGTCCTGCTCACTGCCCCTCATTTTCTCATTCTGGCTCAGTGTCCTCCCTGATACTCCTTCCCTGTTACTCTGTCCTTTTATCTGTTTCTCCTTCTTACCTGCTCTGTCCTTCTATTGGTCCTCCATGCCTCTCAGAGGATCTCTCTTCCTTTTTTATTCTTTTCCTCTTTCCTGCTCTATGTGCCATTCTTTCTCACTATATCTTTCTGTCCTGTTTCCTGCCCCTATTATTTCTTAATAGCTCTGTCATGCTTCCCATCCCATTTTATTCTCTTAATCTCCATCCTTGCACTGTCCTTATTTTCCTTTGTCCTGCTCCCGCTTCCTCTTTCTGCCTCTCTTCTCCCCACTGTGCTTCCTTGGGTGGGATTCCCCAAGGAGCAGGTGGTACTGCCTTCAAGTGACATGGTTTAGTGGTGGACTTGGCAGTGCTGGGTTAATGGTTGGACTTTGATGATGTCAAAGTTCTTTTCCAACCTAAATGATTCTATGGTTCTTTATCTCTGTCCTACTCCCTTTCCCCGCCACTCTCTTGCTTCTCTCCTTCTTCTCTCCTTTTTCTTGTCCCTGTCTTTTCTTTCATTCTCTGTTTCATTCCCAGCCTTGTGCTTTCCCTGTACACTCCCACCTGCTGTTCTAATGTGTTCCCTTGAATTAAATGCATCGTAATCACCCTTTAGTGTATTTGGAAAATGGGCTATGGTATCTCTAGAAATAGATGCTGATGTAAAATGTCCAGTGCTGTGTGTGCATCCATTTGGAGTGGGTCTGGGGGTGTTTATTTGTGCTCTGCGTGACTGAGAGCTGCAGGGCTCAAGCTGTGCTTGTTCCAGAGGCGCTGGTGGACGTTCTGCTGGTGGCTGTGCAGCTCAGCCCCTCTCTCTCTGCGCGAGCAGTCACCTGCCAGTGCTGCTGGGAGCCTACGGGGCCACGCTGAGCACTGTGGGTGAGTGTCAGCCCGGCAAAGACTCTTCCTTCTGCATCTTGTTCTTGTCTCCACGGGTCACTCACTATCTTTGGGTTCAATCTTGGCTTTCAGATCAGAAGATACTGCTGCTGCTTCAGTCGTATGAGAATAATAATTGAAGTCATATAAACTCCAGGTAAGCTGAACACCTTGCTTTGTTGGGCAAACTGCACACAGATAGTCTCACAACTGGTATTTTTCCAGGGTCTCATTTTTAAATAAAGGAGACAGTGAACAAGGTCCAACCTAAAGGTGAATGTTGGTTTTGGAAATATTTTTTCTATGTAGTTCCTTTTCCTAATGTAATTCTCTTGTGTTGCCCAGACCTTTGTGTGTCTGTGGTTTAGATGAGGGAATGTCTCATTTCTGGAGTCACTCATTCTCCATAATTGGGACTCACTAGAGGGGTCTCCTCACACATGGGAGACTGAAACATAAGTCACTAGTGGACTTTTCTCTTTCCTGTGCCTGAGCAGTCCACAGGGAAGTCTGTTGCCAACAGTTCTGTTTGGGTCTCCCTTCCTCACAGGCGCTTCTCTGTCCTGGAGCTAGGGGCAGAAATAACACCAGCAGTGCAAGACCACTGGCTCAGGCAGCTGAGGCAGGTCTGGATCTTGTCCCTTCATGCAGCTGCTGTCATTCTNGTCCCTGTCTTTTCTTTCATTCTCTGTTTCATTCCCAGCCTTGTGCTTTCCCTGTACACTCCCACCTGCTGTTCTAATGTGTTCCCTTGAATTAAATGCATCGTAATCACCCTTTAGTGTATTTGGAAAATGGGCTATGGTATCTCTAGAAATAGATGCTGATGTAAAATGTCCAGTGCTGTGTGTGCATCCATTTGGAGTGGGTCTGGGGGTGTTTATTTGTGCTCTGCGTGACTGAGAGCTGCAGGGCTCAAGCTGTGCTTGTTCCAGAGGCGCTGGTGGACGTTCTGCTGGTGGCTGTGCAGCTCAGCCCCTCTCTCTCTGCGCGAGCAGTCACCTGCCAGTGCTGCTGGGAGCCTACGGGGCCACGCTGAGCACTGTGGGTGAGTGTCAGCCCGGCAAAGACTCTTCCTTCTGCATCTTGTTCTTGTCTCCACGGGTCACTCACTATCTTTGGGTTCAATCTTGGCTTTCAGATCAGAAGATACTGCTGCTGCTTCAGTCGTATGAGAATAATAATTGAAGTCATATAAACTCCAGGTAAGCTGAACACCTTGCTTTGTTGGGCAAACTGCACACAGATAGTCTCACAACTGGTATTTTTCCAGGGTCTCATTTTTAAATAAAGGAGACAGTGAACAAGGTCCAACCTAAAGGTGAATGTTGGTTTTGGAAATATTTTTTCTATGTAGTTCCTTTTCCTAATGTAATTCTCTTGTGTTGCCCAGACCTTTGTGTGTCTGTGGTTTAGATGAGGGAATGTCTCATTTCTGGAGTCACTCATTCTCCATAATTGGGACTCACTAGAGGGGTCTCCTCACACATGGGAGACTGAAACATAAGTCACTAGTGGACTTTTCTCTTTCCTGTGCCTGAGCAGTCCACAGGGAAGTCTGTTGCCAACAGTTCTGTTTGGGTCTCCCTTCCTCACAGGCGCTTCTCTGTCCTGGAGCTAGGGGCAGAAATAACACCAGCAGTGCAAGACCACTGGCTCAGGCAGCTGAGGCAGGTCTGGATCTTGTCCCTTCATGCAGCTGCTGTCATTCTTGCACTTACAGCATAAAGCCATAGGTGCCTCTGAATGGGTACATTCTGACTTGTATGGATGGGGAAGGCAGAGTGAATGAGACACACTCAGACTGAGTTTGGAAAGGTTTGGGGTGGATGGAAAAGGTGTTGCCAGGGAAACAAGTTCTAGTTTCAAGTCCCACAGGATAATAACTACAAGCAAAGACAAAATTTCAGTACTAATTGTTCTCCTCTGTAACTGCTTTTGGCTCTGTTGCCTAATGCCTTTACCTGTAACAATGTTTAAGGATCCTGCTATGGGGTCCAGCTGCTGTGGAGCATCACAAGACTTGCAAGAGTCTGGGGAAGTCCCTGTGGCAGCAGCCGAGCGTGAAGGAGATCCTGTGTCTGCTGGATCGAGAGAAGATGATGAAGACGATTCTATTGTTCCCTCAGCATTGCTGGGTGCTGGCGTCACAGGTGCTTTTGGTTCAGCCTATCTGTGGTTACCCTTCTTTGGATGTGCAGAGCCTTAAGCATTCATTTCCTGCGTCCATGTAGCACACTGCAGCTTGTTTCCATTAGGAGAGTAATTTCAATTCATAGGAGGACTGGAATTAGTTCTTTAGGAGCAGTTTTAAAATTAATGGCAAGATACAGGCCACATCTTGTCAGCAAGGGTGATTGCGCATTGCAGAGGTTGTCATGTATGTGAGACCAGGATTGGACAGCCCAAGGATCCACTGGCAGTGGGCTCTCCAGCATATCTTACAGTTTGCTGACATGCTTCTGTAGCTGTTGGTGTTGGTCAGGGGAAATAGATGTGAATATACCCTCCCAGTAAAAGGCGTGTTTAAACACAAGCATGTCTC
>VZTZ01049660.1:0-11332 GCA_013400955.1 Drymodes brunneopygia
TATTGTAACCTAAGACACCCAGCAAAACCAAAACCTAAGGACTTTTTTTAATGTAAAAGTTTCTACCTCAAAATTTAAATTTTCACGAAATCTGAAGTTTGAGTGGAAAACAAAATGGCTTTAATTCTAGGGTAACAGGAATGCAGAGAAGTTCTTGAGGCCACAAAGAGTTTTACAGGATTTGAAATATAATAAATATACACGAAATTTGAAATACATATCAGGACCCCTAATTTGTTTTCAACTCCTTCAAGAAAACAGCTGTTAAATAATTTTAAATCAATTGTAAGCATAAAAGTATTCACTATGCCTAAAATTAAACATGTGCTTAAACACATGTGCTCCTTTACATCTGGAGTCACTGGATGTACAAATCCCACAACTTTTCAGAAAGTGTGAGCAAGAATGAATAAACTGAAAGTCTCACTTACTCTTCTGTCAATCAGACTTCAATAAGCAAACCATTCCAAGACCAAAAAGGTTTGTGTTTGGTGTTTAACTACACGCAAGCATAAATTTGGCAAAGACACTTGGCTGAAAGATGAGGCCTGATGCAGTTAGAAGTCTGTAACCCAAATTCCTTTAGTCAAAACAAACATAACACTTACCTATAAGTGCACACAGCATTGGACACAAGCAAAAGGAGCTGGAAACCATAGTGGAATTAGAAAACTATGACCTAATTGCTATCATGGATAGGTGGGATGAGTTACATGACTGGAGCACTGCAGCTGAGGGCCACAAGCCTTTCAGAAGAGACAGGCTGGGTCTTTTCAGACAGACAGGAGGGTGGGGGTGTTGTGCTCAATGTTAAGGAAGGGTCAGATTGTGAAGAGCTGCCTCTGAGAAACAGTCACGAATAGACTGAGACCCTATGGGTGAAAATCAAGAAGCAGATCAACATAGGACTCTCTGTGGTTGGGGGCCTACTCCAGGGCACCTGACATGGGGAGTCTCTCGATGAGATCTTTTGCTTTATTAAAAAAAACCCCAAACCCTACCTCCACTGGCAACCTCAAACTTCACTGAAATCTTTCCTACAGGTCTCCTGGGGCTGGGGCCAGTTGTTAGAATAACTCCAGCAGCTGCTTTGATCTTTCAGATGACATCTAACAAACCAATGTCATCTACCTAGCCTTCTTTAAGTTCTTTGACACTGTACTGCTAGGCATCTAATTTGGATGACACATGGATTTGATGGATGGACTATTCAATGGATAATGAGTTTGCTGGATGGACGCATCCAGGGAGTTGTGGTCAATGGCTCTGTATCCAGGTGGAAGTGGTGAGGAGTGGGTATCCTCAGGGCTCTGTCTTGGGACNGTCCTGTGAGGACAGGCTGAGAGATCTGGGGGTGTTCAGCATGGAGAAGGCTCTGAAGACACCTTACAGCTGCCTTCCAGTACCTAAAAGGGAACTTATACAAAGAATTTCAAAACAGGAAGACAGTGTTATGACAAGGGAGAAGGGTCTTAAACTGAAGGAGAAGAGATTTGGATTAGATTTTAAGAAAAAATTCTTTACTGTGANCAGGGATGCTATCTAGAGGGACCTAGACAAGCCTGAGAAATGGATCTGCAAGAATCTCATGAGATTGAACAAGTCCAAGCACAAAGTGTTGCCCCTGGGTCAGGGCAGTTCCAGACACAGGTACAAACTGGGAGAAGAATTCCTTGAAAGCAGCTCCGCAGGGGACTTGGGGGTTTTTGGGAATGAAAAGCTGGACATAATCCATGGACCAGAAAGCCAAATGTATCCTGTGCTGCATCCAAAGCAGTGTGGGCAGCAGGGCCAGGGAGGTGATTGTGCCCCTCTGCTCTGCTCTGCTCTGGTGAGACCCCACCTGCAGTGCTGCATCAGCTCTGGGGTTCTCAGTACCAGAAAGACAAGGACCTGTTGGAGCAGGCCCAAGGTAGTGCCACAAAGATGATCAGAGGGATAGAGAACTTGNATTCTGTACTGCCTTGTATTTTGGTAACTTTTAATAAACTAAAGTGAAACTGTTTTTTAAAGTTCTTTTGAGTATCTGAAGTTCTGCTTATGTAATTACCTGTTATAATTCTGCCACAATGCTAACATTTAGACTCAATGGATTTAGCACGAGTAAAAGCACACACTGATACCTCGGAAAGGTTTGAATTTGTTCTCCAGATCAAATTCTTGTCTTCCTAGGCGTGATAAATCAACTCTGAGATCAGGACAAATTGCATATTCTTCCAAGGTTTTGCTGATTTGATAGATTTTTTCTGAAACCATGTCTGGAGCAGGTCCTATAAGAGAAAACAATGTGATGGGTCATTTCTTTTACATGAAGATTTCCTATTTTAAAAAATAAGTGCTCTAGCAAACATTTTTCTGAATATATTTGAGTTACTATAGAATAAATATAAACAAAGTACTGTGGTAAATAAGGTCTGTTCTGTCACTACAACACAGGTTTAAAACATTATTCAAAAAAATAAAACAGGGAAATATACTGCATTACTCACAACATTTTGATTCACATAGAGTATTAAAATCAATCATTATCCAGGGACAGGGAAGACGAGATAACCACAGTAATATCGGTTTGGGCTTATCAGTCAAAGACTGACTTTTTTCACTCTGCATGGTATCTCAACATAGCTAATAAAGGAAAGCCTGTTCTTCAGCAGCAGGTTCTGCTGTTTCATGGGACTTTCTGCAAATGCACACTTGTGATGATCAGACAGCTTTGTGTTTCACATTATTTCATTAGAAGAAAATACCATTTTTAGAAATCTTACCAGTTTGACAGTGGTGCTGTATTGCAGTTTCCCTCTACTGCCTGAATGAAATTTGTCTTTGTTGGAATTCAAAATACCTTAACTGCTCTACAATTACAATCTGGATTGGTTATGTCATTCAGAAACAGAAAATACATCTTACTTGTGAGTTACTTTCATTGCCAAAGTCTGAAAAATGGCTTTATTTTAAAAGATTTACTTTGAACAAAAAGATTTACTTTGAACAAAAGTTGCAGGCTTGATGTGAAAATTATTAGATGGACTATGCCATATGCAGTGCAAAGGCTGAGTCTGAGTTGCAATTGAGTCTGAATTGCAACAAGTCCTTTCTGGCTTATCTGACTCTTCACATCTTATATTAAAGCTACACTCCTACTCTAAAAATTATTTCTTTTATTCCCTTTGTTGTGTTCTCTCTCCTAATCCAAAGTGTCTTGGAAGGCTTTTTCAGTGTGAACTTTCCATTCCTCTAGCAATGCTGCTATATGCAGTGCATTGCCACATAAATTAGTGTCTTCCATCTCAGATGCAGTGTACCAGATGGTCCAAACCAGTACAGTGAAAACCAGTCACCTAACTCTTCATTCAGCTTACAAAATGACTCTTACTCATCTAATCCAAACCCATCCAGAGGGTGAGGACATCATTAGCTACAGATCTTCCTTGACAAATGGATGTCTTGTCTATGGATATTTCCAGCTAAGAAGATCCCACAGAGTCAGTCTACATTCTCTTCTACAGCTATAGAAACAAGCCACTTCTGCTTGACCTGGATCTGCAAAACAGACTGAGCAAGAATCTAGCGCAACAATAACCTTCCTTAGGAGCTTGTTGCTGTGCCCAACCGCTGTCTTAGTTCAAACGCCTTGCCTAACACTTAAGCCACATTTTCTCAGCTGGAACATAAACCAACCAGTTTTCATTATGGCCCTGCTGATTAACATAAATAATTAAACCTTGTGATTTGTGTTTGAGGAGTGTTTTGTATATAAAGCTTAACAGTCTATCTGAATTCTCTCTAAAAAGGCAAAGCACTCTAGAAAGACCAACTGTTACCCATTCATCGAGCAGATTTTAGATGCATGTGGTATTTTAAAGTTTATAGAGTGCTAATGCATCTAATGGTTTGGCTCTGGCATATGTGTGCTGTGACCCTGGCTTTCTTGCTGGCTGACCTGACACAGTCCCTTTAATCTCTCTGGGATTCAAGCCTATTCTGTTTATAAAATCACACTCATTTAACCATGCACATTTTTCAATTACACAAGAGAGAAGGGAGAAAGCATCCCCTTCTCAAGTTCTCCCACCTTCAAAATGGGGAAGGAAACATTTTATAAGCACTTTCACTTAATTTTTTTCAGATGGAAAGCACTCTACATGTGAGAGGTATACAAGGTGTCAGCAAACGTCACATAATGTTATATGACTGTACACAGATCAGTAATGTAAAACATACAGAACCTGTAACATACCTACATGTGTCAGCTGTCAATTTTGAAAAACAAGACTTTAGTCACATGAGCAAATTCCATTATTCACTGGTGGAATTGCAGTGGTAAAATGGTACAACTCTCTACCTGGATGGGACCAGTTACTTCCTGAGTAAACTTAAGAAGTGCTTTCTTCCACACAAGACAATGACTTACACTGCTTACAGTACTTCTGAAATTACATGCTTTAAAGTAAATGCCAAGACAAGCAACACAGAAATATGAGGAAAGTGGAGCTCCCTCACAGACATCTTTATAAAAGGATCAGAACTGTTACAGTAACCTAGATGGCTATATAAGTACTGTAAAAACTGAATGGCAAGTCTGCTCTCTACAGAAATCTTACAGCTACCCCAAGGGCTTCAATGAACATTTAATGCTTATTTTCAGACCCATGTACATAAATACATTTCTGTTAAAAAAAAAAAAGATACTCATGTTCTTCACCGTTTTAACAAAGCAAAGGAAAAACACATGGTTACAGACAGCTAGTTATCCTCATAAGCCATTTCCAGCATACTAACATGCAATGTTGTAGTGTCTTTTGAAAAAAAAAAATGTACCTCCATTGGCAACTTCAAACTTGACTCCAAATTCTCCTCCAGGTCCCCCAGGACTGTGGCTAGCTGTTAGGATAATTCCACCAGCAGCTTTGATCTTTCGGATGATGCACGAAACAGCAGGTGTAGACAAGATCCCATTCTGTCCAATAACCAATCTGCCAATCTACGTGGAAAAAACAAGCCAAAGTACTCTGAATAGTACTAAAGTTTTGAAAATTAGTATACAAACATACATACATATGGGCATACATGTACAGGATAGAAATGGTGAAGTCTTGGTATGGAACATATTGTTTTGCAGAGAAACAGACATACATGAGTTGGTTGCATGCTAATCTGGAGCACTGACAAAAAACACTGTATCCTGTCACCTTTAACCCCAGTGGCCTGGATATGACAGTAAAGCAAGAGCACAGCAATGGTAAGGATTTGCAAAGCTCCCAAGCACAACACTAGGCTATAGAACCTAGCTACCAAAACTTGCCAGCTAACCCCACAAACCAGCAAATCCCCTCAGGTATTGGCATAGTTTAAGGCTGATGCTGTGGATGCATTTGCAGGGCTGGGGCTTTAATAGAAAGAGAACAGAGAGTTGCCTTCCATAGAGCAGCCTTTCAGTGCAATCACAAGTATCACTCCAAACCAGGACCTGCAGTCTCTTGTAGTTACACTTCTATTGCCAAGACAGCCTCAGATGTCCTGCCCCACAGAAAGCACTGCTCCTCCTTCAGCTATCAGTGACTCCGTGGCTATTCCAAACCAACAGGGTGTGTTTCCCAGGGCACAGCTAAGCAGGGGAAGTTCCCACCATTCTTAAAATAAAAAAAAAAAAAAGTTCCTTTCAGGTGGTGTTATTAAACACTGACTCAATGTGTTTGGCATTATGTGCAGTTCCACTGCAAGGTTCCAATTTCAAAACCATGCCTTCATCCCCTACGCAGATAGTACAGTTTCAGCTTAACATAAATAATCTAGGAGCCAACAAGAAACGTATTTACAAAGAAATACAAGAGAGTTCCAATTTCTAGGGAACAGGAAGACAAAAAAACCAAGGGGAGAAGGGGAGGTTAAGTGTTACAGATGAGAACTGAGGCAGCTGCCCATGGAGCTTAAAAGGATATTGACAAAGTTTGGTATTTCTTAATAACACCAATATAAAAAAAAAGAATCAAACAAACCCCCATCACCACCACCACTGTGCAGTAGTTTGGGAAGGGGCAGGGCAGTTAGGGAAGGCAAAGACACAACACTGAATCCCTCCCACTCCCCATCTGAAAACAGAGTGGGGTTGAACTGCAGGTTTCATTCTCCAGTTTGAAGGAGATTTGATAGCTCCACAGTCTGTGTGGCCAAGAAACAGCACGGGAGGTGTCACTACCTGCCTCCTGCCCATAACGAGCTGCTCCTTCATATACAGATGACCTTCTTCTGGGCACTCACATGAGAACCGTAACAGTCACTTAGAAGTGTGGGTCCAAATAATTTCAGAAGAGCAAAGGATTAGGAGATTGTTTATTTAACCTGGTTTTGTGAACTATTTTAATTTTAAAAATTAAGATTACAAAGGAATCATCAACTTCTACCATAAGCATAAGTTACTTTTTTGATAATTCTCACCAATCAAAAACTATGTCTGGCCATTTCTCTTTCACTGCGAATCAGAGGATCTGCTTTTCAATTTTACAAAATGTGTAGAAAGTGCACTCTTCCATCTGAGATTTCTACCTCAAGCCCTGATGAAAGAATGATTGTCTGTCTACCTGCTTCTCCTTTCAGAGTTTTTGCAGATAATTTTGAAGCATATGGAATGTTGCTAGAAAACAGGGGAGCTAAAAAGTTAAGAAACAAATAAAAAATTATCATGGAAAGAAAAATATGATTTAAAAAAACCTTGAAATTGTTTGTTTTGAATATTGTCCCTCCCTTTATTTAAACTATGAAGCATGTAGAAAGCTAGAGCAATGACTCAATCTTCCAAATACAGCTGTCAGAAATGGGTGCCAGCTCTTAAAACAGTATTGTGTATGGGTAAACAAAAGGGATATGACAGCAGTAACATTTTACAAAATGCCTGAATACAAGCACTGTGAATTTATCTGGAAGTACTCAAATACAAATGTATTTATACTTGCATGCAGGCTTATCATAGTTTTAGGTTTTGTCCTCATGCACAACACTGTGTTTTTACAAGTTAGTAGAATACTTAAATTATTCAGAATGCACAAATTACCTAGGACTATCTCTTCACCATATTTCATTTCTTCCCATTCAGCAGATGTTGCATAAACCAGTTTTCCCATTTTTCTGTATGCCAAATATTAATATAAATATAAATAATTTGATTTGCCTAAAGCACTTGTCATGAGGCTACTATTTCTATTCTACTTGGAAATCTTATTTATTATGCTAATTTCTGTACTACGGAAAATACTGCAATATTTAGTATTCTAAATTAAGGATCCGACAAATCAAATTACATAAATGATACACTGGTATTTTATTTGCAGGGACTATAATAAAGTTTCACCTTATAGTAAGGTCATCAGTGCTTCTACAACACTCCCTGAGGACAGAGCAGGCCTTAAGAGGTGTAAATGTGCTACACATCTTCCTTTGCTTTCTTCATTCTGGTGGCAGGAATGCACAAGGTCATCTTCTCTTGGTTCAGAATCTCTTCATTTTGAACCAAATACTAAAGTAGCATTTAATTATTTCTTTAATTAATTTAATCAATACCCGATTTTACAGACTTCTCTCAATCTGGGCTAAAACAGCAACCAAACTGTACCCACATACTGACTCACAGTTAAAGTTCCGGTAATATCCTTCTGAAAATCTTGGACAATTTCATAGCATGGAAAGATTATCTCTGGAATTCAAAAACTTGCATGGCTACAAGATCACAGGCATGTAACATTTCTTCTAATACTGTGTCCCTATGCCACGTTCTATTTTGTCATTGCACTTTTAGTAACAATGGCAGAAACAAAGATCCTCAGCAAACAGTTACAGCTGAAAGAATGAAGTACCCTAACAAGTTCTTTACAAAAACACTTTTATGCAATATTACTGCTTGCAGCTGTGCATTTTCAGACAATTCAGCTAAATTACCATGGAGTCACTTAATGCTTTTTTAAATTATTTTTCCCAGTAATCTCTCATATGCCTCAGTCAATTATACTTGAAAGAACATGAAGCAAGCAATTACATCCTGAACAACTTGGGGCTGTGCCTTTGTATCTTTTACTATAGCATCCTAAAGATGACTGAACACCACAGTCAGTGTAGAAGCAAATAAATATCACACAGACTCAGGGAGGGAGGGCAAGATTTGCATGAAAGGCCATGGAAAATAAAACCAATATGGTATTACATAGGAGACAACCAGAAAACTCACCTTTGCCATCTCAAACTTCTACAGCATTACTAGCAATACCCTACAGTCTCCCTAGCATGTTGTCATAACTTTCCATACTCAGTTTAAGATCATTATCTTCTGATCTGCCACTGAGACTCACAAATAACAGCTTCTCATTTAAACCCATCCTAAACTTTCCATCAAAAATAAGACACCCTATCCAGCTGGTGGGTCTAATGGATTATTTGCATCTAACTTGTACAGGAATTGTACTGGAATTGCTGGAGCCTTCTGCCTCAATTCTTCCAGACATTAAGGTTGACAGACACTAGCATGACACAGATGCAAAGGGAAACAGACCTTCATATACCCTCCTACCACTCCACTTTGTCAAACTGCTTGTTGCAATCCAGAACAGTACAGGATCTCTGTCTGGGCTTCCTCACGCTCCCCCACCTTCCCATGACATGCAGTCCCTTACTCAGATGTGTTTGCTACCGTCCCAGCTGCGTGCCCCACTGAAGGGTGACCCTGGCTAGCCACCCTCGGCTCTGAACAGGAGGAGCTGGTGGAGTATGTGCTGCTTGCAGCTGCAGGGCAGGGGCCAGCCTGCAGCTGCTGCCCCCAGGGGAAGGCTGTGCAGGCAGTGGCTATGGTGCAGGTACCTGCAGCCCTGAGCTGGAGGGCATGAGCCAGCAGCACCGAGGATGACCAGAAGGCAGGCCAGGCATTGGCAGCTGCCTGAGCAGGGGACCTCATCTCATTCCTTGTACTGGAGCCTATGCCAACCGTGCTAGGCTGTTAGCACAGGGGGAATGTGGGATGAGTCACCAAGTTAGAACAAGAGGAACCCAGCAACTCTAAAGGGCAATCCATTTACAGTTGATAATAGAAAATCACTTTTATTTTTGTACTCAGCCAGCACAACTAGTCATGACTCTCAGTATGTGTCTTCCAGGAAGGAGATTAAAGTTCAGTCTATCAGCACTGCATGGCTATTCCTCTCCTGGCACTCAGGGCAGCTGAACATTTTCAGTGCACCTTCAAGCCTTCCCCACGTCTCATGTGATCCAGCCTACATCAGTTCACTTCTTCCCCTGTGACATCAGCTACATGCTTTCTCATGACACTAACCTCATCCAAAGGGATAGGTCTTTGCTCTCACGAGTCTTCTCTTCCCCTCCCCCTATTTATATGTGCTGTGATCAGCACTAAACACTGCTCTCAAGGAGATATAGATATTTTCCCAGCAGGTGTATTTTAACAGCCAAAAACTTAAACACACAAATAGTAATAATTAAGTAAATGTGAGACTTATGCATTTTCATTGTGCTTGAGAGAAACAGAGGTGAGGGTAAGCAGGGTGAAGATGTTAGACAGGGAACAGAGCATTAGAACATGGAAATGGGAAACCCTTTCAACAGCTCCCTACCAGCTGGGCTGCTGAATTTCTGAGGACTGTGTCATTAGCAAGATAATCATGCATGAATTCAGATACTTGTGAGAACTGTGAGCAAAAAAGTTTGGGGTTTGGCTTCAGAAAGCACTAGGGAGAAACTGTGTTCCTAAGAAACTTGCAGTAGCTTAAGAAAGCGGAAGCATTATTACAGCAAGGTACCAGAAACATCTCAGAATTGAAACCTCCTGAGGTCAGAAAGATATCCAAGGAAGATGGGGAATGTGACAGAAGCAGTAGGAAGGAGGCAGGCTGACAGGAAAAATTAATCAGCACAACTTGGCTGAGGAGCTCTTGCTCTTCTAAATCCTAAATTTCTTCAGCACCTCAGTCCTTGTGGTCACCCTGCACTGCAACCCATTCTTGTGGCTCCTACCAGCATGCAAGGACCTCAGCCTGAGCAGGGCAGATCTTGCTGCTGGGCTCTTGCTTTAGCTGTTGCTGCACTTCATCCACTGGCCAACAGGTACAATTCCATCAGTGAGACTATCTCCACTGAGCTACAAGGGCAGTGGGGCTAAGGAGCAGCACTCTTCTGCATCCTGTCCCACCTTCCTTGCACCTCCCAGACACCAGCCCAGCTCCTCTGCCCTACACTCACTCCCTGCACGCTCCCTCCCCTGACACTCCAGATGGAACCACTGTGCTAGTCTCACCACTGTCCCCACTGACACCAGTGTCCCTCCCAGAGCCCTCCCACACCCTGGGCCACATAAGCCCTACCCTCCACCAAGTCCCTGTATGAACAGTGATTTTGCACTAGGTAGACAGTATGCATGTATGTAACACAGTCTCTGAAATCTCAGGCACCACTCAGCATCTGCTTGATATTATCACTATGCTGAGAACATGCTTTAGAAGTAGATTTAAAACACTCATTATTCATACAAGACTGGCTGATCTATATAGCTTGTACGCGACAACAAATCAGCAAGGAAAATCTGAATCCATACGAAGATTCATTTCAAAATTGAAAGATCTTTTGAAAGGATTGCCTTTAAAGTACTGAGCTTTTGAAAAAACAAATTCCCTACAAAAAAAGCCCCTATAAAATTATATCTCTCCTTTTGCCAAATCTAGAGGGTCAGTCTAGGCACCATAACAAGAGATAGCAGTTTCAACTCTGCTTTGAAATAGGAACTTCAAACCTGCACTATCTGCTGTTTCCAGCTTTCCATACATACACATCCATACATGAATGCATATGTATCTAGCAGAAGACATAAGTCTTCTTCCCGAGTTCTTTCCTACTTCTAAAACTGCATTAGAAAAGTTTGTATCCCATCTGACCAGAGGCTTATGCCACTGCTGTCTTCCCGTATTTTGTAATTTGTTAGCAAGTAACGTATAGAAAGGAACTATTATTTTTCTAATATGCGGGTAAAATGCTGAATTCCTCTTCCTTCAACAGTACCATTTTCCTTGAATATTTTTTAAATATCCTGAGCAGCAAATGCTCGTCTGATACCTTTATCTCCCGCGTACTTTTTTAAACTCTGCCACATTTTCTCCCGCAGAGTGAACCCTACGTTTCAGCTCCCATGCCTTCCTCCGTCTAAAGCAAGGTGTGAAACAGCACGGCACGGCTGCCAGCCTCCCGGGGGTGCCACCGTCCCCGCCGTCACACCCTGACGGAGCCACCAGCTCGCCAAGGCCCAGCGGCACAGCCCAGGGGCGCACGAAGCGACACGTGCGGGGCT
>VZTZ01049660.1:11348-43728 GCA_013400955.1 Drymodes brunneopygia
CTGGCTCGGGCCGCTGCGGCGCACAGCGCTCAAACACCGCCGCCCGCGGAGCTCCTCCGCGCTTCACCCGTGTGCTGAGCGCTGGCCGGGGGATGACATTGGGAGGTTCTGCCCCGCGCTTGCCGCGGGCAGAGCGCGGTGCTGCTGCCAGGGACGGGGAGCGGGGGCCGCCGTGGGCGCGGAGGGCGAGGGGGCCGCTTACCCCGTTGGCCGCGGCCATCTGAACGACGATCTCGATGGCCGTCTTGCTGAAGTACCTGCCGTCGCTGCCCACCCCCATGGTGCAGCCCTGCCGGTCGCGGAGGTCCACNNCGAGCCAGCACCGCACACTTGCTCGGGGGGATCACGGTCTGTCAGCGCCGGGCCCCCCCCCGCCGACCCGCGGCACCTCCGCAGCACCTCCCGGCCGAGGGCAGCACCCGCACGTAGCGGAGAATCCCACCTGGCGTGAGGCGGGGCGGTGGCACTGTCCCAGGCGAGGAAACAGGGGAGCAGGCAATTAAAGAACGAACAAAGGGAATCGATTTTTTTCTCTTACTGTATTGCTCAAAAGCGAGGTTTCTGTATAGTAAGTAAACTTAAAGAGGAGCTTGCTAACTGACCATGCTTGTTCGTCTCCAGGCTCATTCTGTGTAAAGCCAGCCAACTGTGAAGGTGCCTTTCCCTATGATAAACTGAGCATTTCATACAGATACGTGGCAAAGCTTAGTTCATTGACATGGGTTCATTCTGCTTAAATGAAATGCAGAGGTGGTGGCAGTAGCGACTGCGAAGATGCCTGACATTTCCCAGTATAAAGGCTGTGTTTATAGATGCCCATGACTGTCTAACATCAGATGATATTTTCCATCCAAATGCTCTTTTCACACTGGGCCCACTCAGCATTTTTTTGCTAGGACAACTCTCTTGTAGGAGAGTTGGGAAAAACAGTCATGTAACTTCGATGGCATGCTTGTGCTTAGGAAATCCCTGGTGTAGACTTGTATCTGAGCAGGCAAAAATAGTTCTGTAAAGCATTTTTCTTGCTTCTACCAAGGAATCTACTCATACACCACCCAGAAGCCCGCTGGAGTGTTAAGGTTCAACGTGTTAGCTGCAATGATAGGAGGTGGCAAGGCAAACATGGGGTAAAATACTTTTGTCTTTTACAGAGGCCAAGAGTTCATTAAGTAGTTCATTCAGTAGTTCATTAAGAGTCAGTGAGAGTCACCTGCTGAATGGCAACCAGAGGAGCTCTGTCATGGGTTTGAGCCCTATTTCTGCAGGCTTTTTAGTGGTTCATAGCAGATAGAGTGTGACAGTTTAAGATACAATTTTCTACTACACCTACATCCCTTTGGCAGGGACAGCTGCCATCACAGTAAAATACTCAAAATGCTATGGTAGGCAAGGCTCAACAGTTTAGTTTAAACAAGGTAATCCATTTAAACATATACAAGGATTCTAGATCTTTTGGCAGAATGCCTTTATAGTGAGCCATATACTGCAGCAGAGGGCCAGAGCACATACAGGGAAGCAGTAATCTTGTCTCTCTCTTTTGTTAGACCTCCTAGCCTGTAGTCAGGGTTGTGGCTTTCTATACTGATTCAGAATGCATTTTATACAGCAAAAATCTGCCCTGGAAATGCCAGTTCTCATATCCCTAACGTAAACAAGGAACAATTATAAATGAGGTAGCTGTATCTTAAATAATTTTGGACACTACCAGCAATGAAACCATGATATTGCATTAGTGAAAGCTGAAATAAAATCAGATAACTGCTATCTACCAGAGCAAGTACCCAACAAGGAAACAGCAACAAAAATGGAAAGCTTTAGAAAGAGCAGGTAAGATCCAAATAAAGGACAACACATGACCAAAGTAAGAAAAAATGTGATAGTCTTTGAAATAAAGAATTGACTGCATTTTTCATATGGATAGAGGAAATGTGTTGAGCATTTGGAAGAAAATATATCAATTTGAATCAATTTTAAAAACTCTGCAAACACTGACATTCTCAGAATGTATATTTAAGAGGGACAATGACAATTTTCCAAAATTGCTTGTCTCCACCCATGTAATTTATGTACAGTAATAAAAAAGTGTGGTTTACAGTCTTTTCAAGCATGGCCTGGACAAAGGTACTACCAGAAGTGTAATGGGTTGTACTGGGCACTGTAAATTTTCTAGTTCAAACTCAAGCTCTGCTTTAGGTAAGTCCAAGCAAAAGTTTATGTAACCCCTCTTTCATTATGATTCTTGTAATAGTTTGCAAAACGGTGTGATAAAGTCATGCTATTTCAGGGGGACCCCAGGTTTTAAAAAATAAAATACTAGCCTTCACAGGAGCAGTGCAAAGCATGAGGAAGTTAATTTAGAGAGCCTGGACATTTTAGTACAAAACCTGAAGAAAAGGAACAATTTTTTAGTTACTTTTTTTAGTTCAGTTCTTCAGTTTTCCAGCACCCAGATTAGCATTATGTTGATGCATGTATCCATGGGTAAGTGCTTCAATTTCTGTTTTATAGCAACACAAGTTCCATAAGCAGTTCTGTCCTCAGCAGATGTCATTGAGAAATGGAGGTTTCTGTTGGTGACCTATACTGCAGTGCATTAGCTGATTACTGCTGTGTATCTTCTACAAATGAATAATTATCAATTTGGGATGATATTAAAAGTCTGGAATGTTGTCTTGGGAAACAACAGCTAAATATATTCTTGGTATTACCAAACTCTGTTGTGAGTGAGTTTTTTAAAGGTTGTTAAAATAAAAACCAGCTTAATGGAGTGACAGGATACATGTTAAATTTGTTCTGTTTCCAACTAAAACAATTAGCTTTCTGAATGCCAAGTTTAGAAACTTGATTTGACATACGCAGTCTAGTTCAGGAACATTTTCACCCCCTACTTGGTTTCTTATTTGATTCTTAAAGCCTTTTAATTCCTAGCCTTAAAAAGTTGACCATAACTCATTTGTCTTGTGACAACATGGCAGTGTTAATTGCTCTAAGAGCTATGTTTTTGTGTTCGCCCATCTTTTTTTTTTTTCCAGCATTGTACCGGTGCCTTTGTCCCTTTAGGTCCAGTTTCTTCATGCACTGAGCTGGGAATTGAGTTGCTGCCTATATGGACTCGAAGGACAGAAGTCTCTCCCACTGCGACAGGAGCCCTTTACAGCCACACAATTACTTCTAATTTGGTTGACCTGGTGATCTGAAGTGTCCCCTCTGCAAGATGGCAGAAAATACTAATGGATGTTCTTGAAGGTAGGTTATGGGAGCCCAGCCTAGTTGTGATTTGAAGCCAACGTACAGGAAATTGGCATGGGCCTTTCTGTTAAGGGAAAATATTTTGTCTCTGCTTGCAAATGTTGCAGGGAAATTGAACCAGTGCCACTAACTAAGCAAGTTTTGCCTTTA
Source organism: Drymodes brunneopygia (assembly GCA_013400955.1). Taxonomy (NCBI): domain Eukaryota; kingdom Metazoa; phylum Chordata; class Aves; order Passeriformes; family Petroicidae; genus Drymodes; species Drymodes brunneopygia. Next base: position 14,748 of record VZTZ01049660.1, read on the forward strand.
AGCTCACAATTCATCACTAGTATAATACCTGAGTTTTAGGTGGAAACATATTTTTACAGTTGTTTCATGCAATATGTGTTCAAGATAGAAATGTGGATACTCTAATTCATCCATTCCCCATGGTGCTGTGTTTTGAAGTTCAAATTCTCATTCCACTGAGCTGGATACTACAGTTCATCGTATAGTGCAGTTATCATATGAAGAATGGCATGCACCTATTGCAAGTTGTTAACCTGAGCTATTGGAACAAAAAGGTTCTAAAAATAAAATGTCAGCTTATTTAAACCACTTCAGAAATTGCAATTCAATTAATATATTGTTTTGCTACTAAGAACAAAACCACTTTTAAACCCCAGTGCTTCCAAATCAGGCAGTTTCTACTTTGTTTTCTTTAACTTGCAATGGTTTTGTTTCAAAATGTAAATTACCTAGGAGTTAAAAAAAATTAAAAGAGAAAATAAAATTGAAAAATTGGTGGATATTTTGACTGACTTTGTCTGTCTTCTCTTTCAGTTCACAGTTTTCTATGCGAGCATTTCTATTGTGTTAGAAAAGGCAGAGAAAATGTATTTTATATTCTTATAGGAAATTTAGTTGCCTTGTTGCAGAGTTTTGTTGAGAAGTAGTATTTATGATCTCATGGGTACCCATCAAGTTCTTTTCTGGAAATTTTACTTAATCCCCAGAAAGGCTATATTTCACTACAGCTGCAAGTCTGTAATTACTGTGAAACAGGGTGATTGTTTTAAGGAACATTTTCACACAAACCTACATGCAAATTGATTTACAAAGCCCAAACAGGAAAAATTCCCTGAATACATGTTTCTCATAATTGAAAACTGATTTACTGCTATGCTAGCCACTCACGATGTTGTAAGTCAGCTCTGACTTACAAAATTGCCTGTTACTATCTGTCTAATCAGGAGAAACAGGAAGGAAGAAAAGGATTGAGGAAAGGAACCAGGACAATCACCCATCATTAACCTAACAGAGAAAGCAACTGTTATAAAAGGAACATCCTCCAAAATGTCCAAAGGATGCAGAAAGTTTCTTCGAATAGTTTTGCCCACTCTCAAGTGAGTGATACTCTCTGTCTAACCAAAAACAGGTTAGTCAATCTTACTTTATGTAAAATTAAGTGTGCAGTCACCACAATCTTGCTAGACTGTGTGACAGAGATAGATATGTTCTGTTTAACAAGCTGTTTGTACTGCCAAGTAAGCACAATGTTGTCAAGGCTTGATTTAGCAAGAACTTATTTCATGTACACTGTGGAAGCCTTACACTTCTATTTATGGTTATTTACCAATTTTGTCACCAGTTAAGAGTGGAAAATTTATCCGTATGATTGTCATTCCAGCACATGATATGCAAAGAATAAAACACAACTTACAAACTATTCCTGCTGCTGCAGACCAGCAGATTCCCAATCTGATTTTCAGAGGTGCAAGAAATAAGTACTGCCCCTGCATGCAATGAGAGTGACGTACGACAAGGCCCTCCAGGCTGCACTGCTCAGATGATATTGTGTTCTACAGTGTTCTTCGTCTTACAGATACTGCCAGCTGAATGGCCTCTTTCACATCATCACCCACTTGTGCACTGGGGACTCCTGGCAGACAAATTTCTTCAGGGTCTGAAGTCCACTCCTTACAAGCAAGCATGTTCTCTGAGTGTGTGTCCATCCTCCTCAGTGGTGGAATTACTGAGCAAAATGGAAACCTCAGCTGAGACACAATGGTTTGGTGCTAGGAGCTTGGCAGTGATAACACAGAAACGGGACATGCATTCTCAGATTTTTCCTGCCTATCTATCTCCTAGCCCAGGGATGCTAGGTAGTAAAGGCTGCAGAAATACTGCTGTTTTTCTTGCTGTACTAACAGATTAGTACATGAAAGAGAGACTGAATTTATAGTAGAGCTCTATTTTTCATCCATTTTAAAAGCCTGTGATTTTTAACATTAAGTCGAAGCATATGAAAAGTTTAAAAACAGAGAGAAAGAAATGTTCCCACAACACCTCTTTACCAACATATCTGAAGGAAGATATACAGTCAAGATAATGATTGGTACAGGGATTCCTTGCCTTATGTATGTTGGCCTGCTACAACAATAAAGCAAGATAATAAAAGCAAAATGCCATCACTCTGCTCTGAGTTGTAGCATCTCTGACAAAAGCTCAAAGCTAAAACTACTCAAGAACACAAACACAGAAACAAAAACAAACAAACAAACAAAAAAGGAAGAATAAAGCAGCATAGGAAAACAGCTCCTTCAAGTGGAGGAGGATTTTAATAGCAGCTTTATTTCTGTTTTATTTCTGAGTTTTTGGGAAAGACACAATATATTTAAGTCTCAGTTCAACAAACAAATTCACTGGCCTTTATGGAGAGCACTTTGAGACCTAAGGACTAAAAAGCCCTGTTTTAAGGAAGAGTCCCAGACAAAATTCCAGCGATTCCTTAATAAGTGTCAATATCATGGTATTGATCACTTTGCATAGTTGCTTAACAGTTTGCTTTGGGTTCTTTTGCACCCACTGAAAAACAAGTAGTTAACTTCACCATGCCAGCTATATCTGACTCTGCCATTTAAGGGAATACTATTGGACAAAGCACTTGAGATTCTTCTCTTTTTAAAAATTTTCTCTCTCATGTCAAGGGTCAAGTACTTTTTCAGCACACATAGTCTAAATTTTACCTGACAAATTGATTTTGCCAGGGAACTTGTTTTATCTTCTGACAATAGCTGATGACAGGAAGATAATTTCTCACAGCAACATACCGTGTCTGCTAAACAGCCTTTCCATACTCCAGTGACTCTGATTGTCTCTTCTGGAAGGTTAGACAGACATAAGAACAGTTCTTTAAAATTATAAAAGTAATCCAGAAGAAATATTTGACTAAGGTCCAGGGAAAAATCATAGAAAAGGAGTCAAAGGTATAATTTCAGGATACCTCAAGAGATTTGGATCCAAGTCCTGGCTAACAGATGAGGACCCTGCCTGACTGCAGGTGCCGCTCTGAGGTGTGAAAAGTGGTGGAGCAGCGCCTCCTTCTGTGGGCTTATCTGCTCTGTCAGCCTCTGCGGAGTTCTGTCCGCAGCCAAAGTCTGATTTATTTTTCTCTTATGTAACCTACCAAGCCTTCTGGCTCATCTCTGAACAGTTTGCTCTCACTTCTCACGACCTGAAAGTCCAGAAGGGTGCTTATTTAGGGATATCCATTCGCATGTACACCTGTGGAAAACTGCTGTCAGACAAACTAGCCTTTCTGTTTTGGTGTGTCTTCCACTCTTGGTTTTGCCTGACCTTCCATCTGGTTCTGGAGCCTGCCACTTCAGAAATGACTCTGTCGTGGAACTGGTTTGAACAAGTCTGACTTATTTAGACCACAATGCTTTTAGAGAAGTTACATGCTGACTTAATTACTCTAGAATTACCAGTTCTTTTTCCCAGGATGCTCCTCTTGCACAGAAGTGAAGGGCTATTCCTACCTACCTATATAACCGAGGGTGCTGTTCTGACCTTTTCTTGTTGACCTTTGCGTGTCAGGTTTTACTTTGAATCAGATTATGTCAATGATGCCAATTCTCATCCAGTCACTTTCATGGCCATATAATTAATCAGCAACACTGCCCATCCTGTAGCATCAAGAATACTTGGGGGATGGGGGAAGGTAAAAAAAAAAATCTCCACCAAACTAAAAATATGTCATGAAGACAACACTTTGCACTCTGTACTCTTTTCGAAGAACATGATTAAAGTTAGCCCTCTTCCTATGGTGGTGGGGCAGGAAAGCTAAAACTTACCTTCTCAGATACTTTTGATATCATAATTCAATCTTGCAACTATGTCAGCCAAGTCCTCCATCAAAACCATGAGGTCAGTATTCTCTTACTTTCAGAAGAAAGAGGAAAGAATTTGCAGGGGAAAAAATCTCACTCTGATTTTAGACTGAACCATCATACATATGGTTTTTTTATTTTCTATAAACTCTCTCCTTTATCACCTAGAAAAGAGCATAAGACAAAAATCAGATACAAATTCCTAGAAAACTACGTCTGCATCCTTGAACAGCTAACAAAGTTGCTGAAACAAATGTTACCGCTAGATGACACCAAATACTCATTTAATGTGATGTTTTCCTACCTGTGAGCAGATCACCTACTGAAAGGCAAAAACAAAGAAAGAAATGAAGGAGCTGGGATAAATCCTCTTTTGGAACAAATTTGGTTTTCCCTGGAAACAACAGCAGAGTTCTTCACCAAATAAAATTTGCTTACTTATTGGATAGTAAAGTCATTATTTCAGCTCAAGTAGCATGCTGCTTTATAGTCTTGACTTTAAGTTACCCTCTGAGATATATGACTTTCTGATATTCCTATTTGCAAACCAGAACTCCAGCAACTGTGTCAGTTTTCATTTTCACTCACCTCCAGTTCCTCTAAGGCAGATGCTGATTCCCCAGGCTACTTGTTTTCAGGAACAAGTAGCAGAATATTTACAAAGAAGCAAATAAAGCCACTATGATTTAAGAGGTTTTGTTTATTCCGGCTGTGATTTATGAGCCACCTGATCTAGTTGAAGATGTCCCTGCTCAGGGCAGGGAGTTGGACCAGATGACCTTTAAAGGTCCCATTCAAATCAAACTATTTTATGGTTCTGTAATTCTATGGTCCATATTTTAAAGTAAATGCAAGTTACAAGTGTTTTACTCATTTCTTAACAGGCAATACATGTCCTAGACTGCTTGACGCTTGATCTGTTACAGCAGTGTTTTTTTCTGAAGATTTCTATGGATGTTGCTGTGTGCAGGACTGAGGTCAAGGTGCACTGGAGCCCTGATGCCTTGAGCAGGTGTCTCTGTGAAGCTGTTGGCTATAGCCAGATTTGGATTTCCTCTTTGTTCCCTTTGCCTGCATGTACATGGCTGGAAGAGCTAAGGACTGTATAGGGCACTGGGATGGGAATGTAGCCTTGTCATCTTGCAGGATGCCACTGCCACTGCCAATACCAGGCCACAAGCTTTGCACTGAGTGTGCCGCACCTCAGGGCTGATGTTTGCCACACTTCATCTGGCCAGTCTTTTCCTGACCTGCCTGAAGCTCTGCGTTCCTCAATTTGTGACAGCAGTTTCGCTGACTGGCCAGGTGTAAATTGCTAATTTGTTTTACTTTTTTGTCCTTGAATGTTACAACCATATTTTTTACAGCAAGTAGTAACAAGCTGCCATTCTGTGTAGGATGAGATATTTATGGCTTTAATGTAATGATGCAGCATAGAGAAACATGACTGATACAGTATCAGTGGCCTTGAGAAGTGGAGACAAGGATTGTAGAGGAGTACAGGCCTAAGGGGTGATAAGAAATGCAGCACAGGCCTAGTACTGGAATCCCACTGCTATGAACAATTCATCTACAACAACAGTTAAAACCATGCAGACCTGGACCTGTATATAGTGTATATAGTGTATGTATATATATAATCTAACAAATTAGGATGCAATGTGATGCTGCAGAGCAGTGCAGGGTGAGCAAAGCATGGCTGGAAACACAAAAAAAAGCTCACATGGACTGAGGGAGGAATAAGACACAATGGATACTGTTTGGGCCAATGTTCCTGGTAGCAGAGGAAATGCCCCACAGGGAGAGCAGGATGCTATTGCTGTGGGCTCTGCAGAGCAGCTGGGCTGATGACAGCAGCAGGGAAATATGAGGACAGCAGGTGGCTGGGACCCCAACCCTATTGATCCTGTCCCCTCTGGCCACATCTTGCCTACAGGAGTTGGGATGGAGCATGGACAACAACCTGCTCCAGCAGGCGGGAGGTTATACGTGAGGATTAAAAAGTAAGGATCTAGTAAAATACTATCAAATTCAGAACTGCATAAATTTTAAAGGGCATAATAAATTAAATCACGATCATCCATTCATCTTCCTAGGTATTTCCTGAAGATTAAACCAACAGGTGATATAAACAAATGGCACAAGAGTGCAAGGATATAGTTTTTATTAGTTTCATGTTTAAGAGTGCTCCTAAAAACATGAGGAAAGTAGAATACTGTGGGGGAAAATGCTGCTTTGGAAAGTCTGTTTCTGTAGATGTTTGATATTCATGAAGGCACGGAAGTGATCAAATCACTGCAATTTGCCTCTAGGACAGAAACTCCTCTGCCACTGCTAAGGAACAAAATGTGTGGGGTTTGTTGACAAGATCACTTCTTCCTAGTGCTTTGTCTCTCTTGGTGGAGGGACTGAAGCACCATTAGTGGGAGTTATCTGGCTGGGAAGTAAGCTCAGGTCTAGATGGCAAGCATTTCTTCAGAGAAGGTGGGGCTGTGCCCCTGTTGGGACCTGCACAGGAAGAGCTGCTGATGCTTTTCTTCACCAGATCTCTCCTCACCCTAACCTGAGCATCCCCAGCTGCCCCACCATCCAGACCACAACCCCAAGGCAGGGCTGAGCAGTGTCTGCCTGCCCCTTTCACCCTTCTCCACAACCTTACTTCAACCCAATTCTAATTCCTTGGAGAAAGGCCATCCTTGACACAGCTCCCAGTAACACAAATATTACAGTGATTTCACTATGGGCAGCTTTTACAGAGTTGTCGTTACCTTTCCTCCTTTTTGTTCTGGTGTGATGCAAAGACAAGCCATAGCACCCCAGGTTGGGCATATAAGAACAGACCAGAAAAAGTTGGTTAAATAAATATCCAATGCTCTTCTTGGGAGATGAGGATAAAGACGAGCCCCTTGGCCTGTTACCAGTGTCATTATGTGTAATGAGAATAGAGGACAAAGCACTGGGGCATTCTAAATAGCCAGCAAGGATAGAAGAGTACAAACTCCTACCCTGCCCAGGAGCTGCTGCTCTCCATCCCAGGGGATCCCTTGAAATACGCAGGCAGGTTACAGAAGAGAAGCAGAGACAAAAATGTGCATATTGACTAGAGCTTCTCTGACATTAGCATTGCAAGCAGTGCAGGGAAAGTCCTAGCAAGAAAGGGTAACTAGCATCAACATGAGCTATAAAAAGTGCAGAACATATACTTCCAGCAACAGAGATGTCCCTATACAGCAATCAAAAAACCCCCAGTATATTGACTGACAGTCATCATGGAAATTTTAGAGTGTGGCGGTGTGTGGTGCATGAGCAAATATTAAAAAACAAGCATCTAAAATATGACTGTGTGTAAGCCATCCATGGCTTTTTTCCTTACGACTCATGGTTGAAGTTCTTATTAGGTCTCTGAACTTTTTTTCAAACTGAAAGTCAGTAACACTTCAGAGATTAATCTCTAAAGAGAACAGAGTTCTTCCATTACATGAGGCATTTATAAAATAAGAGGTATTTTGATCACTTTTCCTGTGACAAAAGGAAGCAAAAGTAGCAAAGAATAGAAAGGTATTATCCACAGATTTAAATTTATGTGATCTTATTACTCAAAGAATAACAGTGATGGCAATCATTTAACAAATTTTCATGCAGGACTGTGTGTCATTAATGCAGTCCAAAACCGTGTGAGAAAGTGTATAACAGTATCACTGTAGTCAAAATATCCCTCTAAAGCTAAGAGGTGAACAAAGAGTACTGGACAATGTATAGGGCAGGAAGTTCAACTCTAAATTGTAATGAGTAGGGCTTTAGCTTCAGACTAGGTTTTCAAAGTAGTGGCACAGAACCCTGTAACAAATCAAGCAGGGCAGCCTGAACACAGTGGAAATGTGCAGTCCCCAGTTCACCAAATCCTGAACTGGCAGGGTCATGGCCTAGAAGATCTAAGAGTTCAGCCACATCTTTCAGACTGTTGACTATGTGACCGAACACTGCATTCACAGTTTTTATGTAGACAGCATTTACTCCACATGATCTTGTGCCTCTGCTACCTGTGCATTTTTAGTTTTGTTATATAACAGGTTTAGCAGTACTTGGGATGGGTGCATACATTCAAAAATCACAAAGCAAGTGGAAAGAGATGGAAGACAGTTTAATAGTGAACACTAAACATTTTGTACTGTAATTACATCACCAGCAATAATCACTATTCCTTCATTCCCAGTGGAAGAGAGTTAGCAAGAGAGAGGGCTTCAAACATGTTTCCCACCTCCCTACAGTAATGTTTCATGTAGAACATAACAGCCTTTTGCCTATCTGCATTTCTGCACAGGTACATGATGTTGCTGACACAGCTTCAGCCACATCCAAAATAGGAAAATTGTGTTGATTCTAGACTGTAAGAGCTAATCTTTAAGCAGTAGGTCAGCTGGAATCCTCAGGAAGACATCAGGGTTTAACGACTGCATAAACTGCAAGAAGATAGAGAAAATACTATAGTTCGTGCCATTCAGTCTTTTCTGTCATAGAAACCTCGCAGGATTAAAACAGACATTTAATCTTCTTTATAGTTTGATGTCAACTGTTTCCTCGTTCTTCTCTCACAGTGGCTATGAATACTTCTTTGATGATCTCCTTGTCTAAGTTCCTGCCTGTAAAGAGAAATAAAATATCTAGCTGTATTTTACAGCGATTACAAAAAACCACATACAAGTAGCTTCTTCTCAGATAAGAAAATGTTTATTAAATCACCAAGTGAGAATAGTGGTATTAAAATTAAGGCAACAAGAGATTTCAAGCTGCACAAGTAAGGGAAAGGGGAAAAACTAGGTTATTTTTGGTCATGAAACACTGCACAGCCAATAGAAATAAATAGAAAATAGAAACATAAAACTTCAGCACTGCAAGCTTTCCAGAAACAAAACTGATTTTAAACATTTTAATGGCTATAATAACCTTCCTTAAAGTTACTGAACATTTGACCAAACATTCAAACTATTCCCATCACCCAATTTACAATCACAGATTTTAAAAATAACATTAAATACGCCAACACAATTTATGAAAACTTAGTATTTTAGTTTAGTTTAGTTTAGTTTGGTGGCACTAATAGGGACAGTGTAGACTCCTATCAGCTGCAATTTTAAACTGCAGGAGGTTTTGATGGATAAACCTTTGAGAGAGGGGTATGCTGAACATACTCACTGCACTTACTCTGGCCAGTTTAGCCTGACTACTTTTCACTGTCCACATCAAAGAACATCTGTGAAAAAAACAGCTTCTTAAACTCAAATAAGGAGATGTGTAATTTCCTCTTACCAATTAGGACCAGTCTGTTTGTTCTCTTTTCATCTTCTTTCCAGGCTACTGAAGTCTCTTCTAGGTCATAGAGCTCATGGACACCTTGGACTATCACTTGATGAGATTTGCCTTGAATAGATACCAGTCCCTTATCAGAAAAATAACTGTTAGGGTATATAAACAAAACTTTAAAAATAAAATATGTAAGAGGGGAAACAAAACTTTCCAACTAATTCAAGTAGGGAATAGTATTTCTGGCAACCATGCACTTGTTAGTCAAAATAAATATATATTATCAATCTCCACTTCTACTCATAACATCCATTTTCACATCTCCTTATTCCGTTAAAGGCTAAGAATTACACTTTTCCATACTTTGCCTTCTGTTCCTCATTTGTCAGTACTCAGCCTGCTCAAGTAAACATTAAATGTCATCATCCATGCCTCTTTGAATATATATATGGTGTTTGACATGGGAATCCATGAAAGCCTGCCTGCCAACAGGATGACGTAAAATGAACAAAAATGTTTGATTTCAGATTAGTCCAATTAAGCTCTTATGCTCAGCATATTAACTTTTCTGAAACAAAATCTCTGAATAATGGAGAAAGAACAAATATTTGTGAAGTAAAACAACTACCAACAGAATCAGAAGGGACTAGTCAGGGTGAGTCCATTAACCCACATATCAAAAGTTCTATTAAAACAGTTTTCATCATTTCATAGTACAATGTTCTAAAATATTTCAGTGGAACACATTCTGTAAAATATGTGTTATACTTCCCTAAAGAAAGAGTTAAAAATATTTCATAAAACAGGTCTCCATTTGACCCATTAATTGGAACTGTATGACTATTTCTGCCAAAAGGGTTATGACTGCAGATAAAATATAAATACAGAAGCAACAAACTTTGGAACCTGTTCTGTAATTAGTTGCCTGGAGTTCATTTGCTTTGGTGTATTTGTCTGTGACTGAGGGACAGCATATCTTATCAAAGGCCTCGCATCTCATAAAGGATTAGTTTGATTCCAATGCTCAATACAACAAAAACATACTTGTGCATGGCATTACTGTTTTTCAGGCAACTTCAGACACATCAGTGGCTACTCTCTTCTATTTGTCAGAAAGGGGAAGACAAGGATACTCTAATTTTATTGCTGAAAAAGCAAGAAAACAACTTTCCTTCCAGTAAAATTAAAATAATTATGTTGCTTTCTATGACACACAAGTGTTCTCAGGAAACAAACCAGAGCTTTACTTTCTTGTATTCCTTACAGCTTGCCAAATGACTGACTGGATTTTCATTATTTACTTGGCTGCTTGGTATAAGGCATTTATTTATGAAAATAAATCCTGAATTGTCACCTCTACTCCTCTCAAAACCAGGCAACTGAAAAACATATGAAGTGTCCATGAAGACGAATACTTACGAGGTGCATTTTTAAAACTACAGCCTGACGATAATGTAGAAAGTTGTTAATTGTAGACCACAACTACTATTGCATTTCTGTTATGCCAAACTGAATTTCTGCATATTATGGCAACAATTTTAAGTACACCTAGCAATCCCTAGGATCAAATTTATAGTATCCCAACCCTAGATATGGGAGATGGATGGTATCTTTCAAAGCAATTAAGATGGAAAGTGAAAAGCAATTTAATTATGGCTTGATTTTTAACCCTGCCACTGATGTTTGGGGACTGTACATCTGCCTCCACATTCCAAACAAGTAGGATCAATGTTTGCTCTTTCTGAGTTGTTCATGGAACAACAACTTGCTACTCTCGATTTCATCTGCTCTGACACAGTGATCCAGCAGCACCTTTGAGAGGTCTGTAACTGACAGCACACTGCAGTTTTTAGCTGTAAAGATGAAAAGCACAAAACAAAGAAGCTGGTAATTTCTGACTAACCTTCAGTCTTATGACATCCATGGTGCACCCAGTCTTATCTTTCACATTCTTCTCCCATAGAAGATTCTACGAAAACAGAAGTTGTTTCCATAAACAAAATGCATAGGATGAGTTTCTATAAAAAGCCACAATGATTTTTTTAGTTAACAGTGAGGTACTTACCTGAATAAAAAGATTTAAGTTTTCTTCTTTTATATTTCCAGGAACTTCAAATGTTACTGTAATTATAGCCTGCAAATGGGAAGATGTACTTATTATTATCACACTGAATAAATGTCTTGTTACTGTAATTTCAGAAAGTGTTCTTTATAACTTGGCCTCATAAAAAGGCAAGTATATGACAACATCAAATTAAAAAAAAAGAAAAATCTCTATATCTGTTCTGCTCTAGTTTGCTAAATTAATCTCTACTTTTTGTTTCTGTGCAGGTGTGCACTTATAGGGCATGCAAAATGCTTTGAACCGTTTAATGCCATTAGCTGCTACCATGTAATTCTCTGCTGTAGAGAGTATTATGATCAAGCTTTCAAATATGGATAAGAATGCTATTTGTTTGGCATATTGATCTTCATCGCAATTTTAACAGACAAAAAAATAATCAACATAGTTTTCATAAGAGGCAACTTGTACTTGCCTCTTAAGAAAAGTTGTTTATAAACAGACTATGTAGGAAGATATTCAGAAAATAAATATGTCTGAAGTTAAGTTTTGTGCCAAAGCAACCACCAGCTTACTGCTAAGGATCAATAATTATCAAAAGAAAATATGAAAATAAAACATGTAGTTTAAAATTAACAATTTATTTAAAGAAATAACAAGTCATGTTTTTGTCACTATAACCACTCAATGGTATGGAAAAACAGAGAGATAATTACTTCCTAGAATCCTTTCAAACTACTACCTTCAGAGGACTAGTCTAACTTAAGAAAAAAAAAATTAAAGCAGCAAGCAGCAAATGTTTGCATAATGACCAAGTAACCTTATTTAAACAACCAAGAGCTAACACTCTGAGCAGCTTCAAAACATGGCAGACAAAAGTTCACTGTGCTCCAAGCATAGTGCAGTTTGTTTCTGCTGACCTTCCACATGAAGATAATAAGCACACTTTATCATCTAACAAGGACTTGCAGCCAACTGTGAGAAGTGTTCTGCCCTCATTTATGCCTCAAATGTCTCAACAATTACCTTAAATATGTGGGTGTTAAATTAAACAGAGATACTAACAATGAATTCTCACTGTCAAACGGCTCCACACTACAAAACTAACAATAATCTCCTTAATAATACAAGGATACTGTAAGTAGTAACATTCAGGAAGGCTTCTACTTAACTTTTTTACCTACTTTAGGTATCTAGTAAGACTCTTTAACTGAGCATATTTAAGAATTTTAATTAAACAAAAACTATCAGCTTAACATAGTCATTGTAATTATAATTAAGTGTGAACTGATTTTTTATTTAATATTTAGTTCCAAAATTAGATTATATTTGCCTTTTCCTGTTTTCAAGACTAGTAACTTCACAATTAAAATACACAGTTTGAAAATAAAAACAAAACCATTGTATGCATCATATTTTAACCTGAAAATTAAATTTAATCATAGAAACTTTCTGAAGGAAAGCTTACTTTTCTAAGACACCTTTAAAAAAAATACAAGTTTTTACTCTTTTGCAGCCAGTGAGGGGACTTGTTGCCTGTGGGTGAACCCTATCCACCTAGGGATACCGAAAGGAGGACTGTGACCCACAATTCGACCAGAGAGATTTTGTTTTGGACAGAAAACGTACAGGGCAGACTGGCTACAAATGTAGGACTGCAAATACTTTAAAAAAAAAGTAGTTCTATTTGTTTCACTAATAGTCTCCAAGTGAATCAACAAATTACATGACTGTCTGGAGCACTGGAAGTTATAAGCTATTTTTGAAAGTGAGAATTAGTATAGCCATTTAGAATCTATCTACAACAAAGCACATTCCTTTTGTTCAATCTAGGTAATCTTCCAAATACCTTAGAACATGTTACTCCCTAACTGAAACCTTTTGAAACAGTAACAAAATTAGTATGCAATATTGAACAGCCTTGTTCTTGCAAAAATATTGAAACAGTATTTTTGGTATTACCTTATCTAGATGCGCATGTGTTGTCTTTATATGCTCCAGCTTTTTCTGTAAACTGAAAATAAGTAAAGTTAAATGTTGCATTTGAGTAGGGTGGGCAAAATGTCATTAAGTCAAAATTTAAAAAATTACAGTATTGCAGAGCAAAACTGAAATATCAAAGATAGACTATATTCAGAATAAGCTTCAACTGTTAATTCAATTTTAATCTCAAAATAGAAATGTTTAATTATATTTTTTTGATATAGTTAATTGTTTGTGTTAGAAAATTAGAGTTTTTAAAACATAGAGAGAATTATAGTCCTGATTTGCTGTATCTTCAGCATTAAAAATACTTATACTTCAATGAATACAACACCTTTGATACTGCTTGGTGCAAAAAGAAAGGCAAACTACATCATTAAAGCAAGCAAGAAAAAAATAAACCACTAGAATTTATCAAGCTAATAGACGTTGATTTTTTAAAAAAAATTTACAATTATCTGAAAATCAAGAAAAAAAGAATGTACAAAGGTGTTGCTTGTGAGAATGAAATCTGGAACACTAATTGAAATCCTATATACCAGCTTCCACTTCTCAGCTATACAGCTCACTTCTACTATGCAGTGTGCCTGCTAACTTAAAACAGATCCTCTCTACTCAAAGGAATTTGGGGACTTCTTTTGTAAACTAATACTTAGGGTCTTACTGTATCTTTTGTGTGACAACACAAAATTTTACTGCAGCTTTAGATTTCACACCCACATCTGTCTTGATTAATCAAGACAGCACAAAATTTTTTTCAAATCCCATCTTCTGTACTGTTTCTGTTTTCTGTCTAGTGAATAACAGAGAAGAAATACTGCAGCACAAGTCACTATGATGACAGCTCTCTGCCACTTCAGAGAAGATTGCCCATAAAAACCCCTCATCCTAATCTGATGACTGTAAATTTTAAGGAGCCTTTATGTTGGGCTGTCTGCACTGTCTGCTACAGAAGTAACATTTCACATTCCTACTTCTCCTACCTGGTTTGCTTTGCTGTCTTATTCTCATACTGCCCTTCACAGAATCCAGAATTCTTGATGTGTTTCCTGTGACTTCAGGTTATATAACAGACTACAAGGTTCTACCACACAGTCACACCAATCAGATGTACCTGTCTGCTATGCTGACAGAAATCCTTCCTGCAGTAGGCCATTAAAAGAAAAATTTTATTAATGTACTGGTGTGTATTTGTGTTCAAGTGGTGCTGGATGCAAAGAATTTTTCTACTCAGATGATGGCACTGAAACCACCACTAATATTTTATGTAGGAATTTCTGTGTCCAGGAACTAAAAACAGGGTAAGCAATTTTGCTGTGCAGAGTTCAAACATAAATAAAATAAACTGAACTTCATTTAAGTAGTCTACAATCTTCTTGGTACTTCTAGAATTTGTCTTTAAATGCTGACATTTTAGTGTTTCCTCTGTTTTAATCTCAAATATCAAGAAGCTCTACAGTAACTGAGTGAGATTGGAGAGAAGACTAAATGGAGGAAAGCAATAAAGATTTTTTTTGTCGGTTCCTTCTGAAATTTTTCAGATCTGTGGAGTGCAGCACTTCTAGTAAACTTGGCGGAACACCACCTAATACTGCAAGTAATCAGATCTAACTGTGAATTGCTGTTATCAAGAACAATCGTTTTCTGTTTCCCATCTTCTTACTGCTTTATCTCTGTGGCTCTAGCATGAGTCAATTCAGTTAGCTAATCCATTGTAAGAACTTGGAACATGGGTTTATGATCTGGCTTATGACCTAAGAGTTATCTATTGTCTCTAAAGGATATACCAGCCTCCCTCCTCCCTCAACTTTCTTTTGGATGCTTAGTTTGGTATTTCCCTGATGCTGCCATTGGTAGAAATCTTGAAACAAACGCTACAGTATTTCACTGATAAGGCAAAAGTCAGTGTCAGTAAAAAAAAAGATCAAACAGCTATCATTTTGATAGTCATGTACCAGTTCAGAGGGAAATCTCACAAGCACATATTATCTAATAGAGGTTACTAATTTGCACATCCTGCAATTTCTCCCTTCTGTGAATAAGAAGCTGCTCCATTCCATTATCTGAAGTGAAAAGTGTGCATCCAGGAAGAAAAGTGAAGCTGATACTGCCCTCAACTGCATATTCCTCCTTTCCTTTATGACTGCTTCAGTACGCCTCCTTCTCTTTGCTGTGCTTCAGCACACATAATGAACAGAAAGACCTTCCTTCCCATTTTACTTCTGCACCCATCCAGGACATTGAAGCATACATTTGGCATCAAAAAAACCCAGTAATGAGAAATACAGTGATCAGAATTTGCAGAGCCTTTGTTTGCTGTGAAACCTCAGTCCCTCATTCTTTTCTGTGAAATCTAAGGAGGCTCCATTTCATCATGATACAAAGGAGAAAAATTTTGAAATGCTTTGGAAGAATCAAAAAAGTGTACAAATCTACTCTAATATTGATACTAAACCAAAACTTGCATTTTGGGGAAAAAAACCAACCAACTACACACACTCTGGCTCATTTAACTTTATAAGGTCAAAAAGGTTTTTGCAGGCATTTGAAGAGGAAAATAATTCCATCTGATATTACCACTTATAAAGCAATAATTTTTAAAATGTGACTATCCTGGTCCAGACAGGACAGACTAAACTAGAATTTCTAACAGAAACTCAAGATGCAAATTTGAGCCAGGATTTCAGAGTGTTTGTTCCATACACAAGTATTTTTACCAATAACAGACAGCAAAATTATCACCATACCTTACTCCAGATAAACTGTCAAAAGCATGTAGGTCCAAGACATTAGAGAGATCAACTCTAAAGAGAGGGAAAAAAAGAAAGCTTTGTATTTTTGATTTAAAAATCAGGTTTTGAAGGTGTTCACTGAAGATTGTTTCTTTTCCTGTCTATCAGACTAATGCTATTAATATTTAGCCTTATTTTTGGATATTGGTGGTTGGTACTGTCTTCTACAAGGAAATGCTGTATTTATTTACACAGTAATATGTAAGCATAGAAACAAAATTTTAAAAAATAGAGTAAAATACAAGGTATTTCCAAAAATATGGTAAAATCCCTTATACTGGATGCCTTAATAAGAAATTATTTTCCCTAAATGGGAAAAGGAACCTTGAGCCTCTCAAGACAAACACAACCCTCTGGAATATGTGTAGCTTATATTGACACACTGTTAGCAAACAAAACTGAAACAACTTTATCAGGCAAGCACTACTAAGAGGAATTTCAACTCTACAGTTTGAAACAGACAAATGAAAAATATCATACAGAATAGGCAGTAGTGATCATATCTGCTTACAAGAATGGCTATCTACAAACTGCATAAGAAACTTTTCTTCACAAAGCAATATGGATTATAGATTTCACTGCTAATAGCAATGAATAGCTTTTCAGGTGCACTTAATGACGTGGCTAAATAAAAAGAATGTGAGAGGTTAAAAAACCTACCTCTGGAATACAACCAGAATGATTAAACTTTTACATTCAACAGCAGTTGTAACAAGCAGTTTCTAAGATGAAAGATTTATAATGTATTACACAAACAAGTCCTGTGTAAAATTCATGACCAGCTCAGTGCCAACTGTTCTCAGCAGTGTTCTAAAAAACCACATAGAAACCCTCCCTTTCAAATGTGGACTTCTGAGGGACAAACCCTTTTAAAAGGGTATGTCATCAAATAACATGCCAATAAATTAATTTTGTGCTTATTTCACATTTTGAATGTTTAATAATGGAAGAGACCCTGTGTGTCATTTATGAAAAAGTATTTACAAGTAACAAAGAGTTGTCATTGAGGACTGAATCTGAGGCACACTTTATCTCATATCCAAAATATAGTGCTAGCTGGCATCAGACACCATACAATGTACAAAGAGATCAGATGTTGGATCTCCCCCATTTTTAATGGACATTTAAAACACAAAGCATGTAGTTCAGTATCTTTTTCAAAATTGGTCCTATCTGATCAACTAACACCAGCAATTATTTTTCTCTATGATTTCCAACTACATTTGATAATAACATTAAAAATTCAAGTATACCTTATTAAGGTTATGACTATTGTCTTCACTTTAAATTTGCTTAAATCAAAAACCTGTATTTTAGGAACATTGACCACAATAATCCAATAATTGATGTAAAAGTGCACAGATCAGTCCTGGTAGTCTGGAAGATACATTGTTCTCCTAATGCTCCTAGGAATACAATATCCATTTAAGTCCTTATTAAAGAAGAAATCTGAGTCAGAATTTCAAATAAAAATAGCAAAAACAGTGCAATGATTTTTCTTGTTCTTGTAACTTCCTTCCACTGGTTTCAAAGTCATTTTGTAGTAACAACTTATTTGGAGCAGCAGTCATGAGAACAATATTTAAGGCGACACAATAGAAGGAAAACACTGTAGTGCATGACCAATTATTAACTCAAAACCAACCTGGCCTTGCAAGCGGCTCTTCAGTTACAAGGTTGGTTAACAGTGCATCTTTGTGGCCGAGAAGGCCAAGGGTGTCCTGAGGTGCATTAGGAAGAGAACTGCCATGGAATGTGATCCTGCCCCTCCAGTCAGCTCTAGTGAGGCTGTGCCTGGAGTGCCGTGCCCAGTTCTGGGCTCCTCAGCACAGGGGAGACAGGGAGTCCAGGGGAGGGCAACAAAGATGATTAAGGGACTGGAGCACCTCACTAATGAGGAAAGGTTTAGAGAGCTGGGCCTGTTCAGACTCAAAAAAGATGACTGAGAGGGGACCTCCTCAGCACATATAGGTATCCGAAGGTATGGTGTCAGAGGATGGACCAGGCTCTCAGTGGTGCCAGGCAATAGGACAAGAGGGAACAGGCAGAAACTGACATGCAGGAAGTTCCACTTGAACATGAGCAAGAACTTCATTACTGTGCAGGGGACCAAGCACTGGAACAAATTGCGCAGAAAGGCTGTGGAGACTCCCTCATTGGGGATATTCAAGAACCATCTGGACACAAGCCTGTACCATGTGCTCTACGATGACTCTGTTTGGCAAGAGGGTCGGACAAGATGGCTCTCTTCCAACCTTACTCATTTTGGGATTCTGGGATATGAACACCAACAAATAAAAATAGAAATTAAAAATACATTTTTACTTCCTCAAAATTTTTTTCTAAATGCTTATTCATAAAATAAATATTGGATTAAATATTTCTAATTTATTAGTTCTCCTTTAATCAAGTTGATTTAATAGAACACTTTAAACTGTCACAAAACAAGCAGGATCTAGTACCTAGTAATAGTGGCCATTTAATACCTTGATCTTTGTGTCTCTACAATTTTAACAAGTCCATTTATTGACCTAAAATAAAACAGAAAAATCATCAGTTAGATGAAAATACAACCATGATCTATTGTTTGAATATGTTAGCCATGGACAGCATCATGTCAAATAATACCCCAACTCTGTTATCACCTTGTTAAATAACCATCAGATATGGGTTGCGGTATTTGGTTTCCACTCACAGCTGGGGAACTTCACAAGTTCTGACAATAAGATACCACCAGTGAGAACAGCATTTTCCTACCCAAAGCTCTTCATGATACACTCCGCTCAGTCTAAGCATTTTTATTTTCATATTTCAAACAACTAATACAGTTGTAAAGTATTTAGAAATGTTAGTGCTTAATTTGGCTTATCATGGTATTGATGGAAAAGGGTAATGTCTTTGATGACTAATTTGATTCAGACCATTTGTTGTTCTGCTCCCATGACAATTGTTTGGGACTTCCTCCATATATCTTTGCATTTGCTAGTGAATTCATATTTACCAGAAGATTTTTTTCCACTTCTGCTAATTCTGAAAAATGGCAACAGCTGCTCAGAAACATAAAAACATGAACACTTAAGACAAAGGCCTGTCCTTAGTAAGTAACATCAAATCCTACCTAGTTAGACAAAATGCTACAATTGTGTAAGCACATAGAATTACTGGAATTTCTTTAGAAAGAGGCAGCCTCTTTTCCCTTATAAATTTATCAATTTGTGTCCATCTAATAATTTCTACTCTAACCACAGTAAAGAAGTAACCAGGTTTAAATTAATTTTTGAGGCAGTACAGTGTTACAGTTATGCCAAGTTTCATACCTCACAGATGTGCTGACTTTATTCAATTCTTCCTCTGAAACCAAATCTGTTTTATTGATGATTATAAGATCAGCTAATGCCACCTGCCTATGCATTAAGAAAAAAAAAAGAGAAAAAGATATCACAAATGAACAAATATTTTATCTATAAGGCAGAAACATCATCTCTCTCATGGCTCCAAAAGACAGTATGAACATTGTTAGTACAGAAGGGCAAGCATTAATCATTAATCAAACTAGAGCAAGTACTACTGGCTTCTCCTTGATGTGTTCTTCTGTGCCCTGACAGATCAAATCAAGGCTTGCTAGATTCTTTTGTTTCAGGGTTGTTTTGTTTGTTTGTTTGGTGGTGTTTTTTATGCCATCTAATCCAAAGTGCTTAGTGATTTAACAACTTCACAAATCCCTATTTGCCTTGCATGAAGTCCGTGTAATGTGATACTTGAAGTCTCTGCTTAATGAAGACTTCAACTGTTACAATTATCCTTAATTATTGTGGTTCCACATTTATTAAAAAGTATTCCTCTATCTCCTGTTCTGCTTCAAGCATGATAGATCCTAACATGAAACTTTTAATTCCCCCAACACAGGTGCTTCTCGTTCAATTAAATAAAATCCCATCACTATTAAAATACAAGAGTTAGATCTTGGCAGAAAGATCAAATGGAGCATGAAGTTACTTTTCCATATTATACCTCATTACACCAGTCTACCTCAGTTTAAGCAAAGCAGGAGAAAAAAGCCCTGTAAAAGAACCCATTTCCGATGAACTTCTATACAGTGCAATTCCTAACTTGATATATAAAATCAATTTCTACATCCATACCGAGATGCTTCATTGATAAGGCCTTCTGGTTTCTCCTCTGTCAAGTGCTAAACAAAAATTAAAATAATTTGATTAATTGTATTCAAACTAAACTTAAATTCATTTGCAGTTAAAGAAAGCCAAACCCAATTCAGCTAAGGTCTATTTTTCAACAAAGTATGGACAAAGATGGCATTTAGAATATTTCAGTTAAATGATGGTGAAAAAGTACATTTATACACTCACCATTACAGAGATTTATTACTTTAATGCAAATTCCTCTAATAATTTTATTTAGAATGCTATAGAGTTAGAAAACTTTATAATATTTATTTTAATTACTTTTCAGCTTTACAATGAAGTAAAAAAGTCACCATGATATACAGTAACAATGAAAAAATATAGCTAAAAGAAAATGAAGGTTCAGTGGTTTTACAAATGAGTGCGAACTCAACTAACTGTTGAGTCATGGGCTAGGCTTGCAGTACAGCATTTAATATATGCAACTTCACACTCTTTTTCTCTGGAACACTGTACAAGACAAATTATACTTTGATAGTAAAAACTGGTAACTTTTTCTGTGTTTGTATGAATAAATCACTGCTCTTTGGCAAGCCTGTCCAAAATCAGAAGCTACAGGAGTTTCAGTATTATCTCCATTTGTCTGTCCAAGCTAGTGTCTTACACAGAAGAATTAGTGAAAGGGAAAAAAATACCTGCAACTCAAGCAGCAGTATAAAGTTTAGCAACACAAAGCCTTACTTAACTTAGGCACAGCAACAGACTACACTGAAGCAGCAAAGGTCTAGCCACAAGTTGTTTTCTACCCACTCTGCCATGGAGGCAGCAATCTCTCGGAGAGAAACATCACAGACATCTGGATGAAGTAAAACTTCAAACAGATGTTGTAATATTAGCAAGAACTCGCCACTTATGCTTACATATCTGGGAAGGTTAGAATCCTCTCCATTTATTGATCAGCTCTAAATGTACCAGGAATATTAGTTTAAAATCTGGGTTTCAAGTTACAGAAATACCAAATTAAAAGTGGAATCAATTGTAATGGGAAATACATAGATTTTTTAAAAACTAGAAAACCTCTCTTTCTTTATTGGACATATCAGGCATCTAACAGTATTTTATTTGAAAAACAAAAATCGGTTATTTCATCCTGTGAGTCTATCATGTTAAAACAAAACTATTTCCTGATTGTGCACAACCTAAGCACAGCATAACAAAAAGATGACTCTCAGGAACCTCTCCTCTGACCTTTTCTTTATATTCCTCTATGTATTGATTCTACTCAATTAATGTTAAGGTTTGTTGCCCTGAAAAGAACGAATGTCAGTAGTCCAGATGTCAGGTCCTGGAAGCTGAGGACTGCAACTTCAAGCTGTCCAATTGTTTGCTTTCAATTAAAAAAATTAGCACTTCAGATTGCTGTGTGATAAACCCATTAGAGTGATAACCCACGGTATCAATTACCACTTCAGTTTCAAATTGGCTGACTGGTCACGGGATGTTTGTCAGCATTTCTTGTGATGGGTTGATCAAGACGTACTTAAATTGCTGCCCATTATCTCAATGTCATTTACCTGCACGGCTTTCAAAATTCTTTGAATAAGCAGCTGTTGAGGTCAGGCTTTGCAATCAACAACAAACAAGTTACCAAGTCCTTTTATACAAAGCAAAAGTTGTTTACTTAGTACACAACTGAGAAAGTCTGAAGTTCCTACTATTCTGAGTAGATGTCAGTGTTTTACAGGTTTACTGATTAGATAGTGTATGTTTTCCTTGAGCTGCCAAAGGTAATAGTAGATAGAAAATCTGAATGTTTCAAAACATGTTTGTGTTGTTTCTGTTACATTACTTGAAAGTCTAATATTTAAAAAAACTAATTTTCAAACAGTAATAATTTAGTGCTGCTGTGTGCAACACAATTATATTTGATCTAAGAATAATTCAGCATTGCATGAAGAAAAAGATAAACAGAACAACAGTTTTACTAGCAATAAAACACATCTGAATTTGTATGACAGAACCCAGCTGAAAAGGGGCTGACCTAAAACATGGTATGATTTCTTGTGATAGCTGAGCTGATTCAAAAGACGGTTCCTGCTTTAAAGGGCAAATGACCCTGTTCCCCTCACTCTTCTACTAACTTCTCTATAAACGTTCTTGCAGAACACAATAAATGTAACTTGCCAAGCTGGCTTGCTATGAGATTAGACTTGTTCTGTTCTGATCCAACACAAATTGATAAGAGGACAGGACTGATTCACCTTTTGGTAAATCAGCTATTAGATCAGCACAAGTGAAAGGAGAAACCCAAGTAAACCAAACAAGAAAAGAATCTTACACAGGAAGAATCACTCTCTTAGTTTTAAACCATTATTCTTCAGTTCTCTGAGCCATTTGCAGCCATTGTAAATGCAGAAATATTAAAACAGTTTCAGACCATGGATTTTTATTTTCTTATGGTCACTTTTTTTTGAATCCTGAAAAATCAATACCAAATCAAACCAGTAACCTCCTAAGTTAGTAAGCTGCAAATAGTTATATTTATACCTACCTATTACAAAAAAGCTGAACTATTTGATTTAATCACAATTCTTGCTGATCCAAGCTCACTGTTCTATGTG
Source organism: Drymodes brunneopygia (assembly GCA_013400955.1). NCBI lineage: Eukaryota > Metazoa > Chordata > Aves > Passeriformes > Petroicidae > Drymodes > Drymodes brunneopygia. The sequence goes on from VZTZ01049660.1 coordinate 37,494, forward strand.
TCTGTTCTCACATTATATTTTATATACAGATTACTCTAATACCTGCTCTTTTTGTCTGCTTCCATATAACATTTTCATGTGAAGCAGTACCAGGACCCCTGTGCTCTCATTTCTCCCCACCACAGCTGCCATTACATAAGCACCCTTTCCAGTCCAAGCCCTAACTCAATTGTTACCACACTGGTATAAGACATCTGTTCTTAGACCTCTCCTTTCAAGTAACACAGACCAGTGACCAATTTCTCCATTGTTTTTACAGCAATCCAATTGCCTATTTGGAATCACTACTTGGAAGGAACCAAGTACTCAGCAACCTGGCAACTCTTGTCAGACATGTTGCTATGTTTGTAAGAATCTGAATTCCTGTGAATATCAGTACTTCCTTGTGCCCATTCAAAACACAGTAATAATGAAATATATCTTCATTCAATGTAAGAATTACAGCTATGGTAAAAATTAATTAATCCACATGAACATTATTGCAATAGCTGTTCTAATGCTGCAGTTTTAAACCATATACTAAATCTAGTAACTTACCTGCAATCCATGCTTTGCATCAACAACAGACACAATACCTGAAAGAAAACATTAAAATGGCATAGAAATGTGCTGAAAGCAGCTGACAGTTTAACAACTTGCAAACCTCTTGTACAAAGGGTAAGACTATCAGCACATTTACAACCAGTTATAACAAACTGGAACCATTGAAAGTATCTGATCATTAAACTGTTACGTATTTCTTTATTCATATTGTATCTGTGGTAGTAAAATGCCACCAGAACCAGGCAAGATAAATTCTCACAAAGTAGATGCCTCATCTTCCACAACAGGAAATTGGCTGACATATTCTTTTACAGAATATTAAAACAAATTAAGGGACTGACTGACATATGCAGTCATTCTGATTGCAAATGACCAGAACTTTGCACATCTCTGGCAGAAACTTAGGAAGCTCTTTCTTTCCTTTCTTGGCTAAATGGGTATTTCACAGACTGACCAAAACATTACTAGGGCATTTTTTTAAGCCAAAAAGTAATCTTTTTCCTACATTAAAAAAATTGCTCTTTAACTACATATAGTGATGATTTATCATTCAGTAAATTCAGGTTTTTATTATAACACAGTAAATATTAGAGCAAACGAGTACAATACGCAAAGAAAGCAAAAAGCAAAAGGCAGAAACATCCAGATGTTGACAAGTTATGAGTTCAGAAAAACAGGAAACCCTTCAGGAAACACTGCATTGCAGGAGAAGAGGGGAAGGAAGAAACAGAAAAAAAGCACGCTGTAGTATTACTCCTAAGTAAGGTTTTATAACATCTGGCTGATTAGATTTTTTCCCCCTTACATCACAATCAAGAGCTGTCCATATCTGATCCCTTAGAAAAGCATTACACAACTTTTGCTGGATTTAGCAAGACAACACATCTCACCAAGGAGATAAACAAGCATCAGACTAAGGAGGGATACCTCTGTGATCAAATCTGGAAGTGTGAAAACCAAGTTCACATATTTCAAACATTTTTGAATGTCTGAAACCTTGCCTTAAAACGCCAAGAATACATTACTCTAAATCCAGACATGAGATGCCAATACCCAGGAAAACAAGCTTGCACTTCTTACCATCAAGATAGATGTCACTTCCCAGCTCAGAATCAACCCAGAACATGGAGGCCACAGCTCCTAAGAAGTGCAGCACATATACAGTTGCAAAATTGAGATTTTTGCAGTAAACTACTAACATTGAGGTATTTCACAGAAAAACTGTAATTTTAGTGCTAACAGTAAGATCAGTAACTAAAGTCATTCCAACACCTAAAACTGTCCACCTGAAGCAGTAAGATGCAGTCCTTCAAACACCACTCTGTATCAAACCCAAATACCTGTCAGCTCTTCATAGTGCTTACTCATGCAAGATATAGCAAAGACCACAACATGAAATCGTTTTCTGGGACCTATTGATTTTTTTTTCCAAAAAGCTTAATAGTTTTCCAATTTGACTCAAACAGAATTTGTGTGTAACAGAGGCCAAATCAATGTCCTGTCTTTTGAAGAAAATTACTTTATAATGACAACTATTTAGCTTCGAGCTGGAATGCACCAGTCTCTTAAAGTGGAGACAACTGAATTTCTGGTAAGAATTTCCTTCCCTCTCCATCTACAACAGATTTTTAATGTGGATGGTTTAGAGAAAATTATTTTAGATAGCTATGCCTAACATGAGGTCAAGTTTAAACACCTTTTTATAATAAATATTACTAAAGAGCACGGAAGGATTTTGTAAAATCTATTATTGCTTTTTAAGAAAAACATATTAGTCTGTTTCACAGTGTATTTTAGGACTTCACAAAATATAAGGCCTATCACAACCAGTGTAACAATACATCAGATGCTAACAATTTAGACTTTAAAACAAGAAATGTAGAATATCAGAAGTTTACTGAAAACTACTAATTTCAGAGTATGCTTCTCTTTGCTAAGCCCAGTGTCTTCTCCAGATAGAAATATATTTTAGCTGGATTTCTGTGAGCTTAAATTCAATTTAGAGCAAGTTCAACAAACAGAACCCAACCAAACCCATCCACAACCTCATATTTGCACCTTAAGAAATTAATTGGAGTCTATACAACAATCAAAGCATAGGTGCCTGACAACTCACCAATTTATATTACAACTGTCAAAGTGGACTAACCGGTGAGCAAATAAGTATTTCATAAAAACAGAAAATTATCATGGTTATGAAAATTGTAAGGTAAATCACCTGGATCTGCCAAACCAGTTGTTTCTAACAATATATAGTCAAATTTTCCTCTCTTTTGCATCAAGTTCTCAATTGCTTTCACACCATTGTCCCTGTAAGAAGAAACAATTAAATCTGAGAACAGAGAAAACAAGATAAAGCATATATTTAAATGTATCTTCTAATGCAGAACACAGTGTCAGTATCATCAAAGCAAAAGTTCTGAGTCAGGACATTTGCAGACTTACAGTCTACAATGAAAATTTAGTTATCGTGTTGCCGGTCTAATATTAGGCAGATTTTACTTTTCTGTTCCATTTTAGTCTGAAAATAGCATTTGCCTAATCCCACCAGGTGACTGAAAGATTTGTTTTCAAACACTGAACAACCTGTAAGGACAGTAGGACTGTGTAGATATGCAACTATTTGGTTTGGCAGCTGAAATTACAGAAATAAGGGGTGAGGTAGAAGTGAAGCATGCTGCCTTGCCTTTCTACCTTACCTACAACAAGATTAACATGTGCCATTTACTTAAATTAGAGCTGATGAAGTCAGCCTGAAGCAGAAATGTGCAGCATTTATGTAAGAAACCAATGTATATAAAATACAGCAGCAGGACAGCATTCCTTACACCCCATAATAAGAGAATCCAAAAGGATCTTCTGTCTTCCACTTACTACTTATTACTATTTAAGGCATAAAGTTCTCCCAAATTTTCAGGACAAACAGGCCATGACCCCTATTTACAAACTTAGCATGAACAATTCAGCATTCAAATAAAGAGGGTAAAAAACATGTTGAAGAAAGAAATACTCTCTTGCTTTTAAAAATGACCATCAACTTAGTTTTGGATATCGTGCTTCATTAGATCACAAAAGGTTTTCCATTGATCTTTTCTGATAAATACAATATTGAAGTAGTAACCGATGTACAAAGAAAGAAGCAGAGTAAGTATTTTGTGAGGAAATTGGGAAATCTGAATCCTAGTTCCAGCCTCCCTGAATCTTCAGCTCTCTACATGGGAGCATATAATACTGGCAAGAGAGGGATAACGCCCCACTCTACAATGCACTAGTGGAGTATAAGTTGGTATTTAGATTACTATTCTAAATGACACCAAGTCCAAATCCAGTTTGGCAGCAACAGCAAACAAAGTTCTACCTCCCAAATTCCAACTGTTGTTTCATTTGACAACAGAAGTCTCAATCAATTCTACCATCAGTTTCAGGAATCAAATCCTGTATGTCTTCTCCCTTCCTCAATTCCCCACAACATCCACTGTGAGAACTTGTACAATAGTCCTTCCTTACTTTACTGAACAGCACAAGCAGCCATTTCTGAGCTCCAGCCATTCTTCATAGAGTTCTCCTCCTTGACTGATTGCCAGAGATTTCTCCAAGGCACTTCCTGAAAATACAAGTAATGCTATATTTTTGATTTACAATCTTGTATGACACTTCCTGTAAGAGTGAGATACAAGGATTACATTCTTTTCTCCTGAGACCATGTTTGTGACATATTCTTAAGAAATTTGCATTTTCCATTTTAGGAGAAATTTAAAAGCCAAGACAAAGCTGATTCCGCAAAGATCAAACCCCACAGGATGATGGTACATTGCAAGCGCCACAAATTTTGCTAAAAGAAAGGGATGCCAGCCTGTGTCTCCGTATCAATCAAAGGCTCTGTCTGTACGTTTTATTTTAGGTTCCATGACCAGAAAAGTGACATGCATCTTTGTTGATGAAAACAAACAAAAAGCCCCCCACCAACACCGTGCAAACTGTAAACAAGGTAAGCTTCTGACTATGTTACAGATATGAAACTACAGCTAGAGCAATTAAAATCCTGAAAGCAGAGAGTTCAAAAACCATAGTCATCAAGCACACATCTCCCCATTTTCTTGGTCAAAGATAATTTGTGATCTGCAAACGGCTGAGGGGAAAGGAAATAAAAGAAAATATTATCTACCAACACGTTATTTTAATTTCCATTTGCTTGCAACTGAGTAGGACAAATGGAGCTATAGCACTTCCAATAGGGTGATATATTCATTTACTTTACTCCGAGGAACTACATTTATGTGCAAAACAGATTAATGTATGTCACTATTTTACAAAAACCAGCAAAAAGACTTTCTGCCCTTCTGAAGGCTATGAGGTATGTCAATAATTCAGTAATGGATTTAAAATTACAACAGTCTTGGTTTCCAGCAGTCTTATGTACTCGTCATTTTGTGGCAAAAAGAAAGGATTCTGCACGTTTACATACCTTCTCCAAATTCATTCAGAATTACAGCTATTCTTTTATTATGCTGCTCTGTCAGTATGTAATTTAGAAGAGTTGTTTTTCCAGCTCCTAGAACACAGACCACATTTCTATTAAAATGTAAAAAAAACCTGAATAACTTTTCAAATAAAAACTAAATCCTGTTATGCATGCACATGCACCCTTCAAGCAAATCTCTTCTATATGTGAGTTTTCATTCTAATATCCTACAATCTATTTTAATGATGTAGAAATTAATTTGTAGATATATTTGACCCCATAGAACTACCAGGACATTAAATCTCAGTCTTAAATGACTCACAGCTTTTCCATGCATTAAGTGTCAGTACTTGATAAACTTACAAGTTCCCTACTAGCTGGGCAGTCTTTTCCTACAAAACTAATTTTTATTCTTTTCTTAACAAAAGGCACACTTAATCTTCTCCCTATTACTGTATTTTCTGACTAGTTCTGTCATCAGTAACCACGGATGTGCTACTGCCTTTAAACAGGGTATTTTTAAAAAATGCGTTCACAACCCCTGGGATTGAAACTCAGGAGCAGTTTCATCCCATGCACAATATCACAGGGTTGTCAAGGGTGGAAGAGATTTCTAGAGATCATCCAGTCGAAAGCAGGTGACCACTACAACTAGGGAACCTTCCTTACCTGTCGTTAGGAGGTTTTTTCTGCAACACTGTGATCATCCAGTCGAAAGCAGGTGACCACTACAACTAGGGAACCTTCCTTACCTGTCGTTAGGAGGTTTTTTCTGCAACACTGTGATCATCCAGTCGAAAGCAGGTGACCACTACAACTAGGGAACCTTCCTTACCTGTCGTTAGGAGGTTTTTTCTGCCACACTGTGATACGGGTACGAAGTTACAACTTCCAGAACAGAGACGGCGACTGTAAATTTAACCAGATCCTTACTGTCCATAACTGTGTGCAGCACACAGTAACCCTACTGGTCGAGGGGTACGGGAAAAACGCCGAACCTCACGTTTTTCAGATGCAACGCAGTCTGCATTTAACTGAACGAAATATGTTGCACTATTCTGACGCAAAGTGGCCAAAACCTTTTGTCAATCGTGACCTGAACGAAGCGAGCTCTGAAAGCAGGGTGGGAAAAGCAGCAACGGGTGCTCACATTGCTGTTCAGAGTGGTCCTGCAAAACCACTGGAGCGGCGGGAGGGCCCCGCGCCGGCCCCGGCCCCGGCCCCGGCCCC
>VZTZ01049660.1:44600-90852 GCA_013400955.1 Drymodes brunneopygia
GGCGGCCGCAACGCCGCCACCCCCGCCACGGCGCCCTCCTGGCGTCACACTCCTGGCGTCGCTCCCGCAACGTCACCCCAGTGCCGTCACCGGGCGGCGTCACGCCCGCCCCGCGCCTCGGCCCAGCGGCACCGCCCCCGCGCGGGGTCCCCAGCAGGTCAGCCTCAAGCCTGGTTCAGACACAGAGGACCACTGAAGGAGCCCCAGTGTGGTTAAAAAACATGGTGCTGTCATCTGTCTATAATCAAATAATCAGCAAGGTGAATGTTGGCTTTCTCTGCTCTCCCTTAGGGACCATGAGGGGGCACATACCTTACCCCCTCTACAGTTACGGGTAATTTTAACAGTATTATGTGCTCCCCAGCTTTTTGTGTGCCATAGGTTCAGCAAATAGGTAACACATGTTCCATTTCTCCATGCTAGGAGGTGTAAATGTAACAACATTGGGGAGGCACAGAAGAGAGATTGGCCTGATGCATGCTGATACATGCACATGCCCAAAACACAGGTGGGGTTCTCTGCTCCCAAAATAAGGTTCAGTAGCACTGGTTTGAGTACTATTATGGTAAAATATGCGGGGTTTCATCTTGTTTGTCTGTGTATTGGCTTGTATGGTCATAAATGTACTTGGTATTTTTTTCTTGACTCTTCCTACACTTGTTTAGGTTAAAATACTTAATACTGATAATATTTGATGATATTACACTCTAAATAGTTGGCTTCTCCTTTAGTGATTCTAATTTTAACATGCATGTCAAAGTCCGGTTTAAGAAATCATAAAATAACATATTCAATCCATTGATTCAGCTTGTCCTTGGAGATACAATCATATTTATTCCAACAGAAGTACCTACAGTAAACAGGCTGTTGATTTCTAGAGTTTTAGAACCAATGCATTATAAAATGAGTATTTTTGCATTCTTGTTTCAACCACTGAGGTCATCACCTTGTATGATGCATCCTATTTTAAAGGAAAAATCTGATCAGTTTTTCAAAGCTGTATCTGCTAGAACCCTGCCTGATGGTACATGCTTTTGCTGTCCTGGGACTGCACAGCTTTATAAAATTTTGCTATTAAATTGATTTTAAAAATTACAAGATTTTCATAGCAAGAAGGCTATAGTGTAAAAGAGGAAAAAGTCAGGCACTGGGAATGAGCAGTTTTGCACTGCAGAGCATATTTAAAAAAGGGTGTAAGTTGTCTTTCAAAATGAGACTATTTGTAATATTGAAATTTCAGTTACATGTCAGTGAGACATCTGGTATTGGGAAAGAAAGGTGATTAAACCGGTGTCATGGTTCCTTAAGTGGTTCTCCTTTCCATCACGTCACATAACACTGCTTATTATTTTCCCTTTTGAACAAAATTACCTAAAACAAATACTATGGTTTCTGGGTTTTCTTTTGGTTTCTTTAAAGTTTATATTCAAATAGTAGAATTTTACTGTAAGTGTTAGCTGTCCTTTCGTTTCTGCTGAACCATGTAATAGAGTCTACTTTGTAAAGATAGATGTAAAACCTGCATATTTTAGTGTGGTGGCAGCTAAATGAGCATAGCAAACTTAAATCTGGGTGGCACAGTTGAAGTGGTTTATTCTAAGATACTTGTAGACAAAACATACAACATCAGAAAGCAGTAAAGTGTTGCTAGGTACCAGGAAGTTGTATTTTATTATTACCTTAGTTGGCTGCACTTGAAAAAGCTTAGTTCCTCCCCAAATACTGAAGATCTCAGTGCAATTAAAGCCATTTTAATGATGGAACAAAGACTGATTTTGATGATGGACTAAAGTGTTTAAGGCTTTAGAGGAGAATTGGGGAAGAAGGCTGTAACAGGAAAACAAGGAAGAGCAATGCAACTTGCTAATTCCTGATACAAAGGGAGCATGATCTGAGCAAAACAGCAGAAGAAGAAAATCATTGGCATTTCAATATTATGTGGAATATGAGTCTTAAAGCACAATAGCCCTGTGAGAAGGAGGTTCCTGGATGGTACTACTTGTCAGTATAGTACAATATAGTTCAACAGCTCAGAGAAAAGAATTGCAAATTCACACAGTCATACCAGTTAACCTGCAAAACAATAAGGAAACAGATACTAAGTTCACTTTTGTGATCTCAAAATACAAGCTGGTAGGCAGATGCATAACTTCAGTCACTATGATTTGCATATTCTGCAGGACACATTTACTTCTATCTTGTCTGTTATCTGTTTAACTATTCCTATATTAAATTATCTTTATTTTCTTAGCCGTACTTGCATTGACAGTTTCTCTTGACATCAAGATCTTATTTTTCTTTGAAGAATGCAGATTATTCACATGTCATTTAAGAGAAGGAAAATCTTACTTCAGCCAGTGCACCTGCTTTATAGCACTGCTACTTTTTATGGCTTATGGTCACAATATGCTTTTATAATGTGAAACTCAGTGAAACTAGGAAAGTTAGAAAAAAGGTATGGTTTACAGTCAGAATTTAAATATCAGACTCATGTAGCAAATTGCTTCATTGTATATAAGAAAATTATGTCGATAAGGGAAAATTTTGTGAGTGTTATCTCTGCTAGAGTTTTGTTCACTGTGAAGGTGAACAAAGAAATATTTCTGTTCGAGAAACTTTTATGTCAATCTGGCCAGTAGCATCTGTATTCCTCCAGAAGAATTTGCATAGACAAGTGGAAAAAGAAGATATGCTTTTACATAGACTGTTTTTTTCCTTTTAGCCTCAAATGTTTTTGTTTTTTTTAAAAAAAAAGGCTACAAAGTAATCTAAGTTCCCTTTCTTCTGTTTCATCAACACAAAACTGAAACTTAAACCTAGGAGTGACTTTAAATTTATTTTTCTAAAGGAAGTTTAGTATTTCATTGCCAAACTATTTAAAACATTAATAGGAATAATGGGAAATTACACTTATTTTTCTGAGGTTTAGTATACTAAATTTCATATAACATTTTTTGTTTAAAGCAGTTTTGACTAAATCACTTAGATTTTACTGGATACAGTTGAGATCTGTGCCAGAAAATGCACTGAACTTGATGGCATGTCAGCTTCCTTTAAGGAAGGAACATCTAGCTGCACTGGTTATATTACACTCTTCTGATGTGGTAGGAAGGTGGAATATGAGCAAATATTAACAGGCATTGTGTGTTCCTGGCAGGTATAACAAACTGAGATCATCACCGTTTTCCTCTTGGTGTGAACCTCCAGATAATCTTACGGGGTAATCAGATTTGATTATAATATTCATTACTGAAGCTATATACCCCTGGTGTTTTTTGCCAAGGATGCAAACTTAGCATTATAAAAGATATTGAGAAAACTCCCATGTATCTGACTCAATTGCTGGTTGATCAGCAAAGGTACATCCTCTACAAATAAGCAGATGACACTTAAGCAGGGCTTTGTTGGGATACAGGCCATGACTGTGCTGGGATACGAAGCTGTGATTAACAGTATTCATGGTGCCTTGATACTCTATCATGCAGTAAGCATTCCTCACAGGGATACCACTGCCAGTGAAGAAGAAAAAAGATGTTTGGAAATGTGTGCCTTAAAAGAAAAAAAAATTCCTTGGTAGGTGACATGTAGACATGCCAATCATTGTTTCTTCCAGTGTTTCTTTAATCCCAGCCTGCAAGCTCCTTCAAAACAATTTACAGCAATATCCGTTCTGCCCAGGCACCCATACAGAACCTGTGCTGACATTACCACCACTCAGTTGTTCTTTGTGGCTGGGCCTGCATCTCCTCAACCTGCCCAGGCACAGCATCCAACTGGCCATGGACCCAACACCTCCCAGTCAGGTGCAGGAGGAGAGCATTTGAAGCCGAAGAAAAATTATAGGGAAGCATGGCTTATGACTGATTCTAGGGCTGAGGTGGTGAAGCAATGATTAGGACTACCGTTTGGGATACATGTGTGTATGACAGAAGGATGGGGATAAGGAAATGGGGAATGCAAGCATGGTTTCCACTATCTAATACAACACCTAACAGCAGCTACTGACATCCAAGCAAGCTAGGTTTGGAAAACCACAGTCTGTTCTGAATTGCACTGTGTTCTTTAATTTTGATTTTTTTATGCCTTCACTAGAACCTGGTTTGATGTAAATTTTTTTAATCATCTGACTGGAAAGGTCTTGTTCTACTTCTTGTTATAAAGGAGTGTTCAGACTTTATTACCTTGTATTAGTAAGTTGATTTGTTTCAGGAATTCAAACAACAGTGTTTGTTTAGCAAAAAACTGGAGCACTCATACTGACAATATTGAATTGGATAAGATAGCTTACAAAAATCACCAGTTTCTCATCTAGTGGTGCTCCACCGAGTTAAAACCATGTAAACTTTCTTGATAAAAGTTCACGCTTTTTTCTTCTTTTTTTTTCCTTCAAAAAAGGCAATGTAACTGCTGAGATAATAGATGAAAAGGAGTATTTGATGAGTTTTGCTGCTCCTATGCCAAAGTAGGCTTCCGAAAATTCAGTTTGTCCAAAAAGATGAGAATTTACAATTATCTAAGTGTTTGTTCTCTATCTGCTGAATATATATGCTCATTTTGGCTGGTTTGGCTGGGTTTTGGTAGAATAAATTTTCTTCATGGTAGTTGGCATGGGGCTGTGCTTGGATTTGTGCTGGAAGAAGTGTAGATAACACAGGGACGTTCTTGTTATTGTTGAGCTGCACTTGCATAGCATCAAGGCCTTTTCTGCTTCTCATCCCAAACCACCAGTGAGGAGGCTGGCGGTGCACATGGAGTTGTGAGAAGACACAGCCAGGACAGCTGACCCCAGCTGACCACAGAGATATCCCAGACCATATGGCATCCTGCTCAGCATAGAAAGCTGGGGGGAAGAAGAAAGAACGGGAGCCTTTCAGGCTGATGACATTTGTCTTCCCAAGTCACATTACACATGCAGGAGCCCTGCTTTGCTGGGGATGGCTGAATACCCACCTGCCCATGGGAAGCAGTGACTGAATTCCTTGTTTTGCTTTGCCTGTGTGCACAGCCTTTGTTTTCCCTATTAAACTGTCTTTGTCTTGACCCACAAGTTTTCTCACTTTTATTCTTCCGATTCTCTCTTCCTCATGCCACCGGGTCAGAGCGTGAGACATAGTTGCCAGCTGGGATTAAACCATGACAGTATCCTCTCTCTCAGTTTGTATATATGTACTAGCCAGAACTTTAAAGTTTTGGAAACTTTACTTTTGTGTGTCTCCTGAGGCATTTTTTTCCTGCATATGGCAAAACATTTTTGATCAATCCTTTTGTCCATGCTTACCAAGAATGTATAAAGTTGCAGAATAAACAAGTTGTATCATTAATAAAGGGATGTATTTGTGCACATTGGTATGTTATCTGCACTTCTGCTAGCTCTATTTCTATAGCAAGATTTAGCAATTAAGGAAGGTTCCTATTTAATGCCACATGAGCTATTAAATTGAAGTGTGGACTCTTTTTTGTGGCTTCAATGAGGTAGTGTCTTGCCAGAGCCAGTACCTATGGCATTCAAGAGTTTTTCTTGTCACCAGCACATGTCAGACCACAGCTACGTATCAGTGATTTGTAACTAAGTGATATTTAAGTTCAAGTTACATATAGGTAAGTGGCTTTAGATTTATCTTGGTGACGTAAAGACAGGATGGGTGTGGTGGGTAAGTTCCATACAATAAAGTGTCCAATTTATTCTTCCCAAAGCAAATATTTTTTAGGTAATAATATCCTATTAATAGTAGATTTAAATATTTTCTTTCATAAGTTTCTCTGAACTATTTCAGTTCTTGTTCTGCTGTAGATCCTTGTGGGGTTTTTTCCAAAAGGTACCCATATTCATTTCAATTTTTGGATTCTTATTTACCTCTGTTTTCTTTTTCTTAAACCTCTTTGGCATCTCTACATTTCCCTAGGGGCCCTTAGCCAGAGGTTAACCTAGAGGTTAACATTCGTATTTGAGACCACACATACTCAACAGTACTCTAAAGAATGGTGAATCCTACAGAGAAAAAGATAATTGTTAGAACAATTTGAGGCCTTCACTGTTTGACAGTCTTCTGTTCCTTGCCTCATATCCCGATGCTTTCCTCTAGATTCCCTCCAGGTTACTGGGAATGGAGAAATAAGCCATGACTGCCTTTCAATGGGCGGGTCCTAATGTTGTTGCCATCAAAGCACAGATTTAATAAAAAAAAAGACAACCTAAAACTGAATTTCCTCTGCTACCTCAGAATTCATCTGTAGAAACCATGTTTGGATTTTGTTTCCCCTTTTAAATGAAGGGTGAGTTCTCCTTATCTGCAGAAGCGGTGAAAACTGCATCAAAGCAGAAAGAAAAATACTAGTCAGGAAACAAAATTTTGTAACACAACCACAAGGCACTTAATAAAAATGGCCTTTTAAAAAAGCTGAGCCGTAAGTGCTGGAGAATAGAACAGCAGTGCCAAACTTTGTGCCAAGCTGAGCTGGTATCTGGTGTTGCTGCTTCCTGTGAGTTTTTTTCACACACGCAGTTTAGCTGTAAGAGAAACACAGATCTTGGGGACACGTGTACTGGCAAAACATTGTCCCAGGTAAAGAGCTGACATGTATTTACCTCTCACAGCTTACTGTGCCTACCTGCCCGAACAGCTCCATCCATGCCCTAGTGGGGCCGAAAGAAGCTGCCTGGCTATCTCTAATGCCTGTGGGGCAGTGGGCGCGGTCCTGCCCTGCTCCGAGCAGCCCTACTCAGGCCTGCCCCGCCCGATCCTGCCCAGCCCCGGCGGCTGCGCCTGCTCCGCCTGGCAGGACGGTCTGCATCCTCGGCGCCCGGGGCCGGTCCGGCTCCGGCGGGGGCCAGCGGTGCCCGCTGCTTCCTCGCCCGCCCTCGCAGAGCAGCGCCTGACCCCCGGCGGGTGTGTATATGTGTGTGGTGTGTGGTGGGGCGGAGGCGCCTGACACTCGCACTGCGGTTTCCCGAAAAGAAGAAGGGTCGTGAGGGATGCGCATGGATTCCCGCAGCTATGCGTGTTCAGATGTACACGGTGCCTTCCTTCCTGTCCGTGCCCAAGCGCTCGCCTTCCCTGCTGCTTCCCTCCAAAATTCCCACGGGCGGCTCGGGGTTCGCCTCTGCAAAAGACGGAGGGGAAGTCCCTGCTCTGCCCCAGTGCCCGTGGGCGCCCCGGCCGAGGCGGACGGCTGGTGGGAGCCACCTGGAAGGCGCAGAACGCCCGGGAGGCGCAGAACGCCCGGGACGCGGGGCTGGGCGCTGCTGGCGGTGGGGCAGACGCGGCAGGGAGAGCAGTCTGCTGTGCACTAGGGCAGATCCCTCCCACTCCGGCCAATTTCGGTGAGGAAGGTGAAATGCGGAAGTTGCCACCCAGAACTGTCAGTGGATCGTCGGGTTTTTAGCCCGGAGCAGGCAATTAAGAAAAATAAATAAATGAAATAAAGCCGCCCTTCGTGCGTACAGCCAGTCTCGGTCCTCGTCGGCAGCCGACACCCACGGCTGCTCGCCTGTATGGCGACGTTACCTGCCGCAGACAGGAGGGCATTCGCCCTGAAAATCAACAGGTAAGCGGCTTTCCTCGTACCCGGCAACTATCCCTCGCCAGTCGTAGCCCGGCCAGGACAAGCGGGCGGGCGGCGGGAGCAGGGCCGGCCGGCTCCTCCCCTGGAGACCCCCGGGCGGAGAGCCATCTGACAGCTCCAGATAGCCACGCTAGCCAGCCTTGGACGGGCTACGCTCCGCGCCGCCCGCTGCTCCGGCGGGAGCTGCAGACCCGGGCTGCGCTGCTGCTGTAAGGTTTGCTCTGATGAAAGGTGCTCACACGAAGCCGGCTGGGCGTCCGTGTCCTCTGGCAGGGAGGTGACGTCCAGTCTCATCCCAGGAGGTTGTTCCCCATCTGTTCTGTCCGAAGAAGTCCCGAGTTCTTTGGAGGGGCTGCTCGCTGGCGACGGGGCGGGGGATTGGGGTTCTTCACAAGAAGTGGCAAAATTACCTGATCCCTGGAAATAAGCACTCCTGGGAAATGAGGAGTTTATGTAGGGCATCAATACTACAATGACATGCATCCCTGGGATTTCTCTTTTTTTCATTTTTTCATCTATGGAAAGGAAAAGTCCCCTGATGACTGAACCCACATTCCCTCCCTAAACCAAATAAATTAGAGTTCAGCTGTTGGAGTCTCATACTCTTGAGACTAAACTTGCTGTCTGATAGACTTTGGTCTCTTTTCCCAGGGAAGTGCTGACTCTCAGTCGGTCTGGGCTCTGTGGTGGCAGTAAGAAACCAAGACAATTATTTTCATATTGTTAGGTTAAAGGAAAAAACAGACCTCTTTTTCAAGAGTCTTGTCATCTGAGACAAAAAAATGTGTTTCCAGAGTGTTGATGTAAGTACCAGGTACCTGAGTTTGCTGACACATAAAAGAGCAAATAGCATAATGGTAATATAAACTGAGAATAAGTCTCTGTGCCAGAGAGAAAAGTATGCAGAGAAACTCCACCTCCTCAGCAATTTGTTGGAAGACATGGGGTTTGTTCAGGGAGGATAAAATTAGCTCCTCTGTGATGCGCCTTTCTCATGGCAGAATATGCATCAGTGTACCTTCTGTATCCTTTGGGAATTTATTTTAAATTTATGGTGGAATATTCACAAGAGTGAGACACCATATTTGGAAGCCATCAGATGAGCAGCTCATGAGAGGATCATGCCACAATTTCTGATCATTTGGAGACTTGCTTGAACAGCAGTCATAACTAGCTGATGTTTACAGAGTTTGAGTTATTTTCTTGCTTCCTATTTTCAGGGTCAGCTTTTTGGCAGCTTTCCCTATCTTTGGTGATGGTCACTGTTCATCTCTGACTAAAGCCTTGCAAAGTAGTGGAGTCATAACAATTAGTTCAGCTTCATTTCATGAAGATTCACAAACGTTTTGCTAGTAAGACTGTTGTGAAATTAAATTACTGTTGTAATTTCTTTAAATTTCCTTTTGTTTTGAATCACTAATGAAATAGTATTTTTCACAGCAAATTAAATGTTGAAATATATTATAAACATATTCTGAATATGATTCTGATTTAAGAGCGTGCCTTTTTACTTTGTGAGCATCAATATTCTCTTTTACACTTACATGTTGGAGTTGCTCTTTCTGTAAAGAAGCCCCTTGCAACTCTGAACTCCTCCCCTTGGTGGGCAAATCCATCCTCAAGGAAGCTCACCCCTGATCCTGTCACTATGGTTTGAGCCTGTTCTATATTTCCACACCCCTGTGNCACTTTATTCTCTTTTGTCAGTATAGTAGATATTTTTTAGAAGGATATTTTGTTTCCCCTTCTTCCAAAGGAGCAGGACATTTTTATATGCCTTCAATGCAGTTTGTACTGCAGACAGAAGAGTGACAGATCTTCACAAGAAGCATTTTCAATGTGGTAGTTTGGAATTTTTTTTACGTAATTTTAAAAATCAGAGGAATAAAAGGTCAGTGTGTTAGCTTCCTTGACTGTACACAAAAGGCTAATTTAGAGCTGTAAAACTTTGTTTCTTTCTCTTCAGAGTTCATGACTTCTTCAAAATGCAACTTGTAGTGAAAGTTGAACGTTACTGACAAGGCAACATTTACAGGAGTTAGTACATTGCCTCTGTAATTACTTTGCATTCACTACGAATTTGCATGCAAAACTCTGCCCTTTTTTGCTCACGCTTCTCTTACCAGTGATTTGTGGAAGCTATATACTGTTTTTATGAGGACCAGTAGAATTTTAGGTCCTGTTATGTTCTGCCTAAACATCAGCCACCTCCCTGCTACTAACATAAGGTGTACCCTGGTGTGTTTGGTGAGCCATGACAGATATCTGAGCAACTTATGAACTCTGTTCTGTAAAAAGTTAGCAATGAGATGATACAAAATGTATTAGCGGTCTCATTATGATTTAAGTTTAGTGTGAATTCATGAGCACTGGAGTTATAGATGTTTCAGGAACAGCTATTACATGACAAGCAACACATTCATTTAGAGCTAGGTCAAACTTTAAAAATGGGCCATCAAATGCCTTCAAACTCTTATATGCAACCTTCCCACATAACCATGTTTTCCTATCACTTTATTCTTCCTTCCACCCATCTGGTGTCTGTTGCCCCAACCTGTTGTTTCCTGCCTTTTTTAATCCTGCAAAGACTTGCACATATGTTTTTAATGCATGTGTGTGAGTAGTTCCTTCTGTTTTAATAGGATAGGTTTTATGAATAATGATGTTCATTTCTGATGTAGAAGTGAAGGAACATATTTTTAGTGTCCCTCAAGTCAGGCAGCTAGAAGTCAGCATGGGACACAAAAAGCCTGATCATCATTGCTGAGTTTAATTCAAGACAGCAATTAGAAGATATCTGGATTGTGCAATGTAAGTGTATCTACTTTCCAATCACAGTATTTATACGGAGGAATCGAGGAAGTTAAAAAATAATTTTGTAAACCACTGAGGAGAAAACAGCTCACCATTGGTAGAAATGTGAGCTCTACTATGTACCAGCTGAGCAGTGTAGGTTTGAGAGACCAGAAAAGCTGAATTTTAATCAGTTTGTCTTGGCAGTGTGTTAGGATGAACACAGCATTAACCTAAGAGATTTTCTATTTTTATTATTTTTGTTTAGCTAGTGCAATTTACTGTCTTTTCTTTCACATAGGTCTTGCAGTAGTAGTTATTTGTTTTGACTTCAAGTGAAGAAAATTGTGCTTTAAGCATGTAGCTGGAGCCCTGGTCACCAATGCTCTACATTCAAAACATTTCAACACAGAAATTACAAAACAGGCTATCAGAAACAGCAAATACAGGTCCCTAACATATCACTTAACTTTCAGTCATGTGGCTCTTGCAATTAGAAACCTTCCAATAGGCATACTTCTCAACTGCCTCTACAGAACAACTGTTGTCTGAATTTCACAAGTATTACATAAGAAATTTTCAACATTGGTTTCTGTCATTTCATTTCCTTGTCCCTGAAATTGCCCAGTTGTGAAACAAACTAAGCTTTTCCTGTTCTAGTTTTAAGACGTATACTTAAGGATGAGTTTACATGCTTAGACTTATATTAAAAAGAACGACAAACCCACACTACCAATATTAAAGGAAACATTTAGCTAAAGATTTCAAATTTTTAAAAGCTTACATTAAAAGTCATACTGGAGAATACAAGAATATCTCTATACTTTTTTTCATCTTTCATTCAATTTTTTCATTTTTTCAGCTGACTACAAAGTGTGTTTCTTTCCAACTGCCCACAACATTCATCTCCCATTTCTGGTTTACAGGAACAGATTAGAAACTGACCAAAGTATCTGCTCAGTTCTTTCACAGAATCACACAATACTTGAGGTTCGAAAGGACCGCTGGAGGTTATCTTGTTCAGCCCTTCTGCTCAAGCAGGGCCATTTAGACCTGGCTGCCTATGATCACGTCCAGTCGGATTTTGAAGGCCCTCAAGGAGGCAGACTCCACAATTTCTTTGGGCAGCCTGTGCCAGTGCTCAGTCATCTTCACGGGAAAAAGATGTTTCACATGGAATCTCCCAAGTTTCAGGGCGGGCCCATTGCCTCTAGTGCTGTCACTGAGAGCCACTGAGAAAAGCCTGTCTCTGTAGTCTGTACTCTGTCCCTTTAGATATTTGTATAAATTGATAAGATCCCCCCTCCCCAAGCCTTCCCTTCTCCAGACTGAACAGTTCCAGCTGTCTCTCACCTTCCCCACTGGAGAGATGCTCTGGTCCCTTCATCACCTGAGTCACCCTTGGCTGGTCTCTCTCCTGTATGTCTGTGTCTCTCTTGTACTGAGGAGCCCAGACTTGGGCACAGACCTTGGGCATGTCTCACCAGCATCAAGCAGAAGGCAAGGATCAGCTCCTTCAACCTGCTGGCAATACTCTGCACAACTCACCCTGGCATTACAGCTGGCCTTTTTGCAGCCAGGGCATATTGCTGGCTCATGTTCAACTTTGTGGAAGTCACAGTCTCCTAGAACCAATGTAGTCATGGTCCTCAAGGACCTCTGATGCTTTCCTGCAAAGCTGTTTTCCACCTAAGTGCCTTCCAGCATATATAGATGCATGGAGATGATCCAGGTGCCAGGCTTTGCACTTTCTGAACTTCACAAGGTTTACATCAGTTCATTTCTCCAGACCACTGAGTTCCCTCTGAATGGTAGCATGACCCCCTGGTACATCAAGAGGGTCATGCTGCACTCTCCTCCCACTTCTGTCATCAGTAAACTTGCTGGGGGTTCACTCTGCCCTGTCATCCAGATTGTTAATGAAGATGTTAATCAGGATTGGGTCCAGTATTGGTCCCTGAGTTTTACTGCTAGTTTATACCCTCCAGACAGACTTCTTGCCACTGGTCAGCACCAACTGTTCAAGAAGTTTTCCATCCAACTCACTGCTCATCCAGCTCATACTTCACCAGCTTTAGACATTATTCATTAGACAGATGAAGAGCCCCATCTCTTTACTCCAAGCTATTTTTTCCTAGCTTGTTCTGCCATCCTTGTCTTGGTGTCTTCTGGATTTTTATTCAGCATAAGGAATATGAATACTAGGGCTCTAAAGCAGGTGAAGAGAAGGGAGAGAAGACAGGGTGCTCTGCAACTTCATACGCTACTCATAAAGACCAGTCCCCACTGCAGCCTCTGCTTTACCTTCCACCTGCCCACTGTTTGAAATCAAGGCAGTTTTAGGGCGCAGAAAAGATAAAAAGGACTTGATACCATGGTTTCATCCTTGCTCTATAAGTTAAAAGTGCTCACAGCATGTGAACAACTAAATAGCTATTAAAAGCCTCAGATGGCTCTTCCCCTAGGTGTATTGACCTGTGTCTTATCTTCTGGGACATTTACAGGTAGTTCTTCACTCCAAGGGAGAGATGTAAACTGCAGGAATAATGACCTTCTAAATCTGCCACAAGGTCAAGAATATTAAAGGGTAGGGATGGATCCAATCTATTGTAAATAGCTCTAAAGTTAATAGAGGTAACTTCTTAATGCCTGTCAAGTTATCTTTTGTCTGCCTTAAAGATCATTCATTTTCCTTTGCTAGGGTGTTTCCAGTGAACAGTCAAATTTTGATTAAATCTATATCAGTGCAGTACTTCTAAAAATTTTTACAACCACATTTGAGCAAACAACAAACTTATGCAGTATATGCTTTGGTTGGTCACTGTATATAACTCAAATCAATATCAGCTGATTTGCATCTCACATTCTGGTATTGGTAATTATTGCATTTAAGATCAGCTGTAGCAAAGCCTGTCTGCATCCACACAACCTGTGGAATGGTACCTGGGTGTAAGCTGTGCTGTAGACCATATGAGTTAGAATGCATCTGGAGGCCAAAGACTGACAACAGCCTGAAAGGAGAAACACTGCAACAGCTTTTGTGATGGACTAGGCTTGGATTGCAAGCCATGATGTTTTATTCAAGTGCAAAAATAATAAAAAGAAAAGCAAACAATGTGGAAAGACTATTTGTCTGTCCAAATTTGTGTGCATGTCCTTAAGATGTTTCTAATTCTGATGGGGAACTGTGGGAATATTGCTTCCTGCTCTAGCAGAAGTGGACTGTAAATCAGTTAGAGGCGTAAGCTGAAGAAGAAGGCAACATCATATGTCTAGATTGTGCCATAGGGTATTAATTGATATTTTTGTTAGACATTCCTGTAAGTATCTCCTTGTTTCTCAAAGGTAAGATTACTCACAATGATGCTTTTACTACATTTGGCATCATAGTGTCCATCACAATGGCTAAAAGCCCTTTCCTCTAGCATACTCTGCAAAAATTGCAACATTTCATGCCTAAAAGATATCTAACTTTTAGGAAGTAGAGAAGAAGTAGCAAGAAAATGCCCTTATAACTACTTTTCAGAGGGTACTGGTGCCATTGGTTATTCACAGGGACTTACTTTTGGTTTTTATTGATTACCCTTTCTGGAGTGGTCTGCCTGCCATACAATCAAGGTGATAGTAGCCACTTAAGTAGGAGGTTGATGACAAACACAGGCCCACCCAGCCGCATCTCTGTGAAAAACTACAAGTGCAGGAAAGATAGGCTCCATAATGCAAGTGTACACTTTATCAGCTGCTAGGCAGCTGTAGAAACCAGGTCTTTAGGGAACACTTAGCCATGCAAGCAGAATACTGTTGCTGCAGTTGAGACAGATGTTATTGGCAGCTAGGAAGCTCTCTAACTGCAGACTTCATACTCAAATAAGTTTTAAAATATAACTGTCTATTTTCTATTACAGTTGTTTAAGCGTAGTTTTATACAGCACTTACATATCTGTGCAATCACTGAACTCAGGTGTAATAATCCCTGTTACATGGTTACACTAGTGGGATTTTTGCTTTTTCTCTGGAAGATGACTTCTGAGCTTGAAAGAGACTTTAAGCTCTGAGCAGAAAAACTCAGGAAAACGTTTTAACATAATTTTTTAAGATTTTATGTTCCTCCAGACTTCACACACGTATGTGCATGGTGAAGCCTAGCCAATTTTTGATGAGGTTCTTTTTTTTTGTCTAGTCAAGGAAATCCTAAGCTTACCAAAGGAAAATGTAGATGCAAATAAGAAACATTTTTATTTCCACCAAATTCTGTGTATTTCTTATTCGTTGTTCCAGACAGTTTTTTATTTTCAAACGTGAAGTGAAAACCAGCAAGAAAGAAATATTTAATGTTGTATTTCATACCTTCTACCATTTTCAGGTTTTATGGTCATTAAAAATTACAGTTCATGAGCACAAGTTGTCCTTTTTTTCTATTCTGACTTGATTATTTTTTTAAATTTGATTTGAGAAACCCGTATCAGACTTTATCATGGTCTGTAGCAGTAGGAAAAAGGGTAGTCAGTGAATGTGCTTATCTGATAAGAGAATTACACTAAAGGTTTGCCATCGTTAATGCAGTTACAGGAAAATAGGCCTAGGCCTAACCAGCTCTTGGGCCAAGTTCATACAAAAGGTCCCTAATACCTTTCCTCATGAGTTTTCTAGAATTATACTTGCACATAATGAATCACAGTTTTCTGAGCTTTGGTAATAATGGAGATCTTTTATAAGGAAGTCAATATTAGTATTTTTCCCTAAAATCAAGCAAACTGGGTTACATAAGAGTTTATATTGTTTCAGTTGTCACATGATCTGAGCCTTACAAAGATAATAGTATCAAGACCTCATGTTTAGAACATTGAGTAAAACATAGCATTACTCCAAGCTTGAAATTTACCAGATATTTCAGTTTGTAACTTATGATATAAAATGTCTCGCATAGTCCACATATGTTTTTAAGAGTGTGTAATACTGAAATTTGTACATGTGAAGACAACCAGCAGATATAAAAATATATTATTTTCAACAATAATTTTTAATATATGCCAAAATCTGTGATCATTCTTATTTTTAAGAGCATGAGCAAAAGATCCAGCTTTCAAACATATCTTAGATACTTCTTTGGCTCCTGCTGAAGTTGAACCAAATTCCCTGTTCTAGAAATAGCAGTACCTCTTCATGTGCTTGAAATTGGGCCAATTTTTTTTCAGGCATATTGTCCTAGTAAATGATCCTACTTTTTCTAGTTCAACTTAGCTCTAAAGAAAAAAATGTTGTTCTAAGAAGTGACTGGAAAAAAAACTCTTCATGTTTTTCCATATCAGAAAAGCCACAGAGAAGTTCCACAAATCTGTGTTCTTAGGAAATGAGAGGCCAAAAAAATTAACACAAATAATTTTTCCAGTTCTGTCTCATTTGCCTTCTCTCCTTCTCTGGCCTTTCATGTACTCAGTATTAAAGACACTTTTGTGAATACATGATGAATTTATTTGAAGTTGACAGCCACATTTTTTGCTGGCTGATAAAAATACCATCCTTGATCTTGATAAAATATTAAAACAACCCTATAGGGAGCAAAAAGAAAAATTTCCCTCGAATAACATGTACATGGTCTTTATTTTAATATTGTTTGTTATTGTTGTTGATGTCTGACTTTCTCCACTTAGTATCAATAATTGCTTCTTAGTAAAAAAGTGAAAACAAAGCACAAGAACTATTAAATTTGGTACAGGTTTTACAAAATTATCAGTATTACAGTATTACAGCATTTTCTTAGTGCAAAAATTTTGGAGGGTCAGATAATACACATGAGCTGGAATATAAATCCTTGCACTTATTTCATAATCATTCTGTTGTGAATTGGTGGAACAGTGCAGACAAAACAAAAATCTAGGATATTTACTCTAGAAGAAGAGTAAACTAACATTATTCTATTACTTTCAAATCACAGTATAAAGAGAGGATGGCACACACAATTATTACTGGATTTGAAATTGCCATTATCATTGTTATTATAGAGAATGTAACCTTTTGGAAGACTTTTAAACAGTTTAGCAAAAAAAACCAAAACAACAACAACAACAAAAACCAAAACAAACCCCCAACAACAACAACAACAAAAAACCAAACCAAACCAAAACAAACCAAAAAAACAACAACAAAAAAAGCTATGCCATCATTACAAAGTTTTGCAATGGAATATAGACCTGTGTGGTTTCCTGGAGGCTGTAGGGGCACATTTGTTAAAAAGTATTACTTCAGACATCTCAGTTGAAAGAAAACACTAAGGCACCAATATGAGCTTTAATACTTCAAGCAGAGAGTGTTCTGAGCCAAATACAGAAAATTGTCCTCAGATAAATTGTGGTTAATCCATTCAGAATGAAAGCTTTGTGTACCTATGGCTGTGTGCTGGCAGATTTTAAGGCAGTGGGGAGAACAAAAGAAGTCTGGTGTTTACACACATATTTATCTTCTGTTAGCATCATTAATTAGCATCAAATGAGATATTAATTATAAATTTTCTATTGCATATATAAACTACCACGATCCGTCTAAGTCTATAATAGGATGACAGATGAGATTGATTTATACTTTCTGCTTTCCAGGAGGTACCACCAAACTATCATGTAAAACCTCACACCTAAAACTACTTTCATTGCAAGAGCGAACCAGTCAACGAGGCATACATACTGTCTTCTCAAATGTTATATCATAGCTATTCCTATTATCCATACAGTGATTAAAAATTGCATAAAAACATTGTTCATCAGGACCAAATCATGGGTTTTTGGTTTCTTTGCATGGCCAGGATTAGAAAATTAGTTTTTATCAGTGCTCATGTCTCTTCCCAGGGGAGAAGCAGCAAAACAGAAAGGCAGAGAAAAATCTTCACTAAATAAATACCATACATGACCTGGGAAAAAATAAAAATTGAGCTCTTGCCCATTTTACTTTGGAACAAGCTGACAGGATAATGAAGTCAACGCTTTACTCTTCTAGATTTTTTTCTTTGTTCCCACACGATCCCTTGTCAGAAGATTGTTGTTAGAATTCAACCATCTTGAATAGGATCTTTATTGCTTTAGCTGATACAGAGTCTTAATGTGGTAGACCCCAAAGTGGGTGTGTGCCAGAGGGTGTACAGCCTACCTGAGCCAACAAGGAAACAGCAGCAGTTCAGATCGACCCCTGCTGTAAACAGTGACTAACAAAGGAGCTCTGGTGCCTTAAGGACTAATTAGAAACTTAGAAGAAAAACAGGCAGTTCCACTGGCAGTAAGAACAGGAGATCTAAGCGAGATTCCCATATTTGCTAGTTAAAGATCTGGATCATTGCCCAAAACTTTGTGTGTGTTTGTGTGTGGGAGTGGAAGAGAGCGGTAAGTAATCGTTACGTTTTCTTCTTCTGGAGCTTTTTAGTTGCTTGTTTTGGGTTGTAAGTACAGAAGTTTCATCTTAAGCTCAGAAAAGAGCAAAAGCTAGTTGTGAATTTTCCTTGTCAGTGTCAGATGAAAGGAATTGCTCTTCAAGGTAACCAAGATTGAATATTTTACCTGTTAAGTAAAAGTTTTCACTATTTTTTTTTATGATTCTGCCATCCATGTACATTTAAGTGTGAATGTTTCTGTCTTTGAGGATAGTTCTTGTACTCCTCTATTTATTTATTTATTTATTTTCATCTTTCCTTGCTGTCTAATTGTGTATGCAGCTCTTGCAGAAGACAACTTCAGTCTGCTGAAAGGGATTGTTAAGGTTGTTAAGGACTATCCTTTCCCCTCCCCTCTAATAGTAAGTAACTTTGGAGAACTTAATCCAGTAAGCATGTGAAGCATACTTTTAAATTGAGGTTTTTTTCTTATGAAGTTTCTGGTTTTCAGTTAATAAGTGATCTTTAAAGCCGTCCTTTTTCTCCTTTATTTTTAAATTGTTTTTCTCTGTTTAAATTTTCATATTATATACATACTAACAAAATACTCCTTGTGCCTGCTTTTAAATTAGGTATTTCAAAGACATATGTCATTGAGCAGAATTTACAGTGAAACTGCAGAACTTGCTTTATGCATTATAAGCATTGATATAATTTTAATTATGGAACTAGCAATGTTCGGCCACAGATCTAACATATGTTAGAGGGAGAAAATAAATGGCTGTTTCATCTTCCTTTCCTGATACCTCATCTGGGCCCAACTAATAACCCAAATCTCCAAGCTCCTGATCCTTCAATGAGCTCTGCCCTGAGAAACATTCCAGAATCTGACCTACAAGATGAATTTAATTTTAAGAACCTCCAGGTGCAGTCTGTTACTTTGGTTACACTGTTGTTTTAATATATTATGCAAACTGTATGCTTTGCATTGGAGAGTATTTGTGAAATACAGACTATGTCTCAGCTGTGTGCTAGCAATTGCTGGAGGTTTTTATCTACTTGTGGGACAGACACTGGTGAAATTGAGATTGAGCAGCACCATTCTGGGGTTTGAGTTTTGTTTTGGTTGGTCATTTTTATTTGGCTACTCTCCAGCTTTGTCTGGGTGGATCAGGAGGTCTGGTGAGTTCCAGCTTTTTCAAGAATTGCACCAGAAAAGTATGTGATCATCATTCAGGTGCAAAGACATCACAGAAGGGAAAAATGGGTTCCAATTTATGTTATTTTGCTCTGACCCTGTGGTTCAGCCAAGGACCTAAAATCCAGAAAATCCTTAGTATACTGTCATATGCTGTCTTTCTACAGGTTTACACTATCTTTCTACAACCCATGTAAATGTTGACAAACTGTGAATTCAGGAGTGACCTTTGTGGAAAAGTCTTCACCAAATCTACACCTTTTTTTTCAGCTAGTGAAAAGGAGCAGCTATCACTATAAGGGATCAGTAGAGCTATTAACACTGCTGAGATCACTATAAGGGATCAGTAGAGCTCTTAACACTGCTGAGTCCCGTTGATGGTCATTGAAAGGGTTGAAGTTGCCCAGATGCTGTTCTCCAGGTATCTCAGGGATGTTGCCAACAGCCTCTTGTCACTATTCAATCATGAGATGGCTGCTTAGAATCACAGAATGGTTTGAGTCAGAAAGTACCTTAAAGGTTACCTAGATCCAGCCCTCCCCTTCATGGGCAAGGACACCTTTCAATAGGCTGACATGTCCTTGAACATCCTACCATGTCCTTGAACACTTCCAAGGTCAGGTTATCCACAACTTCTCTGGGCAATCTGTTCCAGTACCTCACCACCCTCTGTGTAAAGAATTTCTTCCTAACACCTAATCTAAATCTCTCCTCTATCACCTTATAACAGTTGCTCCTTTGTCCTATCTCTATTTGCCTGTAGTCACAGTCCCTCTTTTTGACCTGTTCCATTTAGGTAGTAAAAGGCAAAAGGTAGTATGAAGTCTCCCCAGAGACTTCTTCAGGCTGAACAAACCCAGGTCTCCCAGCCTGCCTTTGCAGGAGAGATGCTGCAGTCCTCTGATCATCTTCATGACTCTCCTTTGGACCTGCTACAACAGGTCTGTGTTTATCTTGTGCTGGGGACCCCAGACTGGATTCAGTATCCCAGGCAGGTCGCAAAAGAGCAGAGCAGAGAGGCAAAATTCCCCCTCCCTCAACCTACTGGCCACAGTTCTTTGGATGCAGCCCAGGATGCAGTTGACTTAAAATGCTGTGAGCACACATTGCTGGCTCATGTCCAGCTTTTCATCCAGGAGAACCCCCAGGCCCTTCTCCACAGGGCTGCTCTCAATGAGTTCTTCTCCCAGTCTGTACTCAGATCTGGAGTTGCCCTGACCCAGGGGCAGCACTTCACACTTGGACTTGTTGGACCTCCTGAGATTCCCATGGACCCATTTCTCAAGCTTGTCCAAGTCCTTCTGGATGGCATCCCTTCCTTCTGTTGTGTCAACTGCCCTGCTCATCTTTGTGTCACCTGCAAACCTGCTGAGGGTGGACTTGATGGGACTGTTATGTCACTGATGGAGATACAGAAGAGCTCCAGTCCCCAGACAGAGGCCTGAGGAACACCAGCCTCAACCTGGAGGGTCCACAAGAGCCATTGATAGCAACTCACTGGCTCTGTCCATCCAGCAAATTCCTTATTCACTGAATAGTCTATCCATCATAGCCATGCCTCTCCAATTTGGAGATAAGCTGTCACAAGGGATAATGTCACAGAAGCCTAGGAATATGACATCAGTAAGTCTTTTTTTGTTGACCATTGCAGACACTGCATCATACAAGACCACCAAGTTGGTCAGGCACAATTTGTCCTTAGTAAAGCCGTGTTGGTTGCCTTGGATCTGCCTCACGATCTTCCCAGGCACAGAGGTCAGGCTCATCAGTAGTTGCCTCTGTGTTCCTTCTTTCTCCCCTTTTTAAAAATGAGAGCAATGTTTTCCTTTTTTCAGTCAACCAGGATTTTACCTGACCACCAGGACTTTTCAAGTATAATGGAGACTGGCTTGACCACAACACCAGCCAGTTTACTCAGGACAATTTTTTAGTGTCCTGATGCTGTTGCAGTGGGAACTTTCTTCCTAATACTTTACTAGAGCTTTCTTGCTTCAATTTAAGCACATTACTTAATCTTCTTCCCTCTAGGGACAGGAACTGTTCACCATTTTCTTTACATATTGCTATCTTTTACATAGTCAAGGAAAACTGAGGTCTCCTGTCAGTCTTCCTTTTTGTGACATATCCAGTGTTTTCAGTCTTTCCTCCTGGGTCATCCTTGCCAAAATTTTTAGCCTTCTGACTGCTGTCTTTTGAAGCCGTCTAAAATTGATTGCATCTTACTCTGTGTTGTTATAAGTATGTACATCAGCCCAAGTATGTCTCATGGACTTTTATTAACAGAAATAGCATCATTTTCCCCTCACTTGTGGTACTTTATTGATAAATGTCCCAGTATACTCTCTCAGTGTCTCTTCTGTGACATGGCTATTTCTTTTGACAGTTAATTTCACTTTTTGTATTTCTGCAGTTGTTTTTTTTTCTTCCTAAGTTTAGAGGTTTACGTTAATTTTTTTTTAATCTAGCTGTGCTGATTTCAGACTGTTTCTAAAAAACTCACAATTCCTTCTGGGTAGATGTGATCCCCAGATTTTAGTCCTATGTTACCTATATCATCATCATCATCATCATCCATGTTGTAAAATAAAGTATGGATTGTAATTAGATTGATGAAAAATTAAATTGCTTCTCATAGTAAAATTTCCTTTCAGTCTTCTTTTGAACTATTGATGACTGTGCCTTGAATATGTTTTATTAATCAGCTGTGAGCTATTTTGGAATCAGCTGTGATGATTCTATCTAGTCACTCTCTCTGCTGGTAGGAATGTCATGAGGGACAGTATCAAGAGTCTCACTGAGCCAGTTAAACTATCACAGAAAAGCATTAGTTTTGTTTTATGTGACTGCCCTTAGAAAAATCCATATTGACTGTTCTTCATCATCACCTAATAACTGCCAATAATATATCAATAATTGTGAAACTTTTTGACCAGAATTTACTGCAGTCCACATTTTCTAGTTGCCCAACATACACTTCATCATCAGACTATTAATAAACAGGCATGTCTAAGGTGATGCACATTTTAATGTTAAGTGCAATTTCATGGTCCACTTGCTTCACTGAATGGAAACCTCAGAAGTTTTTCTCAGATTTTTCAGTGACTGCTTTGCATTTATCCTTAACCACTTGCCTTCTTGTCCTGTTTTTTAGCACATAGATAGACCATTGTTGCAGTGAAGTGTGACTGTAAAGCTGTCCTCAGAATCAGACAGGCCTGTTGCACAGACAAGGAGGGCAGAAGTATAGCCAGGCATAGATGGACTGCAGGCTCTATGAAAGCTAAGACATGACATGCACTGTCTTCCTGAGGGTACACCAACAGTGCCCAAGGCAGCTCTTTGATCAGAAAACAGGCATGTCACTGACAACAGCCATTCTGGCATTATCAAAGAGCCATCTAGTAGGACTTCTGTGTTCACCTTAGTTCTCAAGTTTTCAAAAGTTTCCATGCTGATCTCTGACTGTTAACCCAGCTTTCCTCCATGTTGGTGTGGTTAGCTTGTGCATTTGATTCTTTTAGCAGTTGGGACTTTCCTTTATCTAACCCTAGCAGATCTAGGCAATAATTTCTGAGTTGGTTCATACAGATTTTGCTGTCTTCTGTTATTCTTGCTATACTTTCTTCCTTCAGTCATAGCAAAACTGAAGTCAGGCAAAAAACTATTCTTATCTGAAAGTTGCTGTTACAGATTACAACGTTTGTCATCCATTGGACTGATTTAGTTTGCAAGTTCCTTTTGTTGGTAAGACACTGGAACTGATGTCAGTGCTCTTGAGAACTGTATTTGCTCTCAATTAGCTACATTTGCCCAGGCTTATTCCAGACAGCAAATTTGGCCCTTCCTACATATGTGTGCTTCCTTTCGTATTGAAAATTCAGACAATTTCCTCTTTGAAGGATCTGATAGCCCCATATTGGATGTAATTTAAAGATGTCTTATATCATTGTTTACAGCAGCAACTTCTGCAATAGACTGCAACACAGTTTTTATGTCTGCTGCTACCTGTACTATTTCCATCAGTAACAGATACTTCTGCACAGGGTAGAAAATGACTCAGTTTGCAGTGAAATAGTAATTTTGAATAATTTGAATTTTGTACATGAATTCATTATAAGAGATTATTTGCAGTGGGAAATTGAGTAACAAAACCCTGATATACAAGCAGCTTTTCTTTTTAAAATAGGTCAAAGATAATCTAGGAGATGCACAGACTTTGCCACTTTCCCTGCATGGCTTCTTGCTTATGTAATCATTGAATAACCTTTAAAATATCTTTTTTTTGATTTTTGGAATACCACTGATGAGTAGGAAATCCTCTTTCAAAGGGATCTGTTTACTTTCTCTATAATTCTGGCTTTGTTCTTCTGCAATTGCTGCTGCCTTCGGACTGGAGTGACATCACACTCACTCCTGGCATGGCCTTCTGACCTAAAAGCAACTACTCTCACTTATGCAACTTTTATTTTCTAAATCAGGCCTAATACCTCTAATGCTTTCAACACCTTCTGTCAGGTGCCTGTTGCTTAACATGAATAGAAATGTATTAAGTGAAATTTAGGATTTTGTCATGCTTGTCAAAAAAGCAGTAGTAAGTTTTACAAAATAAGTACAGTAATCATAGGAATCAAGGGGCCACAAAGGAGAAAAGGTGCAGGCAAAACTGTCCTGTGGCATCTGGTAATTCTAAGATGCCTATTAATGCTTGCTGGAGTTGAAAGAGTCTCATATGGAAGGGAGTGTCTTCTTGCCTCTGTATTTTCATGTTTCCCATTTGACTGCCCTGGTGGGCTTCAGGCTATTATTTTTACTTGGAATCTTGTTTTAAAAGTCTTGTCCTGAACCCATATGGTGAAATATAGTGTAGGTATTTTGTTAGCATTTCATGGCTGATTATTCTTAAACTGATTATTCTGAATCATATGAAACATTAATTAATTCATTTCCATGAAAAATGACCATGCTACTCTGATTGCTGTATTTTCAGACAGGGTACATTATTATCACCCTGAGATTTCTGAAGAATTCAGTACTGGGCTCTTTCTGCTCCCACAGAAATTAGTTAATTAGCACTTAAGAAGCTTTTTCCTCAAATGTTTTGCTGATACAGTATAGGCAGATTTTTAAATTCCTTCTTTGGTTTGTCTTGGGCTTTTTACAGCAAACAGCATTGGTAGTGTAAGTCTAGGCTTGCACTATTCAGTGAATGGTCCCATCTTGTTTTTGTCCCTTGATCAATTAAAATATTAGTTTATGTGAAGTTCATTTTTCTTTCTCTGCTTTATTATCATGTATGTTTGCTTTGCAGAAGTGAATCTGCAAGTGCTGCTATGAAGGTTGCTGTTATATTTTACTTTAGGCCACAGTTTCTTTCTCGCATAGCCTTTCCCAGTTGTGAGGGCTGCAATATAATGACAAAAATATGTTGGAAAAGTAAACAGAATCTTAGTTATATAGGACTGCAAATGTTTTATGAGCTTTACATCAACTACAAACCAAGAGGAGTCTAGATCATTATCCAACTATATTTCTAAACACTGGGACAGGAGACTAAATTGGCTAAACGCTGGTATTTGGAATTTGTACAATTTGATAATTGTAATCATAAGGATTTTTCTCTGGTTAATTAAAGGCACTCCTCTGCAGAAATAAGAAAGCAATTTACTCTCCAACCGGGCTTTGCACCATTCTGTCAACGAAGCTTAAGTACCCCTGGCTTTTCTACATTTCATCTGGTAAGTTCTGGGTTTATCTTCTTTACAAAGGTTTGGCATGTACATTGCTTAATGGTTTTACAGTAAATTAAATTATCTTCTGAGTTTTCTTGCTTTCCACTGGCTTCTACCTGAAACTGTTAAAAAAAACTCTCTGGTGCACTGAGGAAATGATGCCTTTGAGAAACATGAGAAGAGCCTTGGAGCCTGGAATAGACAGTCCCTCTGCATATTACTATGAATCAAAGTTAATTAGTAAGTGTTGGAGTATATTACATTCCTTCCCTGATGGAAACATTCAACTTCTTCAAGTAAATGCTTTGTGTGGTGGTCCTTCTTCTCCCGGTTTTATATACTGAGCATGACTCCATGTGGTCTGAAATATCCTGTGGTCAGCTGGGGTCACCTGTCCTGTGTGTGTCCTCTCCCAGCTTCTTGTGCATCCCTGGTCTCCTTGCTGGTGGGGCAGTATGAAGAGCAGAAAAGGCCTTGGCTCCTTGTAGGCACTGCTCAGCAATAACAAAAACAAATTTTATTATCAACACTGTTTCCAGCACAAATACAAAACATAGCCCCATAATATTTACTATGAAGAAAAATCAACTGTATCCATGCCAAACCCAGCACAGATCAATGAATAAAGAGAAAAAAAGAGAAAGGTAGAGGCTCAACAAGCTCGACTTAATACAGTTTCCAGAGCTAGCAGCAGGGGCAACATGCTGACTGTTTTCCAGTGCTGTAGAATATGCTTGATAAGTGAGAAATGCTGAAGTATGTCCTGATTGGCATAGATATAATGGAGTCAACTGTTATATGTCTCCGAATCATCTTGAGCTTTCCACATGCAATCACCCTCTAAAGAAGTCAGATCATATGATACTGCCCTTATGACAAAGGGAAAAAATGCCAGATCTTTTTATTGCCTTTCAGGAGGATGAGTATTCTGCAAATATTCTGTGCCATAAATGAAACTAGCTGTGATTTTGGCACTCTCCCTGTCCCTACCCTTTTAATTTTCAATTCCTAATTCCTTTTGTGAGACCTGATGGGTAGAAGCCGGAAGAGTCTTTGTGCACCAGTGATTGTGAAATTGTGTCAGGGCCTCCTGCCACTACTCACTTCCTTAATCTGCAGTGCTGTGATCTTTAACTTCTTCCTTGTGGTTACTCAGCCTGACGAGGCCAGGTCCCTTCTTGTGCACGCAGACAACGG
This sequence comes from Drymodes brunneopygia, assembly GCA_013400955.1. Lineage (NCBI taxonomy): Eukaryota > Metazoa > Chordata > Aves > Passeriformes > Petroicidae > Drymodes > Drymodes brunneopygia. Next base: position 70,435 of record VZTZ01049660.1, read on the forward strand.
CTTGTTCTACCAAAAAACTTGGTAGTGTTTCATTTACCAAGTTTTACGCCATAGCTGCCATTTTGTGTGTGCTGTCACAATCCACATGCCTCTAATTCATCATCCTTAAAAAGGTATGTTTGCAGTAATGATTTGTGGCATTTTCGGTAGAAAATTGTTTTGCACATTTTTATGGTGTGTGAAAAGGAGTGCTGGCTTCTTACTTAAAACATTTTCTCTGTTTCCTTTGAAAAGTTGCACCGTTAGGGAGATCATTTCCCTCCACCTGCATTTACTCTTTACACTATCTTTTCTACATTTGTGTCTAATTTACAATAGTCAAAGGCACATATTTCTAGTGACTAAAGGTTATTGTTAACACTTGAACTAGAAAAAGAGGACACGATGAAATGCAATGGATTTGCCTTGTCAGGATGGAAGTGTGACTTCTGAAAGGAAGTGTAATGGTTAATCAAAAATTAGATTGTATTAAGCAAAACTATTTTGCATGCGAAACGTATCTTCAGCAACTGAAAAGATGTAGTATGCCTTTGTATACTTTAGGCTGTGTTTTGCTTTAATCTTCTGTGAATTGCTTTATGTAGAAGATCTAAATATGTTATATGTATTTTATATCCATTATATGTTATTTATTTATTATATATTTTTATATATCTATAGATCTAAAAATCTCTATATAGATTTATTTACATATCTATATACTAACATGCAATGTTTTACCCACTGGCAATATAGTAAGTGAGCATGAGCAATATTATGCTGATAATTAATAAAAAACCAATAGCGAATAGGGTTTACTATTTACTCATAACTTGATACAGCATGTTCAGCACTGCACTATGTGCAAACCAGAGATAGTGCTTAAACTAAAAACCAGCAGAGTATATTTCTTTGGCTGGCTGCCTCATAATTTGATTTACATGCTGGTTTAAGTTTTCTGTTTGGCTAAAAGAGTAAAGAAAGGGAAAGCTTTTTCCCAAAGACATTTTTGATAATTCAGTCAATGCCTGAAACGTACAGGCAGAGGAGTGAGCTCAGAGACTGTATTTATGCAGAGACCAATATAGTTTCCCTATAAAAGGGGAACCTGGGGTAGGGAATGGTATTTAGTTGTGTTCAAAGGTTTCTACTACAATATTTGCAGGAGTATTAACCACATCTGGGTTTTTTCAGATGTTTGAATTGGTTTGCTTCTCCTAGATGCTTCCAGCATATTTTTTCCAAATATGCTTCACTTTCTACAAGATATTTCTGGATTTTTCTTATCTGAAAAACTTCCTCAGCTGTATGTCCTGAGCACTAAAAAGGTTCCAAAGCTTGTACTTACTATTAATAGTTTTTAACATGTCTTCTTATCTACTGTGGCTGATGTGGCGTATTAAGTGTGAGCCATTTTAGTTCAGAGTTACTGGAGCTCTGCCACTGTTGAGCCTCTATTCATGTTTCATAAATTGAAAAATTTCTCATTGTCCTATTGAGCTAAAATTCCTGATGTTGTAGATACAACAATGATATGCATGCTCTGGCGAAATTCCTGTCAACTTCCATGAAAGCCTTGCATGATCAGGCCTCAGTATTAATGAGGGAAGACTTGCTGATTTGAACCCACAGATCTTTTTCTGTGCAGAAGAACACTGGAGTAAAAGGAGGATAGCTTAAGAATACGTTGGGTGAGACAATAGGCAGAATAACATTGAATATAAAGGCGAGTTGATACCAGGGGCATTGGGTGCCTTCTTTTCGCCACAACACATCAACAGCACCACAGACATATTTTTTGCTGGCAGCTTCAGAAGACAGCCTTATGAAAAGTATCTGGGATTATCAGTGCAATGCAACCCTTGGCCTTTACAGACAAGGATGATTTGATAGCTGGTTTTAGGTAGAATTCTTCCTCACAGTAAATAAGTTATTCCAGTGCTATTATTCTAATGCTGCAACTAATTTTCTTCATGCTAACAGTTATGAGGTGTCATCAACCTTTCTGGAACTCACAGAAAATAAACGATAGGTCTTCTAAAGCTGTAGTTTTTAGATCTACTTTTTACCTGTCAAGAAAATAAATGATAAAAGATTCTAGTCTCTGTACTCAACTGGACAAATATTGTATTTCCTTAAAATATACAGGGTATTTTTATTTGCTACACAGCAAGTAAAATAATTTTCAGTTTTGTCTATGCGTAGAATAACATGCACTTTTAATACATGAAGTCACATTTATTTGTTTGTAGAACATCTCAAAGTACCAAATCAAACAAGAGTTTCCGCCTCTGTTTTTGACACTAAACAGATAAAAAGCTGACAGTTTAATGGCATGCATGAGTCGTAGAGCTTGTACTTGTTTAACTTTGTTCTGATTGGACCTTCTGTTTAAGAATGGCTTATTAAATGTAACAAGATATAACAACTGTCTATCAAAGTGCAGTGCCGTGTGCTGTAGAAATGGGAAATATCTAAGGTTTGCAGTAATAACTGTAGTAGTTCCATGTAATCTTTTGCAAAAGCACTGTGCAAACCCTTAACAAATATGATAAATTAAGAACTCCAAAAACATAAACCCCAGTAACATTCAGAGATGAAAAATAGTGATTTTTTTTTTCTGGTTTTGAGTATATATTTGCCTCAACTTTATTTGCAGTCAAAGGCACAGAGCATTTCCAATAGTGTCTTTCAGGCACAGCACCTCAGATGAGTGCATCTGCATGACGGCAGCAGCCACGGTGCTTACAGTTGGTCCTCAGCTCTGTAACTTGAAGTGACTTCCAAGACGTGGCCTTGTTATTCCTAGTGTGTTTTGTCTGCTGTCTCCTGTCCATTGGCATTGCCTGCCACTGCCATTTTGGTCACCTCCTTTATATCCTTTCTTGTTTCTAGGTTAGAAGTTTAGAAGTTTGTTTCTGATGTGTAATAAATAACGGGACAATTACAATACTTAAAAAATAAGCCTAAATTACACTATCAAGAAGAACCTTCTGTTGCTAAAATAAATGCTTCTTTATTTCTCATTAGCCTTCCTTTTATGATGCAGTAGACCCAGTAGATATTGAAGGCTTCCTGATGACGCAGCAGAACAACTTGGACTTAGATCTAGCACAAGAACTTGGGGACTTTCCTGAAGATGATCTGGATGTTGTCTTTACGCCCAAAGAGTGCAGGACTTTGCAACCCTCTGTGCCAGAAGATGGGTAAGGAAAGTTTCTGTCCCTCTGATATTCTGCAGGTTTAAAAATAGTTGAAGATGTTGATCCAGACATCTTACTCTGCCACCCATCCAGCCATTACACGGTTCCTGAATTTTAAATGTCTGAACTTTGCCACTGGCTCTGTTATGCTTGTTTGCACACTTAAAATTGTGTAAGTGTTTACACAGTTTCCTAAGCTTGGTAGCGGCAGAAGTGAAGTAGGCATCGAGGAGGAAGATGATTAAAGAAGGGCAGGAGGGTGGTATGGAAAATAATTTTTGCAGCTGTGATGCCAGAGATGAAAGTTGGTTCTGATCATGTAACAAGCACAGTAGAGGTTTGGGGAGGTTTTTTTTGTTTTTTGCCAGCAGTGTGTTACATGGCATTGATCAGATCACTAAGAATCTTCCTTAAATGGGAGAAAATGGTTTATACTTCACAAGGTTTGAGGAGGGGAGTGAGTGTTAATTTCTAGTATAGAACTCACTTGTGCTTTTAGGCTGACACTGATGAAATAATTACCCTGTTTTCAACAGCTTAAATTAAATAGGTAGCATGTTCTGATGCTGGTGCTCAATAGCCCTGCAAATATTTAAGCTGGTTTGAAAAACAGGCATGCTATGAGCAAAAGAATTTTTCAGAATAAGCAAATCCATTGGCGAGTTTTCCAATGTGGTATTAGAAAGTCTGTGCATTGTATAGAAAACACTCTCTAGGGACTGTTTCACTGTAAATGGTACCTTTAAGTAGAATTCCAAATTCCTGTTGAGTTTTGCAAGCAGTAACAGGGAGATAAACGTGAAGTCAGCACCAATTATCCCCAAACTGCTATGTCTGCAGAGATGGCTAACCACACAATGTGTTTGGGATGGGGGCTGGCTCCTTCCAGTGTATCAGGAAATGAACAGCACAGGCTATAGTCAGTGCTGTGCTGAACCTCAACACTGAGGGACAAATAGGCTTAGTTTATGGTGTCCTGGTTCATAGGCTAGACCTGCATCCCCCTCTGTTCCTGCAAAAGTTGCTACAGGCTGCTCTAATTTTTACCAGCCAGCTGTTCAATCTAAAGCCCTGTATAACAGCAGTATTTGTTCAGTGTTTTCTACCCACCATACCAAATGCAATGAGGCTCAGCAGGAAACACACTTTGTATGATTTTTGCCAGCTGTAAACTAGCTGAGAAACTCTCTCTCTAAGCGAGGTTTCAGTCTCTAAGCAAGTTTCTTCCTGGCTCAGTGCTACTCCCGAGAACTTCAGGAGAACAAAGGCAGTAAAGATGAGATGCCATGCTAGGTCACCTGAGAACTCTTTGAATCACTCGGCTTCTAAGGGATTTTCTAATATTTGCAAAAAAGGTGATATTCACTTGAAGTTACTAATAGAAAAAGTTGCAATCTTTACAAGGAATTCGTGTTTTTCTGTGAATTTGAGAGAGAGAGAGAGAGAATGGATGGGGGAGACAATGAATGGGGTTTTTTTTACTGGAAGTTCCCTTTTATTTAAATGAGGGACAAAAAAGATTGAAATATTTATTCAACTTTTGAAATTGCATCTAAAATAAGATCATTGCTTACCTATTTCCAAGGTTACTTCCCACCATGCCTGATGTTTAAAACAGCAGTTACCTATGTTTTTCCAGTAGGAGATCATGCAAGCTCATGCTGTACAATCAGTTTTAAGCCTGATTTGCACCACAGAGAAATTGAGGGTTTTATAAGGAGTTTGTGACAAAGCTCAAATAGTCAATACTAACAAATATACTTTCAGAAGATTTTTTTGCACAGCCATTTAGCCATTCACATTGCTATCATTGATATTAGTGCTGTTACAGAAAATCCTGGTCAAGGGTGCCAGGATATGTTAGTGAAGATGAGAACACAGGAGGGGCAAGCAGCAAGGATTGGCCTGCAGGCAATGCAGTCTTTGATGTCTCTGTGCACCGAGAGCAGGGAACAGGTACCACCGACCAAACTGGGTTAATGTGCTGCCTGCCAGCAAACACACCTCCCACCTGAACCAGAGGCAGGAACCACCAGAGGCAGGGGCACTCGGCAGCCTGGCATCAGCCAAGGCTCTGTTCCACTATGCACACGTGAGCCTGAATCAACTGTTAGCCAGCCTCCATAACCAGCTGCAAAACTGTTAAGAGTTCCAAGTGGAAAGTGCTAAAAATTGTCATACCTTTCACCTGCTCCTGTATTCAATGTGTATCCTACCTACTGTTTTACTCACTTGGATCAGAGAATGCTACATATTATTTTGAAACAGGTCATTAAAATTTTTAAGAATAGGAGTAGGGGAATTATGCTATAGCATCATGATGTGAAGTTTGTGGACGTTGTCTTTGGCTGAAACACTTGCAGTGCCAAATAGTATCCAGTCTATCAGGCAGCACTGACAACCTCCTTCATTAAAGGAGACTTATATGAAAAACAGAAAATTAAATTATAACATATTCTTAGAACTTAAAGTTTTGTTATGCTATCTGATTAAAAGCTTAGGGTCCCTTTTTAGATTTTTCTTTGTTTCTGTGAGAAAGAGAAAATTGCACGTACATAAAAACTAGGTATTTGCAAGAGTCCAGGAGCCGAGGCCGCTAAAAAATATTTCTATATCTTGAGACTTGCTATGAAGTTTTGAAAATCACAAGGTTAGCTATGATGTATAATTTATTTAATTTTGCTATATTTCATAGCAATGTCACTCTTATATTTATGAATAGACAGTGTGGCAAGTGGCTGCCTCTGTTAAATGTATGTTTGTACATTTTTCAGCATAGTACCAAAAATCTGCATCAGGAAATTCTTGCAGTACACAGGATTTTTTTAAACCTCAAACAAGAGTATTGTAGTAAAATAAATATACAGAAGAGGACTAACAGAGAGGCCTTTATCTGAGTAGCATGTTTAGATAAAATTGTTTGTCCTGAAAGTATGACTTAGGTGCTAAAATGTGTTTCTTTTTCCACAGGGTTGAACTGGACTCACATGTCAAAGACTGTGTTCAGACTTACATCCGTGAGTGGCTGATTGTGAATCGAAAGTAAGTGACATAAAACTAAATAAAATCAAAAATTCTTTGCATCTTACTTATCAGAGAGGAGATGTTTGCTGTTATAAGTAATCCTAAAGTATAATGATTTTAACCAGCGACTGAAGATAAGAGCTGACTTTTCAGTACTATAAATAACTATATTGTTTTATTTGAGCTGGTGAGCATTGCCAAATACTGTTGCATCTGCTTCTTAATTATCAGGCACTCTGGGAATGGATGGTGAATTGATGGGAAGAAATTCACATCAACCCTCTGTAATGAGGATTTATCTTAATCAGGAAAACTAGTACTGTTTGATCCCACTAAAAGGAAAGATAACAAGGAAAAAGATTATATTTGCATGCTTTTGTCCTACTCATGCCCTGAAAATTCAACATGATTTGATTTCCAAATGTGTCTGAAAATTCAAGGATTATGGACTTTCCCAGCAGTGATTGAGTGTATTCATGGGACTGTAAGTGTTATACCCAAATTTACTATTTTACATCAGTAAGTGATTTCTGCACTTGAGGTCAGTATAATTCAACACACAGAGCTGGTCCTGTAGTCATTATAAGTGACTTAATTTCCTTCAGTTTTGTTCATTATGTTTTAATTTAATTTTATTTTATTCTGTCCTATTCTGTTTCATATCTGAAACAAATATGAAAAAATCTGAAGGGAACTCTCATTCAGTGTTCTCTTAGGGTGGTCTGTGGGATGTCTCGCCTCCGTCCCCATCACCTCATCCTGTTCTTCAGAAAGAGGTTTTTGGAGCTCTGTTCTTACTGTAGCACTTCCCCTTCATCCATTCCTGCACTCATGCCTGGTTCTTGAAAAGCAGAAGAAGCAGCTGGTGGTTGAGTGCTGACACATTTGCAGCCATTTTGTTATGCCCCTTCACTCGCCCTTGTTACTCTGTGTTTTTCTGACATGATGTACATCAGCAGCCAATGTCTCATGCGTTTATAATGGTGATTGTGGAGAAATTAACTGTGTAGCTTGTGCTCCTCAGTGGAGCAGCTTCTGGGGGTTATTAAGAGACTTCCTCCAGGCGTGCTGATGAAATAGATTGAATTCTCAGAACTGCTCCACAGTGAATCACTAAAGTAGGCTAAGTGGGTTTTGTGGGCTCTCCTTCCGCACCACTCAGAGCAGAGGCATCAGCTCTTTCACACAGTGCTGTTCTGAGCATGTTGTAAAGAGCCAGCGTGCAGCTTTGTTTGTGCACAGGAGAAGGGAGTGAGCAGTAAAGTAGGTGAGGTGAAAAATAGAACATAGCTATTTTTGCATTTATGTGTGCTGGTAGAAATGTGAATGGAGCCATAGAAAAACATATATGCGGAAAGTTTTGCTGAGTGTTTTACTATTTCATTCATTCAGGTGAGGTAAATTTGCATTCAAAATCATTATTGAGCAGTTGATTCTGTGGTAAACATGGTGGTGGACTTTGCCAGAGAGCTGAGCTTTGGCAGCTGTGGCTAACCATGCAAGCAAGTTATTAAAAATGATAAAGAACAAAACACTATGAAATATGCTGCATTGTCACATAAACCAGTGACAGATTTTTATTGGGAATCTCATGTTATGCTTGGACAGGTTTTTTTCAAAACAGGCATGATAGGAAGAAAAGACATGAAGAGAGAAGTGAGAAAAGAGTTATTATAGAAGGCTTCCCATGTTTTGAGAAGGGCTGGAAAAACTATGGTTGCCTAGTTAACAGATGTTGTAGAACAGATTGCTGAAGGTATTGTCTGGTGAGCTATGGGTGAGAGAAGTGTGTGAGTGACTTTGATCCATTCATGAACATGAAGGTTCAGAGCAGGAGATTAAAGAGTCTTCTGTGGGTGGCATGAGCAGAGGTCATCCTTGGGCCCCAGGGTAGAGGTATGTGGCAGAAAAGCTGGGCACAGCTGGAGTCCATGTGGCCTTGCAGGAAGCTTGTTCCTGTGCCTATTTCTCCTTTCAGTTGTCCTTTGTTCTTTTTCCTCATCTCATTTTCTTAATTCAGTGTCTGCCCATTAAATTGGCATGTGTATTAAAACCATGGTTTGCCACTTGGTGAGTTTTAATTGCTATCATGCTTTTCAAAATAAATAAACAATAGAAATAAATTTTCCAGGAGTACTGCAGGGGAAAGGCATCTTTAGTGTAGCTTTCACACCAGGGAAACTGTGAACTCAGGTACATGATTTTTTCCATTAATCATTTGTTTGCCACTAGAGGTAGTGAAAAAAGTAATCTATACAACTTCTTTTGGATTCTTTTAGTCATGCAGAATTTCTGCCTTCCATTCTTGATGATTACAGTGGTTCCAAAACAAGGTCACATCCAAGGAGAGCTGGGATTGTCTTTTTATGACCAGTTTTCATTGCAGTGAACTGGCAAACAATTAAAATGCAAACAATTAAAATACATCAGAGCATATAATTCAGTTACTCCCAAAATGTAATAAAAAGGTGTCTCTGTGATCAATAATTGCTTATTGTGTCTTCTTTATGAAAGTACTCAGATGTTCAGTCATTTCTTTGGGAGTGTTGCAGAAAGGAAAATGAATGAAGCAGGGTGTTGTAAATAAGGAGGTTGATTGCCAAAAGACTGTCACAGGATTTGGCAAATTGCATACTAAAGTGAAAGAAAGAGAGCCCTGATGCATCTAACACCTTCTTTTCAGGGTATCTGCTGTTTTTTTCCATCTGCCTCAAAAATTTAACTTGAAATTTCAAGAGAATTTTTCAAAGCTGCCAGCCTGGAGGGTTACATTGTGGCATAGAGATTACCCTCTTCAAAACCAGGCATTTTTTGGAAGGTGTAGATTGTTACATGTGATTAACTTGGGATACTAGTTAGGTCCAAGAGAGGAGCAGTAAGAGCTTTGATGTATATAATTGAAGAAGCCAGCCAAGAGATAAGTGATCCTGATCCATGTTCTTAAGGTCACTGAAACAATCACCATGTCTGATGAGGAGATTAGAGCAGAATTTGTACCTAGGTCAGGTCTTCCTGCTGTCTCAGGGTTATATTGTATACAAAAGTGATGTGATTTTTTTTTTTCCTTTTAAAACTGTTTTTAATATACATAGTAGAGTTGCAATGGTGCGTTAAGACAAGTTAAAGTTGTGAAATGTCACATTTTTGCATAAAAGCTGTGCTACACTGCTTTTTGCAGAACAATCTTTTCAGTTTTTAAATAATTTTTAATTTGTCTTTTCTGTTTTATTTTCCCTTAATGCTTCTAATGTTATCCTGACTTTCTTGGGCTTCTTTGTAAAAGAAACCAAGGGAATTCAGATACTTGCAGCCTGAAAAACAAGGGATCCCGAAAAGATTTTCACAAAACACTTCAGAAACAAACATTTGAATCGGAAACATTGGATTCTGGCGATGCAACTTTTCAGGTACATTTTCTTCACTTTGGGAAAAGTGATCAAATACAGTAGCTTCCCTCAAAAGAAGCCTGTGGTGTGACCTCCCCTTGAATGTTGTGTGCAGTTTTGGTCCCTGCAATGTAAGAGAGATATAAAGCTATTGGAGAGAATCCAGAGGAGAGACATGAAGATGGGTGAAGGGCCTTGTGATGAAGCCGTTTGAGAAGTGGCTGAGGTCACTTGCTCTGTTCAGCCTGGAGAAGAGGAGACTGAGGGGAGACCTCATTGTAGCTACAGCTTCCTTGTGGGGGGAAGAGCAGGGGCAGACACTGGTTCCTTCTCTGTGGTGACAGTGACAGGACCAACAGGAATGGCCTGAAGCTGTGTCAGGGGAGGTTTAGACTGGATATCTGAAAAAGGTTCTTCACCCAGAGGGTGGCTGGGCACTGGAAGTGGTTCCCCAGGGAAGTGGTCACAGCACCAAACCTGACAGAAGCCTTTGGACAACACTCTCAGGCACATGGTGTGATTCTTGGGGATGGTCCTGTGCAGAGCCAGGAGCTGGACTCTGTGATCCTAGTCGGTCCCTTCCAGCTCAGCATATTGTGTGATTCTGTGATCTGTGATGGCATCAAGCAGAACAGCACGTTTGCCATTAGGCTTCATGGCAGAGGAGGCGTTAAGATCCCCTCTGCCAGATCACCAGGAGCCATTCTGTGACACCCTGGCGCCCAAGCCACAGCTTGACACGCTCCTGTTTTCCAGCAGGCAGGGCCCCAGCAGGTTCCCGCTGTCCCGGAGGAGGCCTCGCGTACGACGCCGGGCAGCTCGGACCTGGAGCTGCGCAGCCTGGCGCCGGACCCGCGGCTGGAGCAGCTGCTGCGCCACGTCAGCGCCGAGGAGTTCGAGAGGCTCAACGAGGAGGCGCGCCGCACCAACAGGCACCCCGAGCTCCTCGCCCTCTACCCCTCCGTGGATGAGGTGAGCGGGAGCCCGGCTGTCCTGATAACCTCTCCCAGCTGGCTGCCCCGCGTCAAGGCTGTACCGCAGGAGATAAACACTATGCTGCTCTCAGTGTGGGCCACGCCACATGCTGGTGATGTGGCTGTGTCAGGGCGTCACCTTTCATTGTAGCTTGTACTTGGGGTCCAGAACTGTAAATATTTGATGTAAATGCCAGATGGGGGTCAGGAATGTAAATACTCAGAAATAAGAAATCTATTTTCTTTCATCTCTGGAGACATTAACTGCCCACTGAGTGGGGTAAGATGCTAGTGTGTAGCAGTGGCTTGGCTGATGTCACATAAATGTTTTATGCAAGTGTGTAAACTTTTTAAATTGAATATGACTGTTTAATGACAGGAAGATGCAGTGGAGATACGGCCAGTGCCAGATCGCCCAAAGGAACATCTGGGCAACAGGATCTTGGTGAAGCTGCAGACTCTGAAGTAAGCAATCCTTCACAAGCATTGCTCACCACTTCTGAGTTCACAACAGTGTACAGCTACACACCCCGTTACACCACGACAGGTGTCCTGTACAGCAGTATTCACTGCTCAAGTGTTCTTTCTTAGTGTAGCAGAGAATTATTTCTATCCATCTTTACAGAACTCTTTAACTTGCCAGGGTGAAAAAGAGTTGGGAGGTGAACCCAGATTATATATTTTTTAAAAATAAAGGCAATTGGTGTCCTATACATTACTGGACTTTTGTTGTGGTTTAACCCCAGCCAGCAGCCAAGCTCCACGCAGCCATTTGCTCAGTCCTTCACCAACAGGATCAGGGAGAGGATCAGAAGAGTAAATCTGGAGAACGCATGGGTTGAGACATAGACATTTTAACAGGGAAAGCAAGTGGCACAGAGACAAGCAAAGGACAATAAGAAATTAACCCACAGCTTCCCAAGGGCAGGCAGGTGTTCATCAATCTCCAGGAGAGCAAGTCCACACGTAACAGTGATTTGGGAAGACAAAGACTATCGCTCCAGATTTCCCCCTCTTGCTCCTTTTACCTCTCACTTATATTCCAAGCATGGTGCCATATGATCTGGAGTATTTCTTTGGTCAGTTTGGATCACCTGTCCTATCTATGTCTCCTCCCAGTCTCCCATGCACCCCGAGTCTCCTCACCAGCCTGAGGAGTTCCAAAAGCAGAAAAGACCTTAGTTTTTAGGTCTGAAGACCTTAGGCAAGGCCTGCTCAGCAACAGTAAAAATATCTTTATATAATCAACCCTGTGTTCAGCACAAATCTAAAACCCTAGCCCCACTCTGAAGAAATTAATTCCCCCCCAGCCAAAACCAGCACAACTTCATAAACAGAAAAAAAAGCAAGATATGATAATTTTTAACTGAGACCACCTTGTCAAATTTAGAAAATAAATTGCATGCAGTTTACTACCCTTCCTTTCCTCTCAAAATCATCCAATATAATACACTAATAAAAAAAATCCTCAGGACTTCGAGAGAAAGAATTGAGGTCTGGAACTAAGTATTTCTCTGCAGTTTTTAATGAAAGTGACAGTCAAAATATAACTCTTACATTTTTTGAATTATACATAGCCATACAAGTGCAGTATTAATCAGTGTCTTGTGTGTCTTTCCCTAACAGGTTTGACATAGAGATAGAACCTTTGTTTGCATGCATAGCTCTCTATGACATAAAGGAAAGAAAAAAGGTAAGTATGTATACAATATTTTTGTTCCGTTGGCCTGGGTTTTTATCTCCGGAGTAATAACTTAAGAAAACTTATAAAAAACTTGCTACTTTTTTACACATGCAGTCTGATCCAGGATTCTTTTTATTCAGTCAGTCACATGCTTGCAATGGTTTATTTTATAGTTGTAGTTGCAAGTTTTGACTTGTCTTAAAATAAAATTCAAAGCATTTTTGCTTTACAATATATTTTAATCTTTTTTTTCTTTTCAAGATCTCAGAAAATTTTCATTGTGACCTCAATTCTGATTCATTAAGAGGATTTTTGCGTTCTCATACACCCTCCATTGACTTGTCTACTCAGGCAAGATCAGCAGTATTTTCTGTCACTTATCCCTCATCGGATATATACCTGGTAATAAAGGTATGTTACAGTGCTACTTTGACACCATACTGCCTGTTCCCAGCTGTTCCTGTTGTCTGTTGTTCATGGAACTGACAAACATGACTTCTGTCTAGGTGATGTTTATGATAGTTTTTAATACTTGTATGTGAGCAGGTGTCCAGTGGTATATCTCATTCTCAAGCTAAGAAGTTATATTAGTATCCTGTGTACCAGTTCTACAAAGTATGTAGAATTTCCTATCTCTGCCTAAGGGAAATTAAAAATATAGTGAAATAAGGCACTTTCAGAAATTTTATTTACATTCTCTGGAAGATTTTTGGCATTCGTTTAGAGCACTTTGCATCATTTTGTTTGCTTAATTCTGAAACTGAGTTAGCCTGAACTTCTTCATTTGGAATATGCTAATTATCCTGACTGCAGTGAAAATGCAGTAGTAAGTGATTGGCAGTGTTGTCACATACATGTCTTCTGCTTTCTAATAGATGGAAAACTAGGAAGTTTAGTATCCATTACTCCATAAAGGCAGTTTTTAAGATGTTATATACTGCTATATATCTAGGCAGGCTCTTTCAAATTGCTAGAGAAACAACATGTTACTATTTGGATGACATTTTTTCTTCAATCGTCTTATTTTACTGCTTTTTGTAGATAGAAAAAGTGCTTCAGCAAGGAGAAATCGGAGACTGTGCAGAACCCTACATGGTTCTCAAAGAAAGTGAGGCTGGCAAGGTAAGTAAATAACTGTGAAGAGTGTTTAGATAAAAAAATGCGTGCTAAAATTAAAAAAGAAAAACCAAACACAAAACAACAACAGAGAAAGAGCAGACCCTTTGAAATAGGATGGAATACCAAAAACACTGGAGGAGTAGCTTGTTTGAGCATTCGTGGTGCAAGCAGTTTGATGTCTGTGGATGACAGAAAGAAATCAGGAGAAGGCAATGTGCATTATCCTCACTGACCCCTTTGGAAATCAATACTGACAGTCTTGAAACAGACAGGGGTGGGCAAAAGAGATGACTGAAATGTAGAATTAGCAGAAATATTTGTATCTTAGAGACATGCTATTGATTTGCATGGGCAGACAGCCTGCTGTAGTGAGCATCTGTCCAGTTCAGTACTGTTGTGCATTGATTATGTGAGTTCTGTTCAAGGAATTCATGGTCATTTACCTCCCTGGAACAGACTGACAGTGTTTGCTGGGCTTCCACATGTATCACCTTTAGAATGTTGCTTTCAATAGAGTATTTTTTATGTATCTGATGAAAAAAGTAGAACCTGCTAACGTTTCTTTGTGATTGTTCATTCTGGATTTGAAGATTACTACGAAAAGATTGGCCTTCTCCATTTCTATAATGCAAATGAACTTATTGAAAAGAAATTAAAGTGAGTGTACAAATCAGAACAGCTACAGTTCTGTCAGTGATATAGCAAGAAAATATGAGAGATACCAATGCAAATTATTTACTGAACTGTAAAGATGTAGCTTACATTTTTGTCTATGGTAGCATTGCAGCAACTGATTGCTTTTGGAACAGTCATTATTTTCTTTGTCTCAGACAAAAGAAAAGATTGAAAAACTGAAAGCACAAGCTGAATCCTTTTGTCAGAGGTTGGGCAAATACAGAATGCCATTCGCCTGGATTCCCATAAGCCTAACAAGTTGCTTCAACCTTTCAACACTTGAACGAGAAATACAAGAAGCCGAAGGTTTAAACGGTACTTGTCTAACTTTTCTAAGTAAAGCAAAATTACTCTTCAGTAGGACTGGGTATAGGGAACAATGTCATTCACTCTGGCATCAAAAGTGAATCACAGATTCAAAGTCATGTCTTGTCAGCTTTCCTTTTCAGTCCTACAAACACTTACAAATTAATTGTGCTCACTATGTCGTCCCTGCATGTTCATTTTTATGTCTGCTAAATATTCTTTCGTGGTTTAGGCCCAGTTTTCGTTGAACACTGGCTTTGTAGAAGTAAAATTCCCTTTGCCCCATGGAGTTAGCAAGCAATACTGAGCAATCAAGATACCAAACATCTCAGTTTGGTAGGCAGGACCAATGTTCAATGTGCTTTATAACCCATGAACTAAAAATTTAAATAAACTTTTGCTCTGCAGCAGAAATAATGTCACTTCAATAGGTGTGTCCTAGTATTCCACTATTTCACATAGTCTGAAATAAAAGAAGCAGAATGTTTTAGGTACTCTGTCCTCTGATGTTGGTGAGACGTTCCTGTGATTTTCTAGTGTATTCTGAGAATCTTTGCACTGCAACAAAAAGCAGAAAACAAGATGGTGATGCATTTAATTTCCCTTTGAAGGGAAAGGATCCAGTAGTGACAAGAAGGCAACACTGCTGCAGGCAAGGCGGCTTTCTGACAGAAGTTTCAACTCAGAGGACAACTATCCAGCATCAAACTTCAAAACCATCACCCTGACCCATACTACCTTCTTTAAACAGGTACTGGATTCTCTTTAGTTCTGATGTCATAAGACTTTTTTCATCTATGTAATATGAATTATGTTGGGAAAAGCTACCAGTTATATTTGTGGGGGGACAGAGGATAATTGCAGTCAAGTAAATAGTAACCCACTTGCTTTGGATGTCTGAAGGACATGGTTCACTCCTGAACCTTTTCTCCATGTTAAGAAGCATTGTTACAAAGGTATTGATTTTTGTCTTTCTCTTGGTAGGAAGGAGACAGACTCAGTGATGAAGATCTGTTTAAATTTTTAGCTGATTTCAAAAGATCATCTTCCTTGCAAAGAAGAATTAAGACTTTACCAGGTACATAATCAATTCTGGACGGTAGGTGTTATATGTATTTTTCTCCTCTAAACTCTTCTGTAAATTCCAACCCCAAAATAAATTTGACTTATGTTTAAAGTCTATTAATATGTGCCTATTAGTTGTGGAACTTCCTGTGTTTCTGGTGTCTACCTGAACACAGACACTTTTGAATTTCTTTTTCTGGATGAATGAGTATGGAGATTTAGATTTAGCTCGATATTTTTTAATAATTTGCTTTTCTCCCTAATTTACAGTGTACCTACTGTATATCTTTTGTTATTCAAACTGTTTGAAGACAGTTCTTTAAAGAAAATTCTAGGTCCTTACTACTTCCCTTCAATGCTTTGAAATGGTTCATATTTCATAGAGAGAGATTAAAATGTGTACACATTTCATCTTAGCTTGGTATTAGGGTCAGCATTAGTTAAGAAAGTAGAGAAGTACAGGCAGTGTTTAGCTACTGTCAAACACCTGACCAGCCTTCTTTTTCTTTTTAAGGAAATTACAGTCCAACCTCTTCTGCATTGTGGAAGAATCTTTAAAAATATGAACTGAGAGCAAAGCTGTTTTTCCTTTCTAGCTGATTGCCAGAAATGACAAGTCTGAGCTCCACAAACAGTTTTAACTTATCATAGCAGAGAATTTAAAGTCTGTTTATAGTGGGGTAAATGTTATCAGTGACTCTGTAACTGCTCACCACAGAAAACCGAGCTTTCCTGGTGGGTGGTACCTACTTTGTCAGAGATTAATCTGAGCAGAATCTGAGGGGGAGGGGGAGTAAGAGAGAGCTGTATTAGCACACCTTTTGTTTGTTTCCCAGACAAATGTTATATTACTTGTGTGTGAGAGACACTAGAACATCAGCCAGCAGATAATATTCCTTCTTTCTTTCTTTCTTTCTATTTTCTTTGAAATAGCACAGGGTAGACATAAAGAGCTATGTGTTGCCCTGATGTGAAGGGATGTGTGTAGCCTACATCCTCTGTATCTTTCTGAACCTTTGCTTTCCTTCTCATGCAGCCCAAGACCCAGTTCTTATTTCTGCACTGTTGCTACATAACCTTACATATTGTTTTAATTTTTCTTTTATTATACACTGATTATTTTTTATATTTTTGCTAAGATTTTGTGATTTAATTTTAAAGGAACACTTAAAGTGGAGATTTCCCCAGCTCCAGAAAACCTTGGTTATTGTCTGACACCAGAACTACTCCCAGTGAAGCCATTTTCAGAAAACCGTAGTCGTCCTCACAAAGAGATTTTGGAATTCCCAATTAGAGAAGTGTATGTTCCCCACACCATTTATAGGTAAGAAATAACATATATTTTTAACATTTCTTTAAATATTGTGATTCAGTTTTTTTTCAGAAATAGAAACTAAAAATATTTTTTTTAAAAAAGACTAACAACGTGTTGGGCTGATGATTTAATCTTCCTAGCCACTGCAAATTAAAATAGCTGCAGCATATCCCATAATGTGTTTACTAATCTAATTGTGTTGTCTTTTGAAAAATTTTCTATAATTTAAAAAAAAAACGCTTTAACAACTGTCATTGACTTGGCATCTATCTATCTATCTATCTGTCTATCTGTCTATCTATCTATCTATCTGTCTGTCCGTCTATCTATCTATTTTTCCTTCTTTGTGTTTGTTTGGTTTGTTTGGGTTTTTTCCCCAGTAGATTTTATTATAATTTTTAACACTTCTGGTAAATATTTATGCTCAGTTGTTTCTGCTGTGAATTTGAGTCATCTGAATATCTGAGGAAACTATGTGTTGCTCTGTGAACCTTTTAACTGTGAATGTGCACTCTAGGGTACGCAATTTAATTTCTTTAAATCTGCTCTGTTATGGTTGTTTCAAGATGATCACAGTGTTCAGTAGCATGCACGTGAGAAATTCCCATTATTTATTTCTTAGTAGTCTGGAACATCTGAGTGTCCTATTAGAAATTAAAACCAGAAGAATGTGTTTCAAGGTGCAGTATTTCATTGCTAGTGGGAGGTGTTACAGTAATAGCTAACAGTAATTCTGATGGGGTATATCGCAGTAGTATCGATACAGAAATAACTTGAAATAATGACTTTCATCTGACCATTGTGTTAGTCAAGACAAGGGAGCAAAGCATAATGCTTCTAACAATAATAGTAGATGATGCTATTCTGAGGGGAATTTCTGATCACTAAAACAGTAGCTAGATACTGTATCGTATTAGTGGCAAAAATGTGACTATCAATAAGGAATCACAGAATGAAGGTGCAGAATAAAGTGATGTAAAGCTGATTCATTTCTTGCAGTGGAGATTAGCAAAGAGCCAGCTCTCCAACCTGCTCGCCTGACCCAAACCAGGAGGAGAGAAGGGAAGGGCAACACTTGTGGTTCTGTACAACTCAGAACTACACCATGGCAAACAAATTTATTCCAGGGAGATACTCCACAACTTCACTGAAAACTAGAGCTCTGTTTGGCTGTTGGTGACACCTGGATTTGTGTCTCAGCTTTAAAGAAAAGCAAAAAGAGGATGTGGCAAATCTTATAACAACTTGCAGTGTGGTCTCAGCAGGAAATAAGTAACCCAATTTAGCTATAGCCCCATTAGAAGTTTTGGAGGAATTATTCCTGGGCTCTACCACAATTCAATGGTGTTCAAATGCCCAATGGCAGCTCACAGCACCAGTACGCTAAAATGCAGAGAGTTGGGGTACTTTTATCTTCTCTGTGTATCTACTTTGTGGTAGAACTTTAATGCAGGCATTTTTACAGGGAAACTAGCTTTTATAGAAGTGAAAGTGGAAATGTAAATGAACGTGAGCAAAGATGCCTTTTTTTTAGTTTAATGAAAAAATAAGACAGAATTTTAACTTTCCTATTCATTGTCTGGCCCCAGTAAGTGTCAAATCCAATGTGCAGCCTCACAATGTCTTCAGATCTGCTTTTGACAAAAAAACATTAGCAACTGCTGTGTTTCTGACCTGGAATAATAGTTGAGTCTGCACAGAATATTCTCTCTTTACTTCTCATCAAGTTCTCACTTCTGCAGCCAGACATAAGAGCTATCAAAGCCACCATGGTGAAAATTAATTTGTACTTCTCCTAAAGCAAATTTGGGTGTCTCCACACCCAATCTTTCCGTTGCCAGGGTGTCTGTATTGAATACATACATCCACATTAGAGGAAATGCTTGCTATCACTCAACAGTCACACTCTTTCAGCAAGAGTTCACACCTTATATGCTTAATCTTTTCTTTTAAGTCTCTGTTTTGATTTTCACCCGAAGTAAAAGTCATGGCAACAAAACAAAGTAGGATTTGTTCAGCCTAACTTGTAATAGTGAAGACAACATCTATAAAGAATAGTTGCCTTCATTAATCTTTACCTTAACTAGTGAATCAATGACACTGCTGACATGCCATAAGTAGTGTTATGCTGTAATCAATCATGTAATATCCAAACAAAACTCTAAAGACAATTAATTAGAAGTTTTTATATATGCAGAAATTCTAGGTTATACTTTGACTACCTGGTGACAATAAGCATATTTGGACAGAGAAAGTGGAGTTGCCAACTGAAAGTGTTAATGAACTCTAGCAGTAATTCCTTGGTAAGTCAGATGAGGAAGTCTGTAAACATTCTGAAAGAGCAGAGTCTGGAACTTGGTGGGGCCAGGAAATAGAGCTCATGTTTGTGCAGTGGCACTGGAGGCACCTCTTTCCCCACAAAACAGGATCACCTTATCTCACCACATCTGAGATGGTTTTGCCTGACAGTCGTGCCAGTGCTCTGTTTGGTGTGCATAAACATAGTTAGGTGATGTAGGCCAATGGCCTACAAGTCTGATTGTAAACCTGGCACTGCCAAGTCCACCACTAAACCATGTCCCTTAATCATCACAGTACATGTGACTTCACAACTTCCCTGGATAGCCTGCCAATGCTTGACAACCCTTTTGGTGCAAAAATATTTCCTAATATCCCTGTAGCAACATGAGGCTGTTTCCTCTTGTCCTATTGCTTGCTACTTGGGAGAAGAGGCCACCCCTCATCTGGCCACAACCTCCTTGCAGGCAGTTGTAGAGAGTGATGAGGCCCCCTGAGCCTCCTTTCCTCCAGGATAAACAACCCCAGCTCCCCCAGCTGCTCTTCATAGGACTGGTGCTCCAGACCCTTGCCCAGCCCTGTTGCCTTTCTCTGGTCTACCTCCAGCATCTCAATGCTGGTCTTTCTTGGAATGAGGGGCCCAAAACTGAACACATTTGAGGATTTGAGGTGTGGCCCCCCCAGTGCTGAGTCCAGGGTGACAATCCCTGCCCTGATCCTGCTGGCCACACCATTGCTGGTACAGGCCAGGATGCCATTGGCCTTCTTGGCCACCTGGGCACAGCCTGGCTCATGTTCAGCTGCTGTCACCAGCACCCCCAGCTCCTTTTCCTGTGGGCAGCTTTGCAGCCACTCTGCCCCAGCCTGTGGCACTGCCTGGGGTTGTTGTGACCCAAGGGCAGGAGCCAGCACTGGGCCTTGTTGAACCTCACACTACTGGCCTTGGCCCATTGATCCAGTCTGTCCAGATCCCTCCATAGAGCCCTATAACCCTTTGCTTAATTTAATTCAATTAATTAACTTAATTTAATTAATTAATTAAGTTTAATTCTCATTGCTTCGTTCTCTACACGGTGAGAGAATCTATTTTGAGTCTGAGATTAAACTTACCCATGAAGACTAACTCTGAATTTGAATAGAGCCAAATACGAAGTGTTACACGTTATTTTATTTCCTTGCTTCTAATCTGAAAAGTAGATGAATCCTATCCTATTTAAGCAATTTAATAGCATTTAGATGTGTGTCATGGCTTGCTAGGGCCTTAAAGGTGGCTTAATATTTTCTAATTTTTGGTTGTAAGTCTGCAAACCGTTTTTTTTTTCCACCAGTGCTATACATGTAGACACTGGAGGGAAAGGTTGTCAAAGGTATTTCAGAGGGATTAATTTTT
>VZTZ01049660.1:90904-129096 GCA_013400955.1 Drymodes brunneopygia
TTTTGGTAATAGCTTTTTCCTTTGTGATAGGAAAAGTGGAGCCTTCTGTTATAGTCTTTGAACTCAGGTCTTGCAAGCTTTTTTTTTACTGGTGTAATGCCATTATTTTAAATGATGCTATTTCTGATTTATGCCAGAGGGATCAGCCAGCCCACTTTCTTTGTGCACTGTGAAATTGAGCACTTCTTTTTGTTGTGTACTTACATTTCTTTAATAAAAATATTTCCCTGAAAATGTCAAAACATTCCAAGATTTATTTCTTTCATACCCCTCTATTTTTAATAGGAAAAATCATATAATTTAAAGTTTGTTTGTCATTTTATTTTCTCATTAAATATAAATGAAAATGATGCTGTTTACTGCCACTATGAAATGTTGGTGCTGAGGAAGAGGGATTTGTCACATCACTTCAGCAGTAACTCAGCTTAACCAGGCAAAGAAAATCCTGTCTGTGATAGGGGTAGTACTTAATACTTAGGGGATTTTTGGAGGAAGGGGAAAAAACCCCTATTCTCTGTGGTTTTGTTTCACTTAACTGCAAACCACTTAGCAGTATTCTCAGACTTGCTGTAGTCTGCAGTGTGAACTGGAGGCCTATGCTTTGGTGGTAACCATTCTACCCTAGTTTCGGGTGAGGAGAGGTTATTGATGAATAACGGTGTCTCACTCCTGTTATTGCTCTCACAGCCTTATCTACTCCTCTCTGCCTCTCTGCCCATGGAATCCAGAGAGAGCATGTCTGCTACATGGGAGTCGTCTACAGGCCCTTTGGTCTAGTTTTAGATCTGTCCATCAGCTCTTCAGATGATTCAAAATTTTAGCAATGTGAGAAAAATCAATCAAACTATTCTCCAAATTATCCATCCTAAAATACATAATATATGACTCATACACATCCTCCTGAATATGACGTGTTGAAGTTCTGTAACTGTGCTGTTTTCCTTGTCAATGGCTGACTAGAATGGGTTTCCATGTTTGGTTAAGTATTTGTGATGTAGTTTTTAATTTTTAACAATTTTTTTCCTGAAGACTCCCCATCAAAAGTGTGAAAGAATCAACAAATATTGAAAATTATAACTAATGGGTCCATCAGCTTCTGTTTCTAGTACCATTAGTTTTAAATGTCAGTGTTAACTCATCCATCACTCCTCACCTACAGAACATTTCTAGTTTGTATCAGTAGGGACTACTTGCACATATGTTGAGTTTTGCTGTGTATGCAATTGTCATCACAGTCAACAATGAAGATGCCAAATAGTCATAAGTTTGAGATGCACTTGTTGACACCTCACACGAGGTGTAATCTAGCAAAGAGAAGGATTCTTTTATGTGCACATATGCACAAGCAGTATTTACGAACATTCAATAAGAATGGTCACAGACCTGAAACTCTGAATAGGTTTTATTTTGGCAGAGGATAAGTCTGTGTTGCTTTGCCCGTGGGAAGTGATTAAACCATTGCTAAGCCCCATGAAAGTGTAGGAAGGTCAGTAAATTTGCATGAGAACAGCCGCATAGTGTCCTGTGCCAGGCTAGGGGAACCCTTAGCTTTCCCAGCAGGTAACTGGTTCCAAAACAGTCTCTTCTCACTCTGCTGGGTCAGTCTCTGATCCACAGAAGCTGTCAGCATCTGTGCCTCACCCAGGACTCTGCTGTCCCTTGGGACTGTATTCTCAGTGACATTGGGTGTTCTGCCATGACTTTTGCAGACTTATGCTGTCCCTTGAATAGTTCTTTTGTTATTTTAGCGCATCTGGCTGTATCTGAAGGTAGAGTCCTGCACTTTCTGCTGGGAGAGTGAGGGGAGAAATTTAATCACACTGACCAAAAGTATTTGTAGTGACATGTTGCTATAATATTTCTTCTCAGTGCCAAACCTTAGGGGAGATGCAATGCCTTCTGGATCCCACCACACCCTTATGAGCATCCTAGCTGTCCTGTTATTTAAAAGACAGCAGTATTTGCTGCTCCAATGCCCCTGCTAACTACCATGTGAAAATGCTCCTTGTCTTTGCTTCCCCTCAGTGTTTTGGAGTGTATGGATGGAGTGCAGACAGTAGCACTAAGGCAGTGGTCAGCAATGGGTCTACAATTCATGCCTGTGTGAGGGAACCTCTTTTGATCATCTTCTCACCCTCCTACTTTAGACATCAGCCATTACTTTAATCTCTGCAGGATATCCAGAGTCAGCATTTGCCTCTGTTCTTCCTCAGTGCTGATGCGTTTAATACACATGTAAGCAAGATCCCTAAAACTGCTTGAGCATAAATGGCACAAGCTTGAGCTTTTCAGTCCAGTACTTGCTGGAATAATGCTTCCTTGGCTGTGTAGTCAGCAGAGAGCCCTCTGTGTTTTTACATATCTTTCATCTCAAGTAAAATCCATCTAAAAGTAAAATCCAGTGCTCAGGTACATTATATAGATTTGTGACATCTTGTCCTAGGCTGCAGATTAATGAAGCTATGACTGTATTATTCAGCCTTCCCTACATGTATTTCTTCACTTCTGGCAGATGTAGTATTGATAATATCCTTCATTTAATATGTCAGTCCCCCAAGTATAATTCAGTAGAGGTTACCGATATATTTCGCTCTTTCACTTAACTTTCCTTAACATCATCTGGGAGAGAATTTGGCAAAGCAAAACTTGCACATAAGGTAGTAAGGAAGACAGTGCATTAGTGACAGGCAGAAGTACCATTCTGAATGAAGGGAAAAGCAAGTAACATGCTAGTTTTTTCACTAAGGCATGCCGTGTGCCATGTAGCATATGTTGGTTTTAAAAGGTAGCTTGGTCTGTGTAAATTGAACGGTACTGTCATGTTGTGACACTTAGCAATCAGGAGAATAAACCACAGTTTTCCAGGTCTTGGGATACAATAAATGGAAGATGGACTGACTGACTGTCTGACTTAATGACAATATTCTCCAAGGCTGCTTGACTTTTTCAAGTGACAATGGTACTGAGGAGGTATCTGTGATAAGGACAGTGCAATTTTGTGTGCAGCTTCTGACTGCCACAGACAAGAAGAAATCATGAAAGTCCATGAGTAGTCCTCATTGTTTCTCACTGAAAGCCAGCATGTTTCCTATAACACTAGTCTAATTCCTTACACTAGAGGACAAAGAGTGAGAATCCCATATCAGACTGGGAAGACAAGACAGTAAATAGATATAATCATGATTCCAGAATCTGCTGATAATCCAGGTCTAGCTGAAATCTCAGATTTGCCATAAACTTCACCAGAGAAAAATCTTTCTATTAGCATTTTGACTCTTCAGTTAGAATTATACATCAGAAGACCACCTGTGCTGCCACATTCCCGACAGAAATTAAAGGTGTTTTTTATGTTCAGTGATATATTCATGTACAGAAGCTAGGAAACAGCAAAGTATGCTGTATTTCAAAGCATTATTCATATTCATTACTAATAAGAGGTAGCTTATAGAATTATGGTTTCAAATTTTCTTATTTGTATTTACTCAGGTTCATTGATACTGCTTTTTGGTTTGTATAACCTAGAAATATATGCCTTTTTTTTTGCTATAAGCTATGAATGTATGAACTTCAGTTATTGATTTCCTTGTTTTTATCACCTCTGAGTGATCCTTTCCCCGTTCCAAAATCTGATTATTCACTCTTGAGAAAGGAGCTGCTTTCTCAAGAAATTCCTGCTTTTCATTACATCAAGCAAAGATAATAGTTTGTTTGTAATAGAGCATAGCTTAGTGTAGGTGAAACCTTAAACATATGATGTTCTATGTGTCACACCAAGAAATTACCTTTTCTTTGTGAACTTCTGAAATTGAGTTCTGACATATTTTTCACTGTGCAGGTGGAATTGAAGGACAGGGAGATGAATCAGCAAGATGCTAATTTCTGCACTTATTTTTCAAACAGAAATGGTTGCCATTTACCCTTTTTATTCTTCCTTATCTTTGTTCCAGAAATCTCCTCTATGTTTACCCTCAGAGGCTGAATTTTGCTAACCGACTGGCTTCTGCAAGGAACATTACCATCAAGATCCAGTTTATGTGTGGTGAGGACCCATCCTGTGCAATGCCGGTAATAAATGTTGAGATTTCTTAGCAGACTTTTGTTTACTTGCATTCCTGAGAAACCTCTGAAGAGAGAACTCATTATTTACTTCCCATCACCACAGTTTCTAGTGGGACCTTAGGAAGCCTAACATCAGAGAGCTTGAGAAGCTAGCACTCTCATCTTAAAGCAGGGTCATGCTCCTTACCCACAACAAAAAAGACTGGTGATTCTAGTGGAACCAGAGGCATATTGCTCTCTCTTACCTAAATCTTCCTACCCTATTTTCAGAAGAATGACATAATATTATATCAGTATCATGCTGGAATTTTTAAGGGTAAAATTCACAGAGCTTCAGAGACCTTTTAAGAATGAACAGGCTACAACTGATTCCTAGATTTTTAGTTCATGACTAAAGAATGTGATGTGAAGTAGTCAGTGGCTATAGAAATAACTCTGCTCCATTTTCCTGGTGTTTTACCCTGAATGGAGTATGGGGAATGTGCTTGGTAATAACACATTTATGCCAATGAGCTAACATAAAATTGAGGAGTCATTTTAAGTCTTCAGATACTGTCTTAAAATTTATACAGGACAATGACAAATAAATGGTGAAGTCCTGATTGCTGTTATTTTTCTTTTCTTCTTAATGTAGGTAATCTTTGGGAAATCTTCAGGTCCAGAATTTGTCCAAGAAATATACACAGCTATCACATATCATAATAAGTAAGTGTTCTTACTATTCATATGACTTGAGACGTATTAATCATGATCTCTTTATGTAATTGTGACCCTACATCGTTCATCAAGGAATGCCATTTTAAACATTTATATTTTGTACAATTTATCAAATCTAATTTGGATTGCTACATGCATTTGCATAAGTGACTGTTGTATAAGTGACCATTGCTTTTCTTGTTTGAAACTTTTTAGTACTTGAGAATATTCCTATTGTGAAAATTAAGGAGCAGGAGCAGGAAGCAACACAACTTTTAAGATTCACTTCAATGAATTCATAGATCCAAAAGAGCTGAAAGAACTTTCTCATTCTCTTGAATGAGAACTTGGGATTTAGGATTTGCAGAATACTTAGGCTGAAATCCAAAACTGAGATTGAAAATTTTTTAAAGTATAGAGATAGGTGGAAGCTTGAACTGTCCAGTTAATATAGTCTGTTTTCTTCTGATTGAAAGCTTTAGATTGTTCATAAATATAACTTCCAGATTCATAATTAATTTCAATTTCATAAATACGCATATGTATACTTTGTTTAACTCAGCTCTGTTTTCAGGATTTATCTGGTTTATAACCGTAGCATCTAAAATCCTACTGGTAAATTTGCCTCTTGCTCGGCCTTATACTTACATTGGGAACGTGCTTGGCATTTCTTTTAAACAGATCCCCTGACTTTTATGAAGAAGTGAAAATTAAGCTGCCAGCAAAACTCACAGAGAAACACCATCTATTGTTCACTTTCTATCACATCAGCTGCCAGCCAAAGCAAGGAGCATCTGTTGAAACCCTCCTGGGGTATTCAGTAAGTTCCATGTGATACATAAGAGTGGGTGTGTGTGGGTGCATGTATGTGTGTGTCTATGTGTATCCCATGCAGACAGGCTGTTTGCTTGTCAAAAATTTTGTCATTTATTCCCTTTCTGGTTGTGGAAATACGTCAAAACCAGTGGAAGGTCAGTGTGAATTCATAGAAAGTAAGTGCAGCCTGAGATGTGTTACATCCTCATCCTATAATTTTACTATGTTAACTGTCTTTGAACTTAATCCACCAGATTCAACTGAAATATGCACCTAAATATTTGCAACAACAATGCTTTATAGCACATAATCTCATTCTGTTAGATGATATTAATTGCAAAACAACCCCTAAAACATATGTAATTACAATTATTACTGTTACCGTGTTCATTCATGAGATAACAGCTAATGTAATATTTTCAGTTAGATTTTACATGGCACATCATTTATGTTCTAAATTGTATTTCATCCACATAAAAATTTAAAAAACAGAAAGCGCCTAAAAGCTAAAATGTAATTCTCTTGCTTTTTTTATATTCATGTTGAGACTAGCATGTCTTAGGTTAAGAAATACATATTGTAGCATAGTCTCTCTGACCTTTTTCTTTATCGAACAGTGTTTTTAACTGGAGAGATTTTAATATTAAAAGAAAGAATTGAAGATAATAATGCTTCAGATCTGAAAATGTCCTAGAGCTGTGGTCAGCAATTGAGCTGTGGAGCCAGACAAGTGCTTTCCATGTGTTCTTGCTATGAAGTTTGGGAGGTGGTTGGTTTGTGTATTTTTGATTATTTGCTTGTTTGTTTCTTTGTTGGCATTTGGGGTTTTTTTAATCACAGTACTGAGAATCCTTTCAAATGGGCTTTCTTTTATGGAGAGTTATAGTCCCACCAATATCAGTGGGATTGTTAACAAATAAATAAGTTCAGGACCAAGATTTGACATAGCTGAGGAATTTAATTTTCAAATTTCTGTTCACCCAAATACAAAATATTTCTACCTTGTGATATTCAAATGCCCAGCCTCTTTCAGACTTAAATAAAAATTTAAATGTATCCAGATATTAATGTAGGGATATGAGAAGTCAGTCTGGCACGGTGATCACAAAAGATATTCAATTTAACACCAGCAAAACTTTGACTGTTGGTTTGCTTCAATACCAAGAATCAGTGTATTCAAGATACATGAATTTTTAAATAAAAACATGGATTCCACTAAATCCTTCTGATAGGATTTATTAGAAAAATGTGTGTCACACATGAGAAGCTCTGTGTTTGTTTTCTTCAAAAGAGATGGTTTGTAAAGCAGTCTTGTACATTTTTCTACAGTAGCTATCAGCTATCCTTGAATTTAAAATACAGAGAAATTGCTGTTGAATGGGTTAGAGCAAAGAAGCTTGAGTCAATATCTCATTTGTTGTTTTGTTGACTGTATCTAACAAATTAAATAAATAGGTCTAATCATATATCATCATGAATATTGCTGTGTTTTCTCTTCATTTGTTTCAGTGGCTGCCAATTCTATTAAATGATCATCTTCAAACTGGACATTATAGTCTTCCTGTTGCATTGGATAAACTGCCTTCACACTATTCAATTCACTCTCCTGAGGTAAGCAACAAAATTATTAAAAGATAATATTTTCCTAATGCAGGAGAACAGCATAAGTGTTTTACAAACTAATATTGCTGTCTACTCGTAGGCAGTGCATCTTTTTTGTTCTTTAATAGGGGAAAGGTCTGGAGAAAAATGTTGTTGTTATTATTGTCACTGGTGTTATTATTTTATATCATTATACTGTTTTTTTAGAACTTAGTTATGCAAGCAAATTCCTGTAAATTGTCCAATCAGGGATACATTTGTTTAGAGAGTGTCAAGTCAATAATTCGATTTCTTGCATAGGATAATTTGTTCTTTTTTTCTGTGGCTTTGCGGGAGGAGGAGTAGAAATGGAATCAAGTGGTATTACTGGAGCAGAGACTTGTGCCCTCTCAGTAAACATGGCATGTAGGAAACTTGTCCAGAGGGTTTCAACTGCACCACATCACCACGGAATGCCTTTGGCAATGCTTTGTCCAGGAAATCTTAGCCTTAACGATATTCCACCAGAGGATGTATATTCATGTGGTCTGTCCTAGATATCCAGCTGAAATTCTCAAAATTTCCCTGTTCAGTGCATTGGCTTCTGTCCAAATGTCT
This sequence comes from Drymodes brunneopygia, assembly GCA_013400955.1. Lineage (NCBI taxonomy): Eukaryota > Metazoa > Chordata > Aves > Passeriformes > Petroicidae > Drymodes > Drymodes brunneopygia. The sequence continues at coordinate 98,675 of VZTZ01049660.1, forward strand.
ATGAGAATTCATCCTCTGTGTGGCACTGAATTTGGGCATCTAAAATGAAGTGAATAGTGGGAATACCTTACTGACCCTCATGTAACAGACTTTCTGTTTCATCATTAAAAGGAAGCTGATTCCCATTTTTTCTTCCATCACAGAAAATTCCATCTCAGACACCACCTATAAAATGGGTTGAAGGACACAAGGGCGTTTTCATTGTTGAAGTTCAGGCTGTGTCATCTGTTCACACACAGGTAATGCATCAGAATTAATACACAGCTATAGTTTCATTTCAAAGAAAATTCAGACATCCAGGCCAATTTAGCAGGTTTGTGAAACCGAGGTGTTTAAGCCCTCACAGTTTAAAAAAAAGAAGGAGCTGTGGAAAGAATCTGATATCCTCAGTGAATGAAATCCTTTGGAGAAATTAAATCTATTGGTAGAAGTGAACAAATGAGCACTCTTGGCAGCAAGTCACATGGGGCAATAGAGAGCGTGGTGTCCTCTCAGCTCAGCAGGGGCCTGCTCAGGCTGTGACTGAAAGGCGCTGGCAGGGCACAGGGCCAGTTTCTGCAGCCTGTGTCTTCTGTTCTTCAAGGCCAGTCCAGACAATATGTCCACATCTCCAAAGACATAGCACCTCCCCACCTCCATGGACAGTTATACACTGCCAGTATGTGTTAAGCAGCTCACTTGTCAGTGCCATGTGCTTTGGGGACACAAACTTCGTGCTGGGTGAGAACTCAATGATTCTGGCCATTTAAATGCCATAGGAAATTGGATCTTTGCCCATCTTATTGATGGTTTGAGGCAGATTGGCTTTGTTTCTGCTGCTTTTCAGTGGCTCTTACCTCTTACCCTATTCTAGTTAATCCTGCTGAATAAGTCCTAAGAGCTGAAGGCACTGTATTTGGAGCATGTCCATCACCCCTTTGCAGCATGCTTTTTAAATACAAGTAGGGCATACTTATGTGGCACACAACTTGTATGTAGCTGGAACTCAGGTGTGAGTGGCAGAGGGACTATGGACCTATGTTGTGACAGAGTTTTATCAGATAGAAGGAAAAGTCTTTTCATCAAATGAAGCTATCAGTTAGGTGAGGGCAATAATTTTTCTGCCTTTAAGCTGGTCTCACCACAATCTGAATTTACACCAGATGAATAGGGGCAAACAGAATGCTGTGACAGCTGCTTTACAAGTTAGTCACTCAGAGTAGCCACTACTGAAAGCCAGAAGGGTGAAAATCTTTCCTTTCATCTCATGAGGTGGTACCATCAGGCTTTTCTTAGCTAGCCGTAGCCTGAAATACATCGACTTTGTTAATTGTGAGTGCACTGTATTTGCAGGACAACCACCTGGAGAAGTTCTTCACCTTGTGCCATTCTCTGGAAAGCCAAGTGACATTCCCCATTCGAGTGATGGATCAGAAGATTACAGAGGCTTCACTGGAAAAAGAATTCAAACTCAGCATTATCTGGTTGAATTCTTCACGCCTTGAACCTCTTGTCTTATTTTTGCATTTGGTACTAGATAAACTTTTCCAGCTGGCTGTACAGCCTATGGTTATAGCTGGCCAAACAGGTATTTACTGGTTCGTAGCCTTCAGGAGGCTTTGCAAGAAACCTAGAAATGTGAGGCAAATGATTGCTAAAATATCCAGGCTTGGATTTATTACTTAGGGTAGCCCAATTCAGAAAGAATTGTGCTGTTCAAGACAGAGTTTCACTGCACTGTTTAGTCATGCTTAACAGAATTGCTGCCTTTTCTCCTTCCCCCTACATAAAGGACTCTTAGTCTCTGGTTGGGAGGTACATTAAACTGTAGTAATTTACTTATCTGAAAATACAGGTCAGAAAGTAGGTTGTGGTTCAACTTTGTTTGGAATTGTTTGGCAAGTAAAACACCAGCAAAATCATTATCCTATAGCTGACACTGCTGTGATATGTCTGCACCCTATCCTCTGCCCAAATACCTTTAGACAGAGTTGAGTGAGCACAAAACCAGAGAATGCAATAGTGAACGCTGATTTTTGTTTTACTGAGGTGCCAGTTGCCCGTAACCTATGTTAACTTCGGAAGAATGGCATACTTGCAGACAGTGGTGTAGTTCATTTCCTGTCTCATTCAGATAATCAACACTTGTCATCCACTACAATATTTGTTCTAAAGCCTGCTAGCTTGTATTTGTCAGTCAGCTGGAGAGTAATGAGTCAGTATTCTGCAAGATGATAGTTAATGTGTGAAGGCTGCTAGAAATGTAATTAACAGTCTGCTTTTATGTAGCACAAAGTGACAGAATAGCAGTGATTAGGTGGAAAGTCAGTGGGCCTGCTGAAGAGTGTTTATTGGCTTATGTGGATTTTGGGTCTGGTCAGGCATAGCAGTTGCTGTCTAAACTCTGAATTTGTTAAGGACTGAATTGAACCTTGTAAGATTAGTTGTTGATAGAAAGATTGCTGTCAATTATGTTATACCCTTCAGTGCTGACTCTAATTCTTGCCTTTGTTTCACAGCCAACTTCTCACAGTTTGCCTTTGAGTCTGTGGTTGCAATAGTGAATAGTCTCCACAACAGCAAAGAGCTGAGCAAGGATCAGCATGGGAGGAACTGCCTCCTGGCATCTTATGTGTACTATGTATTTCGTCTGCCAGACCCACAAAGAGAAGTGGTCAAACCAGGTATTGTTGGTGCAAGAGTTGCAAAAGCATTTTTTTTTCTTGATACATGCTGTTCAGTGTGGCGCTTTTGAGGGAATGACTGCAGGGACTGACCTGTATGATAGTAAAAACAACTTCTCAGATCTGGACTGCATACCATTTAAGCACTACACTGTTGTGATATACCATTTTTCTCAGAGGTTGGTCAGGAATATCAGTGCTGCAAAGAGCAATATGGGCTTGCCCCTAATAATCTCCATCCCTCAGTTATTAATTTGAGATGAAGAGTTGAGATAAGAGGTTTCCACACCTACAAGCAACGTTGTAGCTTCTTGAAGATGAATGCAAGAAAGATTGCCTAAACTGGAATGTTTTCTAGAAAACTTTCTTTCATAAGTTAAAATGGCCTTAAGATGCCAATTTTTTACTGATCTGTACATCAGTAAATTACTTTCCATGCAAAGTAACCTTCTGCCAAGTGGTATAGGGCCAAGCTCACCCAATATGTCTATTGCATTAAGGATGTCATTGGAGGTTAAAATGCTGTATGACCAGCAAGTTTAGACAGGTGATCCTTCTCCTCTTCTCAACCCTGGTGAGGCCATACCTGGAGTGCTGTGTCCAGCTCCGAACTCCCCAGTGCAAGAGAGACATGATCACGTTGGGCAAAGATCAGCCAAGGGCAACAAAAATGACAAAAGAGTCTGGAACATCTCTTTTGTGAACAAAGGCTGAGAAAGCTGGGTTCTTCAGCCTGAAGAAAAGAAGCTTTAGGGAGGATCTTCAGTGTACACAAAGAGCTGAAGGGAGAGTGCAAAGAAGACAGAGCCTGGCTGTTTTCAGTGGCACCCAGTGATCAGAGCCAATGGGCACACACTGAAACAGAGAGAACATGAGGAAACACTTCCTCTGAAGGTGACTGAGCACTGGTACAGGTTGGCCAGAGAGGTTGTCCAAGTCTTTCACCTTGGAGACAGTAGAAAGCTGCCTGGAGGTAGTCCCAGGAATCTGACCCAAGGTGACCCTGCTTGAGGAGCAGAGGGGTTGCACTAGATGGCCTTCAGCAGGCCCTTCCAAGCTCAACCATTATTTCACTCTGTTGCAGTCATTATCCTAAAGCCTATAGGATTCATTAGATTAATTGGTATATGTTAAATGACCTACCACAAGCAGCTGTGCTGTGGGAGCTAAAGATATGTAGGCCTTTCTCTCTTTTGAATATTAATTTAAATCCCCCTTGAGGGACATTTAGACTGATAGTGGGATATGCTAAAATCTGTGAGCTTACATACACTTGAAAATTATTTGTCCTGGAAAAATAAGGTCTGTGGTGAAACTGAAAACTAGATATCATTTAGTGAAATTCCTGATGGCAGTGCTCCCTGCTTCCTTGGATACTTCAGGCATGGTATTAACTCATATGTGTTGAAGGTGGTATTTTCTGTTTAGACCTGTGAATATTGTCTCAATCAACAGCAAAATAAAAAGAGCTGATGGGAAGAAAGAACTACTGTAATAGTGCTTCTTCTTAGGTAGCCCTATTAATCTTTTGGTACTGCTTGTGCAATCACCGTGTGAGTTGTTGACTGGGAAAATACCTGTAACTTGTCATTCAATGCCTGAGTAGATTGTTAATGAAGCAGTTGGTAGTGAGTTTTTCAGGAGCTTTATTCTTTTCAAAATGCTGATGTTATAACACCACTGAGCAAAACCGGCTTGAATCTCATGTTTGTCTCATGCACACGAACTTTAGTCTGAATTCCACCATCTTGCTGTGGCAGGTGGAGGCAGCAGTGCCATTTCGACAGAGTCTCGTTATAACACCTTTGGACGCACCTCGGCCGTGTCTGTTGGAAGCAAACTCCTGCAGAGCCGAGTGATCAGCTGCAGCAATCCCGACATCACTGTCACACAAGCTGCTACTGATGAGGAGGTCAGAAACATCCTGTCATCCAAGGTAAGAGGACAAAGTCAAATATCTGAAGAACAGTATGGTCCAAAACCTAATAACCTAGATTTTGTCTTTGAGGGTTGGATTTGCTCCTTGTAAATGAATGGGTTCTAAATGTATCAGAAGCATTTTCTGTTTATCTGACTTGGCATAGATACATGTTAAATCCCACTGCTAAATTCTGATGTCTCTTGCCAATGGAGAGCATGAGGTGAGAACTCTGTCTCTTATTTGTGGCTTAGACACTCCACAGAGGAATTTGCTTTTTTGACGTGCCTCACTCTCCTGTTATTTCAGATATTGAAGCTCTGTTCACATCTGGTGACCTGGTCTGGTCCACATCACAGAGTCAATGCAGTCACAGACCTTTCTTCCTTTTTTTTGTTTGGTGTTAAATAGTCTCCTGTTAAAAAAAAAAAAAAGAAAAAAAAATAAGAAGTTAGTCAATTATATGACAGCAGCCCCATAGCTTTATATCAGCTACAATGCAGATGCCATGTACATAATTTGCACCTGGGTCTTTCCAAACACGTCATTCAACCACAGAGCAAAATACAAGCTTCCTCTGTGTTCTCATCCATGGCTACAGATATCACCAATGGCTTGCAGGACTGAAAGGTCAACAACATCCAAGAGGAAGGATTATGCTTCCCTGATTGGCACCGGGTGCTTGCTGATCTGCAGCATCCCAGCCCATCTCACCTTTTTGAGGATGGTTGTGCGCAGCTGTCTGGGGAAACTAAAACCTGGAGTTCTCCACTCAGCTGAAGCTGGGAAGCTATGCCTCTGCCAAAAGCAGGATTTTTTCTGCTGTGCAAGGAGCCTGCTTCTAGTTGCACCCCTGGCAGAGCTCTACAGCAGCACACCTGATGAGCTCTGAACCATATCCCCCACTCACTTTTGTTTGAATGTTATATATGTAAAATGCAGCTTCTCAAGTAGGTTATTTTCAGAAATATTTTTCAGTCTTTTCTCTATGGAATGACCATGTGTCTCTCAATTTAAAATTAACAGGTACTTGTCTTCAGCAAATTAAACCACAACTAGCAGGATACACAGGCTTTGACAATTTATTTGATTTGTTCATATGGGCATATGTATCCCTCCATAGAAATTTTTAATAATGTAGATTTGAATTTTATGGCTTTTACTCTAATGTACTGTGTCCTAGGGAAAAAAAACCAACAAACCAGAGCTCAAGGCATTTTTCCAAATTAATACAAAATTAAAATGTGTGATATTACAGCTTCATCATATCAGTAAACATAGCAATTTACAATTGGTGACTGCCATTTCACTGCCTCTTAAATTGGCATTACTTTTTACGGAAGGAAGTCTTCAAGGGGATAATTGTTTTTGATGTAGAGCCGGGGATAAATTTGCACCTTTTAAAGGGTGAAACGCATCCTACCAAAGTACAGCTGCAGCGCTGCCGTTGAGCACGCGATGGCACTGCTGGCACTTGCACCCTGCTGCTGCTGCTGCTGCTGCTGCTGCTGCTGCCAGTGGAAGAAGGAAAGAGAAGAATTGTTTAGATTAATGTCTGTGCATACCTTAAAAAAAAACCCAAACCAAACACATCCCCCCGCCCCCCGCCCTGGGTGATTTCTTCTCTGTTAATTCGTTTGAGTTACTTATTAATTTATTATAATGTATTTCTTCCGTCTGTGTCCCCCAGCCTGTGGATCACAACTCCAGTCGGATGTCTTACTACGTTGGAGGAGTAAATGACATGTCAGGCCTTTGTGCAAGCACAAGACCACCCAATAAAAAGGTATGCATGAGGGAACTCCTTACAAGAACCTGGAGTGTCCTGAGGCAGTGCTGCCAAATAGCACTTCTAAATTCATAGGGGGAAGCAACAGAACGCAATATCAACCAGTTTTATCAAACAAGGAATTAGTGATGAAATATTGAATCAGTGGGTAAACACTATTCAAACTTTTCTGCTTCTGCTTCAGAGTCTTTAGATTCTTTATCCAGGACAGATTTAGACAAGTAGCAGCCTGTCTGGATCCTCCCTTTGCTCTCTTTCTTGAGATCTTAAAGCCTCAGTTGTTTTCCACTACTGTTTACCCTTGGATACATGTCTTTACATGTTACAGTAAACTCCATTCAGAAATATTTGTCTCCTCTTTCTTCTGTAAAGAATTATTTTCCTTGTCACTTTTTGTAGCTTTTAGAACCAAGCTTTTTATAGTCCAGATTTGAATTTCCTAAAAGTTTAGATAACTGGGATTGTATGTCTTGTGTTCAGATCTCACTGTAAAAATATTGTCTCCAACTACAAATGTCTGTTCAAGGCCTGCTGTAGTTATTGCTCTGTCCTTCTCTTCCACCACCGAGTCAATCTTACTTCTTCCTTCTCTCAGAAAAACATGGATGTGCTAAACAAAACCACTTAGCAGGTAGTGAGAAACATGCTTATCATGCATGCAGACAATGACCTGAGAATGGTCCAAAAGCATTTCCCTCTTCAGTTATAGACAGTTCTGGATCCACAGAAAAATGGGTCTCAAAGTCTGTTTGCCAACAGCATTTCTTAGATGTCATTTTGGTCAGATCTGCCTTCTGATCTTACAAAGATGCCCACACATCCCCATCTGGCTGCTCACCCTCCAGTATGGAGAAGTTTCCCGTAGGGAAGATGTTGAAAATGAAAGATGAGTTGATTGAAAAGCCATTTTCCAACAGTCTGTGTTTATTATCTAGCATTTCCATGAGGAACTGGCATTGCAGATGGTGGTGAGCACGGGCATGGTGAGAGAATCAGTCTTCAAGTATGCCTGGTTCTTCTTTGAGCTCCTGGTAAGACTCAACAGTGGTATTTTACAATTAGTTAATGTTGGCATGTAGTAGGTACTCTAGGCACAGATCAAGTTGGGTGGTTACTTCTTCAGTTATTCAGCCCCCTGTGTAAAACAGAGGTCTCGAATAATGAAAGTACACCTGAAGAATTCTTCGTATTCACCCTCCTTCCTCACTATGGCAGTGATGGTAAAGTTCTGCATGAACTACGTGAGCAGTAGTCCAGCTTGCAAAAGACGGACAGACACTTATCAACCAAACCCTTCCTTTTCGATGAGTATCTATTCCTGTCTTTTCCATTTTGTTAACAACATGGGAGCAGTGACAAAGCTCCACATACTCACAGTTCTACAGAGCCCTGTGGTAGTGTAGGTCAGTGGAAAAAATACACTGATTTCCACTGTCAGCATGTAAGTAATGCAACATCAGGGCAAGAAATAAGAATTCCACAAGTGTCACTCCCTGTCTGTCATCATGAAGGGCAAAAGTTGCAAGCAGCAGCATTTCAGAACTGCAGATGCAAGCGGTTAGGGAAGGATGATTCTGATTTCACGTACTGAGAGTAGCCGACTGCATGAATATGAACAGGAATCAATGTCTGCCTGTATTTGAGTCTTAGACCCTCTGTTGTCATTGCCGTGTAGGATTTATCACAGCAGTTCTGAGAAAATGAGTGATTAAATTCAGGGAAAAAGATGTAGGAAGTCTTACAAACAAACTTAAAGCAGTATTTTACCTCCAGTTTGGGCAATTTTTTAGTATTCTTTTTTCTGCTTTGCAGATAAAGAGTATGGCTCAGTATGTTCACAACACAGAGAAGCAAGATAACCCACGAAGAAGCCGGTTCTCCGATCGTTTCAAAGATGATATTACCACTATAGTTAGTGTGATTACTTCAGAGATTGCTGGACTTGTGGTCAAACCACCCAAGGTAAGTGGATGAAATAAGCACTGTGGATCCTTGCTAGTCATCATATGCTACACTGAGCTACACTTAATCTTATCTCAATATCAGCAGTTCCTAGGATTAGGCCAGCGTTCTCACATGGACCTGCAGCGAGAGTTGTGGCAGTGTAAAGGGAAGCCTTGCACTCCCTTGGCAGATGGTTTGGTTTTGTTCAGCTCAATTCCTCATCCTGCTTCTCTGTGTGGCTGCAATGTGCAAGATGAGAATTCCCTTTCCCGTTGACAAGAAATGCTGAACGTCCATTTTCAGTTCTAGAAATGCTTTATGCCAGGTTAGCCAGTATATCAAACTGCAGCCCCAGCAGGATTTCTTCCTTTTATCCCCCTTTGCAGTTATCCTCAATCCTACTGCATTGTGTTTAATTCCTCATTTGACTTCTCTGTAGCAGTGGGATATGCCATAGAATGGCACTGCTCCTCGTGAGTGTTGCAAAAGCAGCCACAGTGTTCTAACCCTTGATCTCTTTAAACAGGCACTGGCCACTTGAAAATTGGAGACAAGAAATAAGCCTTAAGTCCCATGAAATTCTTTCTACTTTTAACAAATGGCACTGATACAACAGATTATAAAGTTGAAAGGATCACAAATTGTAATTTATATTTTAACATTGCTACTGCCAGCCTATATCGTTGATAGCCCTTTGGACTGGCCAGTAGAAAAAGCTAAGGGCACAGATAGGCACTGAGTGACTGTTGTTCGTTCTGTTGTTGTAACCAACTTGCTCTCATGCCCCAGAGCTGCCAAATGCACTGTGCTAGCCCAGCAGAGTGCTCTGCAGCAGGGCAGGGCAGAGCAGCCTGAATAGCTGGCCTGCTAGGTTGCTTTACAACAAGCTCCATTTCCTAATCCACTTCTCCAAATGCTGTTGAGGAGCAGAAACTGGGAAAGGGCAAGACCAGACAAATTGGGGCAGAGAATAACTGAAGGGATTGTCACTGTCCACCAAAAGGTTGTTCTTGAAGCTGTACCTTGAAGCTCAATCCCTTAGTGTGCTTCTGTGATAGCCATATGCAGAGAAATAATTTCCACAGAAATGTTTACCTAAGCCTTCAGTGACTATTTTTTTTAAACACATTGTGAAATAAAAATTTTTTACATTACAAGCGCTTCAACAGAACTATAGGCTTTGCAAAGAAATTAGTATTTATGGCTTCCTCACAAGAAATACACAGGTTTTTGCAGGTCATTAATTCAATTCAATTTTGATAGAATGAGCATATAGAACCTGACTGTGTGTGAAAGTCCCACTGTAGTGTTTTTGGAATTAGGGCCATTGGTTAGGTGTAGAGAGTAGTAGGCAGTATGTGTCTGATTTTTTAATACAAGTATTGATAATTGATGTTTCAATACATGGTTGAGCATGTCAGATTTCCCTGGATTTTTACAGTGGTATGTCTGACATATGCTTGCCTGCCTTATAAGTAGTGGAAAACTTTTTTTCTTCAACGTAAAAAAAAGTTTTCCTGTGCAAATTCCAGATTGTAGGGAATATGTATATTTTTCTGAACTGCAACATAAAGCTTGAAAAATGAAAAAGTGAGTTATAGCCACCCTGAGGTGCTGCACACCTGTTCTCACTAGTGAGAGGTACCAGTACAGGCAATATTTTTCTCAGTCATCTCATCTGTCAGTTTTGAGCATTAAATGTGTGCAGATCCCTCAGGCATCTTCACTAATTCCTCTTGGTGAACTATGTAGACTACTGAGAGTTTATTATTAAATTGTTATGTTTTAAGTAACTGTAGCCTCATTTTAGAGGGTACATGAAATTCTTTGTGATTATTACTTGAGGCTGTGTATCTCTGGTAAACAGGCCAATTCCAAGCATACAAGAGCTTAGCTGCTGGATGGTGAACCCCACAGATTTGTCTTACCAGGATTTTGTTGCTATCAGTTTTACTCCTAAAATTTTTAAACAAAATAGTTGGCATTCCATCAGAAAAGCCAGTACAGGTTTTTGTTAATATTTTATGTGTTTTAAGTACCTAAACCACCATTCTCTGATGTTCAATAGAAAAAAGTCCTGTGCAGTACTGCAGCCAATAGGGAATTCAAAACAGGTCTCAAATTCCATTTCATTGTTGTCAGCCCAAAGGGGTGCACAAATGAACTGTTCATTCATCCCATGACATTCCTTGTGGAAGCTGTGAAACAACTAAAATAATTTACAGAAGTGATTCTGTGCAATTTTAACAAGATCATGTGAACTGGAGAACTGAAACAAGTTTGTCCTGTATTTTCCCTGAGATGGTTCTGGGAGATGACCCCTACATTATTTTTTCATGATTCTAAAAAGTCTTCCACCTTTATGTAAGTTTTACAGTGGTATCATAATTGGTGTTTTTCCTTTTTTTTAAGGAAAGTGAACAAGCAGAAAAAATTAATATCAGCCTGGCATTTTTCTTGTATGATCTTCTTTCTTTAATGGATCGAGGATTTGTGTTTAATCTCATCAAACATTACTGTAATCAGGTAGGCACCATGCATGATTGGGATTGCATTTGGCTTATGTGTTTTGTTCAGTTTGATTAGTTTATCCATCAAGATCCTTTGAGTTGTGTTAAAGGTCTGGGTAAATTTCCTATTTCCTATTGCATATGCAATGATTTTAAAACCTCTTTTGATTTGTGATCTGCAGGAAAAAAATTGAGTGGAGGTAAAAACTCTTTCAGAAATGTCATAACTTGCATTACTGCAAAACATCCATGGGACCACTTTTCTTCCTTACTTTTTTACTTGCCTTAGCAGTAGGATGCAGATCATACAGATCAACTTTGTGACGACTCCTGCTGAGTGCTGTGAGGACAGTATCTAGATTTTGGGGAGTCACTCAAAATAATACATCTGTCTTCTTGCTTTACAAGTCTCTGAAAATTAAAAATAAATGGTGCTGCAGGATGTTGTTATGAAATTATTTGTTATATTTGATGGGGAGCATATTCCTTCTGTTTTGTGACCTGTATGTGTGCAGGTCCCTCAGGTATCTCCATTAATTCCTTCACTGATGTCATTGTTGGTAAGAAGGGAAATGATGAGACCATTGGTCCTGTGTTGCTTAGCAGGATGTTTTTTGAGTTTGCCACGGACTCAGGAAAGTTCAGTTTGTTTTTCATTTTTGTCTTACGCAAAAGTAAAAAATATTGTATATTCTTCCTTTGGGAAAAAGGAAGAAAGAAACAATGTGTTATCTCTTGGGAAGTTGATAAGTCAGCTGGGGAGCAGGGAGAGAGACACCACCACTGTCAAACAAAGAGCAGCTGATGTATGGAAACTAGTTAGGTACAGTGAGCATTTTGATGCATGTAGGGCTACGTGTCTGTGTCCTTTTCAGGAAGCATGATATTTCACTGCATTTAAATAATACTAGCCCATTGCTTGATGCTTTTTCATTTGTTTTTCCTAGCTTTCAAACAAGCTGAATTCACTCTCCACCCTGATTTCCATGAGACTTGAGTTCCTGAGAATTCTCTGCAGTCATGAGCATTACCTCAATCTGAACCTCTTCTTCATGACATCAGCATCTGCTCCAGCATCTCCTGCTCCCTCCTTATCCTCCCAGGTGGTTGTCTACTAGATAGGTATTGCATGAACATCACAGGAAGCACATGTAGAAAAACATTTACATTGCTCTGTATTCAGATACTTAAGTTAGAATCAGCCACTGTTGGATCAGGGAGAAAAATTTCCCACTTGAGAAAAGGGGACAGAAGAAGAAAGGCTACAAGAGTACTACTGCAAAACTGCATCTACTGGAGTTAAAGACACAGACATGTGTTCTCCTGGAAACATGCACACAGAAAATGACTGTTGAGGTAGACACACAAGGTCTAAAAGGAACATAGCTCTGAAGCCAGTTTACAGGCACACTCTTATCCCGTCCACACACAACCACAAATATGTATTTCAGTATCTATTTTGGAGAATTCTGGCATGCAGCAGTGCATGCTTTCTGTGTGTTTGCCTTCTAATGGAACTTCTTACTCTCCAGGTGGAAGTAGATGGTACCACTATCTAAGTTAGTGACTAATACACTGCAATTTTCAATATCCTGGAATAGTGAATTTCTGTTGAGCCTTCATGATGCTTAAAATAGGATTATCATGCTTTCTTTTTCCAATAGCAGTGCTCTTTCTTCTGCATTTCTCCCCACCACATTAGTACAGATCATGCTATATCTTTGTCCATGATTTCTCCATGATTTTTTGAACACTGTTCTGCTTTTTATATGAAGTTTATGATTTTGTGTGTGGAAGGACTCAGGTATCCTGAGTAGACCATGCAATCTTCATCATATCTCATTTCTCCAGAATTTTTTCCAAACTTGGTCTGATACTGATGCAGTTCTAGATTTCCTTAATGTCAGGACCTCCCATGATCTTCCTGACCACAGAGTTCACAAACACATCAAAAAAAGAAATTGCTGATTGACACACGACACTGTTTTGCCAGTCTTGTGCTCTTCTCCTCTACCTTCTATGGAAATGGTTTCTTGCTTTTCTACAGTGGGGAAAACCCCCTATCAAAGACTGCTCACAATGTGTGTTTTCCACCTCAATGGTCTTGCAGATGTCAGGGCTGGGTTGAAGCATTTCAGTGCAATGCTCCATAATTGCCACAATGCTTGGAGACAAGGGAATGGAATTGAAACTTGAAATGGTGGGAGGTACAAAAACACTCTGAGTGGAGCAGTTCAAATTAATGGTTTATTTTTTGAGTGTCATTGCCAAAGAATTAGTTGGATGCTAAGATGTGCTAGATCTCATCCCTTAATAAGGGTAGTTACAGGTCTGTAACACTAAACAATATTTTCTTGAAGTTTCTCCTGGTCCTAAAAGCAAAGCATCGAAGTCTTAAGAGTCAGATGTCACAATACATTCAATTAATACTAATCCTGGATGCCAGAGATAGAAATGTGACTCTTCTGTGTATGGGGATAAAAAACAATAACATAGCTCTTGTAACTAGTTCTAGCAAGTCAGAACTTGGCAGACACCAGTTTAATTAATCTTTCCTTCAAGCAACAACATCAACTCTTTTCTCCTTTAGGAGTAACTTACAGAGTGCAACCTGTGCAAATCAGTAAGGCTTTTGTGGCCCTTGCATGATTTAATGCTCTAGCTGACCACCCCTGCAGTAATGTTGTTCTGTCTGCAGGAGTGCTGCCCAGCTTGAGTTAGACTTGCAGTAGAAATATGATCTTGTGAATAAATCTTTTGAGATTTTTTGAGAAGCCAAATTCAGTTAACTGGGTGCTCTACACTTTGACATTATTTCACACAGCCATGGTACAGCCAATGCCTGTCTGTTTGAGGTTGAATGGGAGTGGGCCTAAGTACATGGATCCAAAATACGGGGCTGCTAAGAGACATAGGGTTCATTTGACCTGATATGCTGAAAGAAAGCTGCCACTGTGTGGTATACTGGTACTTCATGTGTTTGGGCTCTGGGAATATTCCCAGGTGACTGACAGAAATATTGGAAGGAATACTGAGGAATATAAATTAAAAGCAAAATTTGGACTCACAAAACCCAGTAGCTGCAGTGGGGAGTAGAGTCTAAGACTTATGCTCACCTGAGCAAGGGACAAAAACATTCCAGGTGACCTGTGGCACACACCTATGATTGGAGAAGCTAAGAAGTTCACAGCACATATATAGCAGCAACTTTCCATTCCTGGGCTGGCTGTATATCAGTCACAGCCGTAAGTTAAAGCAGTTTGAAGGCTGGTCTAAATTATGCCAGCTGCCAGCAAGCTCAGCCAAGGATTTCCAGGGCAAAAGGAAACACGGTTCACACGTCTCTCCTGACCTTACTTCCATACTAGACATCATGGATGCTGAAGAATGCACAGTGAACAGCTTCTGACACCAAAGTCCCTCTTAATATAGTGGCAGTTTCTTGCTCTGTGATAGCTATTGGCTGCTCTGCCAAACAAGAATGGAGAAAATTCAGACTTTGTGTCTTGTCCAAACTAATGAATACATGGTAGAAATTTTACATCTCAAAAAGTATAAAATGAATTGCTTACACAGAATGGAATGGATGAGATTGCATCCTAGCAAGCAACTCATTTGAAATCAGGTCCTTTTAATTTCACACACATTTGGAGGATGTCTTCCTCCAAAATGTCCAACCTTCTTTTGAAGCCTGTGGTTTTCCTCTGGTAGAGATTTTCTGTTAGCTACATTGACTGTGACTATGATCTCTTTAAGAAACATTGCTTTAGGTGATCATTCTTTAACACTTCTAATACATTTCTGCAGAACTCCAGCTCCTGCTCTAGTTTCCAGGACCAGAAAATCACTAGTATGTTTGACCTCTCAGCCGAATACCGTCAGCAGCACTTCCTGACTGGCTTACTTTTCACTGAATTGGCAGCAGCACTGGACGCAGAGAGTGAGGGGTGAGTATCCTAATCTGTAGGTTTTAGAATGGGATCAGATCACACTGTTACTCTTGGCAAGGCCATAGTTTGACTCCAGGACAATCCTGTGTCCCCCACTCTTTTCAGTGAGTCACTCTGTAACATAGCAATGACCGAGTCATGGTTTTATCTGCAGTATGTTCCTCCCAATGCATAAAAATATACTATTGTAGTGTAGGTAGTGTTGGCTGAATACACAAATTGAGAACACAAAATTTCAGTTGCTCTTCCCTCTAAAACACCTCTGTCTTTGTCTGAACTTATGTGTTTAGCTAAACTTTGGCCAGAGTTTGATGCTTTTCCTTAAGCATCTCTCTTTACCACAATGAATTTTTATGGGAAGTTTGAAAGACTTGGGTGCTCTCTGATTGTGGTAAAGTGGCTTGGAGATTTAAGATACCTATGATTTGCAGGGAATATGAATCTCTGCTCAGAATGAAAGAGATTATCAAGTGAATATTGGTGTTTACTATTTATTTCTTTCACTTCTTTTCTGTTTATTAAATCTTTGTTTTGTAAGTGATTTGTGCATGATCCATGAATGGAACTCATGGATTGTTTCTGTGTTAACAGGATTAGCAAGGTGCAAAGAAAAGCTGTCAGTGCTATCCTTAGCCTGCTGAGTTCCCATGACCTAGACCCACGTTGTTCCAAAAAGGAGGTGAAGATTAAAATTGCAGCTCTTTACCTCCCTTTGGTTGGTATCATTTTGGATTCACTACCGCAACTCCATGATTTCACAAGTAAGACCTTTTTGCCTTTGAATTTTTCAACTTCCAAGAGAGACTTGTCTAAATAATTTATCAAACATAAGAGGTTAGTCTACTGAGGTTGAATATTTCTTTACTTAGAAGTAAACTGGATTTTTACAGACAGGAAAAATTTCACTGTCCTCACTTCATGAGGAAGTGATAGACCATAGACATATCTGTAAGTACTCCTGCATATCTCTTAGTGTAAGCTTTATGACCTTCCAAATAAAGCCTGCAAGTTCTGCAGGAAGTATTTAGCTCTAGATACACTTAACAGTAGTGAAGACATTGATAGTGATACTGACATCATGTTACACCACAATTACAGAAATTGAATTGGGTTCTCTTTTTCTATTGCTTTTTACTGCTATTAACATGATACCAAAATTAATTAATTAAAGGTATAAACTTTGAAGAGTACGTTTTTGTCACTGGTTCTGAAAATATTTAATATTTATGTGTCTTAACAAAAAACTTAATTATATGAAAGTGTTATTTAGCACTTTCAATTGGCTAAGGCGAAAGCATTTACTACACATTGGCTAATCAGATCTCATGCCATTCTTTTAATCCAAGTATTATCCTTATACCATAAATGAAAAGAGTTATTATGAAGAAGCCCAGATGTACCAATATGCCTAGGTTTTAGAGTGTCTTCCTTTGTGAATCTGTCACAAGAGGCTGTGATCCCATTATGAACACATGGGGTCCAGCTGGTCACTCAGCTTCTCTGAAAAACAGAACCTGCAAAACACAAAATGGATGCTCAGAATCAGACAAGATTTTTACAAAACTTAGGTATAAATAACTTCATTTGCTGAAAGTGATGTCAAGAACCAGCAGGGAATAGAATTAGTTAGATGCTTGAAATAAAACTTGTTTTTAAGTCAGCAGGCAATAATGGATGTGTCAGCTCTTAGCAGACTTTAAAACTTTGTTGATTACCAAATCCATGCTTATCCTCTTGACTGAAATGAACTAGAACTGGATGGTTCCAAGTCTTAAAGAGCTTGGCTTGGCTTTGAACTTCAGAGATAATCTCTTGTTTGCTACCACCTTTTATGTATTTTATCTATTTGAATAATTTGGCAGTCTTTGTAGATGGCTGCATCTTGCTAATGCTGTGCAATCTCAGGGATGGAGGTGCCAATTGTTTTGCTAGGTTGCAGACTAGTGGAAAACTGTGACATGTGAGCAGCAGCAACTGGATTGCTCCTGAAGTTCCAATGGGATATTTCAAATTCAGTTTCAGATATCCGCAGCGGAAAGGGACGCACAGGAAGCCCAGAGGAAGAACAAGAGTCTGCTGGTGCAATCAACCAAAACGTGGCCCTTGCCATTGCAGGGAGTCAATTCAACATCAGGAACTCTGGAATACCTCTGATGTCCCTGGTATGTTCACTGCTCTGCCAATCTCCTTTCTTGTATTTGTTTTCATCTCCCTTTGTTTTCTCCTTTTGCCACTAATAGCCACAGTCATGAGAAACGGCATTTTCCAGCCCCAAAGAATCACTCATATTCCTTCTGTCATCTTCTCCTAGTCTCTTCTAGTTACTTAATTACTACTTTAGCATACATTGTTCACTTTTTTTCTCCCACATGCTTATTTCCTTTTCCACACCAAACCTAGACTCCTTTCCAGATCAGCAAATGCCACTGTGGCAGCCCCACAGTTCCAGTCTCACCTGAATCCATGGATCTAGGATTCAGATGCTTCTTTTTCTCTGTGTATGGTCTTTCCTCCTATATTTTGTTATCTACTATGCAATTTGGCTGACACAACTGCATGGCAGGAGGGAAGCAAACAGTTACAGAATCTTTTTCTACATTTTTATAAAGAAATTATTATACAAGCATGTAGCAAACTGGTGCTTCTCTCAGTCTTTCACTTGCATTCAACCGGTCCTTTCACTAATTACACATACAGTCAAAATTACAATAACTATTACCTGGAAGAGGTCAAACTTACTGAAGTCCAGTCCTGAGATTCGATTTCAATGAAATTCAAATAAGATTACTTCACCTTAATGACCCTCCTTTCCTTTTTCTACTTTCAGTTGACATTTACTTTATGTGTTCCTAGCCCTACAGACAGAGTGCCACATTAGGTCCTGATACTACTCGCAACCTTTTGATCTGTTTCCTCTGGATCATGAAAAATGCTGATCAGAACCTAATACAGAAATGGATTGCAGACCTTCCATCCATGCAGCTGAACAGGATTTTAGACCTCCTCTTCATTTGTGTTTCATGCTTTGAGTATAAGGTAAGTGAAACAAGGCATGGTTTTGTTGTCCTGGTTTGGATCAATTTTTTTCTTGAATTCCAGATGTCCAAGGGAAATCTGTTACTGACAATGGTTAAATTAGCACATACCTAATCTAGACAAATTAGTTCAGATAAAATAACTGACAACAGCCTTCAAGCAAAATGCAGCCAAAACTTTTGAGGGAGTCCTATGATGGTGTCCTAAATAGTTTAATTATTTTCTTTTACCTGGGTATTTGCAGGCTATTTCTCATGAGAATTATACCAAAAGTTCCTGTAAATACTGGACAGGATTCAAAGGATGACTCTTCATTTAAGTGCAGGGACTTGATGTCAGGACTCTTCTCTCTGAGAGGGTCTATCTCAAATGGACCAAATAACGTTCTCTCTGAACTTTAATTTTTCTCTGTAGTACTGAACTACATCTTTGTTTCTATTAGCAGTACCTATTGTACCTCTTTCCTAATTTGCAACATTTATTAGACTTTATGCATTAATCAATCATATTCATTGCTTTCTGCCCCCTCTACAGGTCTCTCCTGTTGTATCTCATTCTGGAGATGTAATTTAGTCTCATTATCAAAAATGGAGGCATTGGTGTTGATTGTCTTAACTTTACTTTCAGGGCAAGCAGAGCTCAGATAAAGTTAGCACCCAAGCGCTCCAGAAGTCACGAGATGTGAAAGCCCGATTAGAAGAGGCTTTACTGAGAGGAGAAGGAGCCAGAGGAGAAATGATGAAGCGCTGCAGAATACCAGGTGGTACTTCATACCCCTCTCCCCCATGCCTTTTGAGAGGAACTCAAGTGGCTGTAGACATAAATGAATTTGTTTGGTTTATGCATACCTACCCACTTTCATCCTTGTTCATTTTACCCCCTTTTCACCCACAGTCCATTCCTTTGCAGACCATTCTTGGTTTTGTATGGATGAAAATATCATTAGCTTTCAACTATCCAAGGTGTAGCTAGGACTGAGCTCTTCTCATGTGAAGAGTATGAAGCCAAGAAAGAAGTTTCAAGATATTCTAAAAGGTTATGTTGGTGTCTAATCAAGAGCCAAGAAACTATCACTAAAAACAAATTGTTCATAGCAAAAAATGTTGCTTCATTTAATAAATGGAAAATCTGTGGGTTGATTTTTGTAGACATTAAGCAAGTTAACGGTCTAAAAATCCTAAATAAAAAAAAAGTGATGGGTCTTTTTACTACAGCTCTGAACCTGTAAGCTGAATGGTTTTAGTTCTGAGAGACTGCTACAGAAATATATCTCCCTCTTTTGGTGAGCTATCAGACTTCAGGTGTCCCCTTTAGTTTTAATGTGACTGACATAACATTTCACTCTTAGGGAATGACAGATCAGCAGGGGTAAATGAAAATCTGCGCTGGAGAAAGGAGCAGACGCAGTGGAGGCAGGCAAATGAGAGACAAGATAAGTACGTAATTTAACTAATGCTTGTTGCTTTTATTAGCACCACACTGCCTGCGGTTTTTGTTTTGTTCTTGCTCCTAGGATGTTCTATTACAAAATCAGCAGTTTCGATCCTTCCTCTCTCTTGTAAAAGAGAAAGAGAATGTTTATGTAGCAGAAATATCCAGCTGTTGTTATGACACAACAAGGAGGTCACAAATACCTGAAGGAGAATTTTAAATAGCTATCTACATGTTTTTTCCTTCTTATTTACAGTGTGGCAAACATTAGTTAATGATAGAGTTGTATCAAACACTCCATGGGGGCTTGCTACATTTATTTTGGTGTTGCTCTTGGCTCCTCAGTATGTACAGTACTGTGGTGTAATTTTGCCACATTAAATCAGCTAAGCTGAGTTTCACATGCTATGTTAATATCAAGAAGCTCTGTTAGCAGGAGTCAGGGAAGATAATGCTTTGGGATTGTAGCAGCAGTTGTAAGATATGTGTCATGTCAGAGAAGATCCAGTCAGCATGGTTAATGTACAAAGCTCAGTCATTGCTGGAAATGGTTCAAACATCTATAAAGTTCACTAAATTTGTGCAGTTCTTACTCTTACTGGGATTTTTGCCCTCATATTTGCACTAAAGTTTTGGCAGTCCCTTCTTGTTTTTGTTGCTTTGAGTCATTGTAGTTAATACCCATATGACTTTGCTGATTTCCTTTCTTAGCCCTTCTCAGAATTATCTGTTTGTGCACCAAAGGATGGCTCTTTGCTCCTCCGGTTTTATTTTTGGGTAAATGGATGTAGCAGAGCAGCTAAACATTTTAAAGCCACTCCAAACAGTGATTGTAAGGGTGTTGCTCCAGCCACAGAAATGCACCTTAGGAACTTTGGCCAAAGTCACAGGATCTTTAATCTCAAGCTCTAGAGAGCAGCCTCTCACCAGACAACAGCACCTTTTTGAGCAGCTTAGGGAAAAGAAAAATGCCCCTTTGTGTTTCTGGCATAGAAGGGATGTATGAAAACGCAGTTTTGTTAGTAGCTGCTCCCAGGCTTATTCAGCTGCAGAGGAACTGTGTTCCAGACCTTGTCCTTAAGTCTCACCTAAGAAGGGTATCATGTGTTGCCTTACCACTATCCCCTGTCTTTTATCAATATTTCAGTTCTCTCTTAAATGGCCTGGGACACTGCTGTATGGACCTGCTATCTTTTGCTGTCAACAGTCTCAGGAATCAGCATTTTAAATTGCGTACATTAAATGATGCTTCTGTGACACTGAAGCAATTTCCTAGTCTACTATTTTTACTTTTCTTTGTGAAATTGTAAGATCAGTTATCCATTATTCGATTTTGGAGTTTTGTGTCCTGCTACAGGCAATGCATTCAGAAATTACAGCATAGTAATCTTCTGAACAACTGAACATGATATTAGGTAGCCATTATGCAGATGACTATTAAGGAAGAAAAGCATCTATCTGAACTGTCTAGAGGGCTAGTTTTCAAAAGTCCCCTTTGTGACTGCTCTTCTATGGTAGCAGCTCTCCTAATTCCACTCCTTAGTTCTTAAGAAACACTTCTGAACACTATTGTCATTGTTTGCTCTTACAGGATCATTCTGACTTTGTTTAAATAGCAGGTCATCTGACTCTTGGGGTACCCTCTGCTTGCTTTAATTACAACTCCTTTTTGCAGGACGAAAGCTGAGCTAGACCAAGAAGCTCTGATCAGTGGAAACCTGGCAACTGAAGCTAACCTGATCATTCTTGATATGCAAGAGAATATCATTCAGGTGAGAAGTAGCAGAGGTGGCCTAGTACCAATCCCTGCTCCCTCAGAAGCCAGTGGAAGCAAGATTAATTTCTCCTTTTATTTCTTCGACTGTGCAAAATATTTTGAGATCTTCTGTAAACTTGTATAGTCTTGAATAGAAAAAAATTCATAGGTAGGGAGGAGAAAACTTCATGCTTGAAAAACCTGTTAGTAGAAAAGCATTTATCTACTAGACTTTTGTCATACTGGACATTATTTTCATATGACACCACTCATAGCACGTAGTCTTCTCCTAGTTTTGGTTGTGGGTTTGATCAGAACATACCAGTTTGTCTATTTAGCCTAGATGCTCAGGATATCAAGGACGCAAAGGAAAGGATGATGCTTGCCCACCACAGCATCAGTTCTTAGTCCAAAGTACATGAGGGATTGGAAAGAACAGGAACAGAGCTTCAAAAATTACTGCAGAAGCTGACTGAGCTTAAAAATGCATTGGAGGGTCTTTGGAACTTGAAAAATATTTAGGACATTTCCCCCTGTCTTCATGGTCACTACAAAAGTGCTGTTAAATTTCTCTGCGGCAGATATTAAAAACGAAGAAACTGCAAATTCTAAACTCCCAGATGTCTCATGGGCCAGAGAGCAGAACTTCAATTCCTGTGTGCCAGTTCATTGCTGAATTACCTCATACAGTTATTGTTTTTCTTCTTTGTATGTAGGCAAGCTTTGCAGCAGAATGCAGAGATAATCTCCTGGGAGGAGTTTTGAAGGTCCTGGTAAATTCTCTTGGCTATGATCAGAGCACCACTTACCTGACTCATTGCTTTGCCACACTCAGAGCACTCATTGCCAAGGTATGCTCTTTGTATACTTTTGTTTTCATGCTTCCAATCAAATTACTAGAGCAGCATTTCTAGAGCAGAGCTGTGTGCATTCACTTACCACTTTTCTTTGACATTTATTAAATATATTTTGTATATGTAAATACAAATTACTATCTATAGGGTTGTTACAGGATTTCTACAGCTGTTGTAAGGTTATTTCACTGACCACACAAGATGGAATAATTAAATCTGAGCTATCTTGTGGGTTTAGCAGTCTACTCTTCAATGTATGAGATTTACTAATAAAAAGGTAAGCGTTTCCACACACTTTATTTCAAATACATTCTGATTTTAATTACAAATCTTAATGCCAGGAACTGCACAAGAATTCCATAAAGTCAAATTTAAATTATTATATCAGCACGACTAGTTTCCAATCAGATGGGCAGCAGAGAAATCAAAACTCATGAGACATCGAGAGCATCATCCTAGATTTCTACTTCTAAGACAGGTTTCAAAATTCTAAGTAGATTCTAAGACATTGACAGTTTTCATCTTTGTTCTGCCTGAAAACTGAGCCAAATCCTCATGTCTCTTCCACTTCTGTATCACCAATAAAAAACTCCAGATCGAAGAAAACAACAGACGAGAAAAACCACCACCAAAACCTAAGAAAACAAAAGCTCCCACTAACTTCCAAAAATATATAAGGACAGAAATTGACCCAAAATAAGAGGTCATAATGGGTTGGGTGCTTCCTCAGGACTCTAAAATCTTTTTAAGATTCATTCTCCTACAAAGAAAAGCAGCTCCAATAAGGAAGATTCCATGAAAATGTTTATTTTCCCTAAGCTATTCTAAAATACAAACAAGAAACAGGATACTCCTGTCCAATTAATGCCTGTCTGCTTTTAAATGCACATTGGCTGACAAAGCCTAATTACAGGGTAGATATCTGAATAGTTATGAAACTAATAATTATGTTTTCATTTTACTTTATCTTTAAAAGCTAACTTCCAATTACAGTAATGAATTTTGTGAAGCAATTGTTATTCTCATTGAAAGAGATCTTGTAGTTAATCTGACTCGGTTCTGTATTTCATGAAGCAATCATTCCAATTATTTCTATTACACTGTAGGCATATAGATGTTATTTTATTAATAAAAATGATAAAACCCTGTGCCGGCAGGCTTGTAATATAAATTAGACACCAAACAGTGAGATAACAGACTGAAGAAAGGCTGAGAACTGGGAAATAGGTCTGCAAATTGGAACAATATCTTGTGTTCACTCACACACCTTTATCAGTCCTGTCTATGTGCATATGGTACTGGTTAATCTGTGCTGTCTCTGCTGAGAGTTTCTTTGGACAGACATCCTGCCCCCTGAGTTTACTGCCTGCTATGTGCATTGTGAAGACACTGTAAAGGAGGGTCTGGCATGAAAGTTTGGCAGTGGAAGTTCTGTGACACAGAACTTCCATAGGAGGAAGAACATGTTGGAGGCCTGGAGAGGGGTAGGGCGTTGGTGCAAAGAGCTAAAAATTGCTCCATATACTTAAGGAAGTATCTGCATGCTTCATCAATCATTATGTATTCTGAAAATAGCAAATCTCCATGCTTCTAAGAATTTTGCAATATTTGATGTTTTCAAAAACTCCTGGAGCCATCATACTCGGAGTTTATTCTATCTCGTTCTCTTTTTTTCCAAAACACAAAGGCTGTTTTCAAACCCTTCTTTCCTGTAGAAAATCTTAAAAATAGAATCTACAGCATCACAGGAATCAGAAGTCTGAATAAAAAGCAGTATAAAATGTAATTTTTGAAAACTTTAGACTTTTTCTGTGACTTTTGTGTGCTAAGATAATGATGTTTTAATGGCTAGAAATGGAAGTAATAAATGTTTTCTTCTCTTTCCCTTAGTTTGGGGATTTGCTGTTTGAAGAAGAGGTTGAACAGTGTGCTGACCTGTGCCAAAGAGTTCTCCATCACTGCAGCAGCAGCATAGATATTACACGTACTCAAGCCTGTGCCACTCTTTATCTCCTCATGAGATACAGCTTCAGCTCTACCAGTGTAAGATTTTGAGAGTAGCAGTATATTTTGTGCCTCCTTTTTTGTGATCAATTGAAACAAAGACTGAAGTTGCAACAGCAAGTAGAATGCATCTGCAGACAGTCACCTGGTCTGCTGTTTCACACATTTGAGCCAAGAGAAGTGCTAGAAGTGTAGGGGGAAAATAGCTTTAATTGTTGTTCATTGCTTTGATTCAGGAAACGTGACTTTTTCCTGCAACATCTGTAAATGCAGCTACAGACAGAGCAGCATTAGGTCTCCAACAGCAAAGACTACACAATGCATAAGCAATACTTTTCATGTTGTCTTTTTTCTTTTACTCCTGTGTCAGAACTACTCAGTCTAGTTCTAGTCTCATGCAATTGCAACCTCAGTAGAACTCCTGTATACTTGTATGAATGGGAATTCTTCACCAGCTCCTTGGTCTTAGAGCTGGGCTCTGATTTTTACCACACACATGGAGCAAAATGCATACATTATTCATGTAGATTTATAATGTTCTAGCACAAAAGGACATGCATTAGCATTTTGGATAGCATCTGATCTTGCACAGAATTTCCTTCACTGGTTATTAGTTTTAAAGCCTGGATATGTAAAAAGTGTAAGCTTTGCAGAAGGAAAATGTACTGCAGACACATCATGAGCATCAGGGTGTAGTGCATCACCAATTGAAGTTCCCAGAGGCCTTTTTCTTCCCAGATTTGTTTCCAGAATGTTTTTCCAGTCATTCTGCCTCATCTGTTCCTGTGTGTGGTCTGATCTACATGCCCACTGGCCTGTGCAAAGGGGGAAGGAGGTGCCTCTGGCTTTGCTCTGTCTCAAACAGGCTTATGTATTTCAAGAAACATTCTAGCCCCAAAGTACAGACATGTCAGAATTAGGGATCTTTAGCTTAAGTGGGTAAAACATGATTAGGTTTGATGCACCAGAGGCCACTCACGTGAGCAGTGAGTCTACTGCACTCAATCTGGGCAGGAGAAAGTGGGTTTGGTTTATGGAGGTGAGAGATATGTGAACTGCAGTGCAGCCATCATTCCTTCATGTGTTTGTTTTTCCCTTCTGGAAGAATTTTTCAAGAGTGAAGATGCAGGTGACCATGTCACTGGCTTCTCTGGTTGGAAAATCACCTGAGTTCAATGAGGAATTCCTTCGACGATCCTTGCGAACCATCCTGGCCTATGCAGAGGAAGATACAGATATGCAGGCAACACCATTTCCCATTCAGGTTAAATCTTTTATGGCATCTGTGGCTTTTATCAGGAACTTTCACACAGGACTGTGCTTGAAGCAAGTTCTAGATCTTGGTCTTCCAAAGCAATGAAAATAAGGATGCATGTTATTGCATGAGTTTACGTCTAGCACAACAATAAGTGGGGAAGAAATGGATATTATTCCATAAAATAAACTCTTAAGAATTTCCCCTGAAATCACATTACAGGAGAACCATCTCTTGGTTTTGAGTACAGCTTTCTCCTGAATTTGATTCATTATGTTTTCAGACAAGTACCATCAGGGAAACTTCTCTCTCTTTGCCATCTTGTAAGGTGTCAGCAGCAGTAATGAAAAACATTTCAGATAACTGTCAAATACTTTGCTAAAATTCTTAGAGTAACTCAGGTTGTGCTGAAGACTTAAAAAAACATCTGGTTGCAGATCAAAAATCAACTAAAGCTGAACTCCATTAGCATATTTGGTTTTTTTTCATTCAAAAGTAAAGAGATCAAGGAATTTCAGCTCATTTTGATTAATTGAAATGTGTGTGTGTAAGATTTGCTATGTCAGCAGTCTTTGCTGCATTGCATAGAGCTGAAGAAAACATCTTGACATTTCCTTGGGTAAAAGAGGCTTAAAGAGAGTAACATCATCTGGTGCAGATGCTGTTGTTTTTCCAGAAGGAAAAAATAAACACCTGAGATTTGCACATTTATCTTTGCATTGCTGCAGGTAGAGGAGCTTCTGTGTAATCTGAACAGCATCCTGTCAGATACAGTGAAAATGAGGGAATTTCAGGAAGATCCAGAGATGCTGATGGACCTCATGTACAGGTGAATCCATTTAGAATTGCTACTGAGAAAATTCTGCAGTGAGGTGAGCTGAACTATGCATTTTAGGGACAAGCTGTGACAAACTCTATCTGTTCTGTTTGTACACATTCCCTCTTCAGCACAGCTGGTCTGTCACAGGGGGCCCAGGCTACAGTAGTGAGCACATTGCAGTTGAGCCAGTGGGAGGTGGACATAGATTTGGGCAAGGATAAGAGTCAGGAACGTTGAAGAGTCTTGGATGCAGCAGCTTTACCTTCCTCATAGCCCCTCTGTCTACTGCCCAGCACTGCCTAACCATTTCTTTTGCTACTTGTTTAATGAATCATATAGAATAAAGACAGAGATATCTTCTTCCATTCAACCCAGGGGAAGAATTATTAAGGTATTTTTGTTATTTGAGAAGTGGTCGTTCCCACCTGCTCTCTGGCCTGTGTTTTTAGAATTGCAAAAGGATACCAGACATCACCAGACTTGAGGCTGACGTGGCTGCAGAACATGGCAGAGAAGCACACCAAGAGGAAGTGCTACACAGAAGCAGCCATGTGCCTGGTCCATGCTGCAGCGCTGGTGGCAGAGTACCTGAGCATGCTGGAGGATCGCAGCTATCTCCCTGTGGGCAGTGTCAGCTTTCAGGTAAAAGGCTTTGAGGCAGTTCTGGGGTGTGTTTGTTCTTGTGCTCAGCAAAGTACCGGTGCATGTATGGGGCGGATGTTACAATGGCAGTCTCCAGCTGCTATTTCCAGCGGTTTGATACTGTAATCTTTTTTTGCTAAGTAGAACCCCTCTATTACCACATACTTTTTCTAGGGCTGTTACTTATCAACTGTGACAGATGCATCTTTCAAACTTCTTTCTCATAATCTAGATAATTGGAGCAGCTCGGTTCTTTCAGGCGTGTTCTCCAATCCTTTGAGTGCCCTCAAGTTACTAACCAAACCCTTTTGATTGATGAATAACACAATCACTGCAGTCAATCCAGTACATCCAGGTCAAGTAAAAATGTGCCATAAGTTTTTTCAGCATGAACAGCAGCTCTCAGACTATCTCTCTGAAGACTGCACTGGTTCTTTTGGCGTTGTTGAGCTCTTTACTCAGTAATAAACTGATCTTTTCCAGACAGTTTTCTTGGGTTTCATTTCTCACCTTACTTTTCTACATCACATAGATGAAAGTATAACTCTTTGTGGTTAAAGTTAGGCATTTTTAAATGCAGATATATGTACACTTAGTTTATCAGATTATGCAGTTTTGGATACTCTTACCTGAAATTACTTCATATGCAAATTAAATTATTTTAGTGCTTCTTTTCTCCACATTATTAAAAATAGAAATGACCAAACCCCTAATTTACTGCCATGTGTTGATAATTCCTCTTTTATCATTATTCCCCAAGACCAGTCAACTGTTGGCTGCAATGATTAAAGTAAATTTTAAAGTATTTCAGCTAACTAGTGGAAATACTTTGTAGGATGACCTTAGATATAGACATCTCCTGTTTAGACATTATTACCTTTATTAGAATGTAATCCCTTTTTTTAGAAAGTATTATGCTTGTGTAGTCTGGTGTTGATTCACGCTAAGTACAATAACTTTAAGGTTTTCTTTAGTAATTTTGTATCAATATTTCCACCATTTTGTCCTGGTGCAGTCTGATAAACCTACCACCATCTGCTCATCTTGTACACTTTGAAGAAATAGGTGATGCCCAAAGCATATTTCATCTTCTGGAACTTCCCCAGTTTTCTAAAACATACAACAATTCAGTATTCACTGCTTTAATGCACTTTTGCTTTTTTGACCTGTTGAGGAGCACATTTTATTGTCAAAGTGAGTTTGAAATACCTGGCACTTATACGTGGTGCATTCATCATCCCCTGATATAACCATACCACCTGGGATTTTTTTCCCTTCAGAACAGTAAATGTGAACATGACTGAACCATTTGGCATTTTGCATTGAAATTAATTTGTTGGGCATTAGTATTTGCAATTCCACCTTAGCAATTAGGTGATGGACAAGTGTTTACTCTTGATTTTTTTTAATATCAAAATAGTTGTATATACTTTTTTTAGTGGTTAAACTTCTGGATTTATACTTCTGTCATTTTGCATCCCTTATCCCTCATCCCTTATCAGTTTTGTACACCTTCAAACTTCTAACTTCCATGCATTACTTCTATTTACTTCTTTTCTACTTGTTAGATACTATCATCATTTAGATATCATCATTTAGATATAAGTGAAATGCGCATTCCCTCCTCAACATCATCCTGCTCCCAGGCTGCCCTGAGTGCTTGTAACCTCAAACACTTGACCCTGATGCAATACCTCCTTCCATTGCTCCTAGATTATGCAGATTGCTACAAACAGATATGTTTTCATTTATGTTAGAGAATTGAAGTCTACTGTACAAGGCACTAGGCAAACAAAAACTTAGGAGTTTAACAGCAGCAAATCAATTTCTCTCATCAAAATGCTTGTATAAATACATGTTTGCCAAAGAAACAGTTGCCCCATAGGAGAGAGGTAATAAAATGCCCTAATGACAAGAACCCAATTACACAACTCTTTATCTGACAGCACAATTTTGAATTTCAGTTTACTCAATGACAGTAATTAACTATAATAACCCTTTTCATTTTTACTTAGGCTTTCAAGAAAAGGTTTCCCATTCTTTACAAACAGGTTTATGTTTTGTAGCACCTGTGAAGATCTTGTTCAGATGACCTTGTTAAAAGAGGGAAACACTATGCAGACTGGCTTGACTTTACCTGTAGTTACAGTCTCACTTACTGACTCTTTCTGTGACCATTTCTTCATTTGGCTCAGATATGAGATCAACTAATATTGGTGATATGCATTTAGTTGTGGAATTGAGGGTGATAATAATGCGAATAAAAATATTATTCTGGATGAGTGGAAGTATTATCTCCTTTTTACAGATGAGTAAAATGTGTCAGCAAAGGATCAAATCAGTCCTGATTTTGATCTTCTGCAGTGAGTCTGTTAGCATCCAGAAAACTGACTGTCAGTAGAGTAATACTTTTCCTTATATTGTACCAGACAAAATGCTTCCCTCTGTGCAATCAGAACTATCCCTCAAAATCAGAATGGGGTCACTTTCAGTGGAATTTCCTTTGAGCTTAATTTGTATTTACACTAAATCCCCTTTACAAGCAGTAAAGCAGAATTAGTGAGAGTATGAAGTGCATAGAGACTGACTTTAAAGCCACTTTATATTAATGTAGCGGTTTGAGTTCGCCTATTTGAGTTTCTGGCCAAATGCCAGCACACTCACCAAAATTTACTTAATTTTGCTGTGAGATAAGGATTAGGAGTAGATAAAGCAGGCTCAAACTTTGAAGAATATAAAGAAAGTTTATTAATTAACCTAAAAAAGGGAAAAGAAATCCAAAGAGAAACCAGAACAAACCCCTCAGACCACCTCTCCTCCCCCCACTTCTCCATTTCTTTCCCACTGACAATACTCAGAAAGACAACACTTAGACTTTTAGCCAGTTTACCACCTCTAAAATAGTCTTTTCTCAGTTCATTTAGGGAAAGAAGTTTCTCTTGCTTATACCATGGACTTCTCTATAAGAAAATACAGTTTTTATGGTTTTCAGCCTCACAACCAGCAGCCACCTGGGAGGAAAATCTGCTTGTTGTGGAAGATCCCTCCCACACTTGTGGCCTTCCCAGAGCTATGACAGGGGGTTCATGACCATCCATGGGGTACCCTTTTAAGGATGAACAGTTCTATTACAGCAGCAAAGAAAATCCCCTTCTTCTGTTACTATCCAACACAAGTTCTCCACCATTCCCTGGGATGAGGGACTGGTCACAGCTTCTTCTCTGTCTCTGCTCAAGCTTCTCATCAGGCTGCAATTACTTCAGCATCTGCTTATCTCTACACCGGTGCCTTGGCTCACTGGCTGCAGTTAGAACATCACATCCCCCCTCTGGACTATTTTTCATATATTACAGGGAATATTTTAGCTTAGTCCCAACCATGGTTTTACAAAAGAATTTTCAGCTTCATTATTGAAGCACTTCTCATGCTCCTCCCTCTAGGCATCGGCTCTGCTTCGTTCACCTTTAGACCATAGAGACTTTAGAGTCTCTATGCTGCATTTCTGTAGGTGTCCTTCCTCTTTCCTCTCTCTCTGTGCAGGGAAGGATGGAAGTTTCACCCGGGCATGGAGAGGGTTAATCTCTCTCTCGGGCCATGCGATGGTCGCATGGTCTCTGCCCGCACTGTTAGAGAGCAGCATTCCAGCCTCCCGGGCTGACAGGGAGGGAAAGCAGGGGCTCAGCCCTGCGTGGCCGTGGCTGGAATTTACAACCCAGCTGTGTCTGAACCCCAAAGGGCTCAACTGCAGCTCTAAACCCCCCCTTCCTACCCCCTCCCTCTGGGGGCTGTGGGGGGGGGGCCAAGACCCCGTCCTACCGGAGAGAGAAAGCAGAGATTTGCTTCTCTCTGA